>JAOTRN010000025.1:20406469-20420651 GCA_028566695.1 Bagroides melapterus | reverse complement strand
GTGTGGGTGTAGCGGTGATGTTTGAGGTTGTATGAGTGATGTTTGCTGTGGGTGTAGCGGTGATGTTTGAGGTTGTAGCAGTGATGTTTGGTGTGGGTGTAGTGGTGATGTTTGAGGTTGTATGAGTGATGTTTGCTGTGGGTGTGGCGGTGATGTTTGAGGTTGTAGCAGTGATGTTTGGTGTGGGTGTAGCGGTGATGTTTGAGGTTGTATGAGTGATGTTTGCTGTGGGTGTAGCGGTGATGTTTGAGGTTGTATCAGTGATGTTTGGTGTGGGTGTAGCGGTGATGTTTGAGGTTGTATGAGTGATGTTTGCTGTGGGTGTAGCGGTGATGTTTGAGGTTGTATCAGTGATGTTTGCTGTGGGTGTAGTGGTGATGTTTGAGGTTGTAGCAGTGATGATTGGTGTGGGTGTAGCTGTGATGTTTGAGGTTGTAGCAGTGACATTTGGTGTGGGTGTAGTGGTGATGTTTGAGGTTGTAGCAGTGACGTTTGGTGTGAAGTTTGCGGTGATGTCAGGTAAGGGTGTAGTGGTGATGTTTGAGGTTGTAGCAGTGAAGTTGGGAGTGAAGTTAGTGGTGATGTCAGGTGAGGGTGCAGTGGTGATGTTTGAGGTTGTAGCAGTGATGTTTGGTGTGTGGGTAAAGTCAGTGTCAGGTGTGGGTGTAGCAGTGACATTTGGTGTGTGGGTACTGCCAGTGTCAGGTGTGGGTGTAGCAGTGACATTTGGTGTGTGGGTACTGCCAGTGTCAGGTGTGGGCGTAGCGGTGATGTTGGGTGTGTGGGTACTGTCAGTGTCAGACGTGGGTGTAGCGGTGATATTTGGAGCTGTTGTATAGGAGGTGTTGCTATTGATAGACAAAGTGGGAACATTAGTATGTGTGCTAGACATGATGGTTGTCATGGTGTTGGTCCAAGAACCAGCAGCAGTAGATTCATTGTGAGGAGAAGTCGTTTCAGATGTCTGTCCTGTGGGTACACCAGAGAATGTGGTCTTTATTGCAGTGGTGTTATTTTTAGATAGATCAGCGTCTGATGTAGTAGTGGAAGTCATACTGTTTGTTGTGGAAGCTGGAGAAGTTGTTTCTGTTGTAACGGAAGTTACGGCGGGGCCCGATTCTGTTGTGCTATAGTTAATCGTGGTTGAGATGGTTGTTGTTTCTGTAGTATTGTTGTTTTCTGCAGTGTCCATGAGAGCTGTAAGCACAGATATCACAGTGAATAGGCAGAAAGACAGGTCTGAAAAAAACGAAGGGCTTCACATTTGTTTAAATCATCGAGATCCCTGCAAAGATCTAACACACCTTATGCAACAAAGACTTACGCTTCAGACGCCATGTTCTTGAAGGAATCAAATGTCTTTCGCCAGTTTACAGAAGATATCATCTAGAACAGTTTATGGATAGCTTGAGAAACTTTGCCTGTTTTGTTTTTGTAATGTGTATAAGTAGACCATGCAGACGTTTATGATTAAATGTCAAAAGAAATTGCTAAATTGAAGACGTATTAAGACTTGATGTAATGGTGTCATGCTAGGAGCCACCGCTTCAGGTAATGGCACCATTCCAGAATGCAATTCCGGTTTCAGTAGGAATAAACTAAAACAGGGACTACCATGTCCTTGCATCCATTATAGAGGTTTAAATGCCATCATTGATAAGAACACATATCCCACTTTGTGCCCATGTCATTTGACAATATACCCATGGTCACTGAACAGCTCTGAAACTCATTGCACATCTAATTTATCAGATTCTTTCATTCATCTTCAGCAACTGCTTTATCCTTTTCAAGGTTGCTGTGGATGACAGGACTTCTGGTTTTAGGAGAATTCACTATCAGGATTTATGCCCACTTTAGAGTACAAAATCCCCCAATTGTTGGGAAGGTGGGAAGTAACAGGAGACCTTGAAAAAAAAACCTATGTAAACCAAACCAATGAGAACACAGCAAGAACATAGGAAACTCCACACAGACATTAACCTGGTCTTAGGATCTACTCAGGGACCCTGGAGTTATGTGGCTGCTGCATGACAGTGCTATCCCATTTACCCTAATCAAATTACACTTAAATTAGTTTCTATGACTGGGATCTTAAGGACTCCACTGTACCATTTAGAAGGACTGGGATCTTTTATAAAGGCTCTGGGATATTGATCAGAAGATCACTCTGTTGCTATTAGAAACTTGAGCAAGGCCCTTAAACCGCTTGTGCTTCAGAGGCCCTGTGTAAATTCTAGACCCAGAAAAGTAATAAGATTCTCTAGTCCTATAACTTAAATAAGCCTCTGGTACTTGTATGGAGCACCATACCTTCAGTTGATGTATATAGAGTGGTGCTATAGCTGGATGATGATATGACAGTAGCATCATCATCACTGGACATGGTGCTCATTGTGCTGTGTGAAGAGTCTGTTACAGTGTTAGCAGGTTCAGCAGAAAGAGTAGAAGTAAGTGTAGATTCATTATCTGGGGCCACATTACTGGACGTAGATGATGGTGAGTGTGTTGTTGTCTGTTCAGGAGATGAAGGTTCTGATGTGGTACTGGTTGATGTTGGCGTTTCAGTTTGCTGTGACCTTGTGGAAGCCAGATCTGTTGTGGCACTGGATGTTGCTATAGTGGATTCCATAGTGGTCAGCTCAGTGTAGTGTGTACTTGAAGCTGTTCCTGTTGTAGCACTGCTTGTTCCAGTATCTGTGTTGTCTGTCACAGTGGTAGAAGGAAGCGTTGTGGAATCTATTATACCATGAGAGGTCATGGTTGAGCTGACTGGAGTTTCTGTCACAACTGGAGTTGTGAGCGTGTTGTTGCTTGTTTCTTCACCCATGACAGCTGTAAACACAAGCATATACGGAGGTTCTACTTCCTTTCATTCTGGAAAATCAGGTGGTTTCCTTTAAAACTAATGGAAATTTGCTTCGAAAGTTTCCTTACCAAGTACTAATAGCATAGTTATCACCTGACTGCCCATGACCTTGTGTACCTTTTAAAAGGCTCCCACTACACCACACCACACCACACCCATTTACTTTTCCCATTCTTTTCTTGTCATCGAGGTGTAGAGGTGGATTCCAAGACATTGAGTACAGCACTCTATTTGCATGATTTTTGATCATCTTATTACAATTATTGTTAAGATCTTTGAGGAACACCACAAAGAGATTCTGCTCATTTAAGGAAGGTCATGCTTTGAGATTTTGAGAAGACTCTCAGGACAACTCTGACATCATCCGAATGTCTGAGATGGACCTAGAGGTCCACTACTTATTCATAGAACATTGCTTACATACATGACTTTTTTTTTTTATTCTACTTCCTTTTGTCCTGGAACACAAGATCCCTCACATGGACAAGAATAATCAGAGGATTTGGGTAACATAGCAGGGCCCTTTAATAGGTTCCACATGAAAGTACACAGTCATGGTCACAAAGCCCCTGTTAGTAGATGACAAGGAAAACTGCATTGGTTCTAAAGAAACCACTCTCCAGTGCATCACAGAACCACGGATACATACTGTATATAGCCTTCAATAAGTGGGAATCAAAATAGATTATACATTTATAAGTGGGAAGAAAAGAAAAGGGAGGAAGACACTATACCTTTCATGCATAGAAATGCTTAATTTTATTGTTTTCTTTTCAGGAGAAATGAATGGATAGATCATGCAAAGTTAATTCCAATCAAACACACCTGACCCAGTTATCCAGGACTTTCTAAATCCTTCAGTCTGGTATCTCAGACACTTGGTCAATCCTTGTGAGCAGTGCCTTTTACAAAACATACAGCCTTTTTAATCATTCCTTAAAATCCGTGATTGATATTATAAGAACTTTTACCATCATTCAGCTCCAATAACTGCTTTATCCAGATCAGGGTTGCAACACCACACTCACACATATCACACGCAGGCATTTACAACCCGGGGCAAGAACACTGACTTGTTATGTATATATTCCACAGAGGAATCACAGAGCTAACGGGGGGCAAATACGGAGGAAAAATCAGCACAATTAGAAAGTGTTGAATAATAGAGGAGTTTTTAATAAGCTACAGTATATACAGTATATATTTATAAAATATCAAATATTAGTTCATTCCTAATAAGGTAGAATGTGTGTGAGTAGAAAATGTAGACCGTCAAGGATAGAAAAATTAAGAAGAGTATCAGTTTCCATTTATACTATCTATTTAAGTGATGTAATAAATATGCTGTTATATTTTATTTTGTTTTATTTTTAAGTAAAACTACTACATTCTACCTATAAGGTCAAAAAAATGTACTGGGGATATGATACAGTGCTATATTCAGTGCTGTTACCGTGAACATAAATATATAACAGTATATATGTGTTTCATTCAGGAATAGGCTGCCTATGTAGGTAGCATTGAGCAGTAGCCAGTTATTTTGGAACAGTCTTGGTAAGTACTATATCTTGGACAAAAGTGAAGGGAATATTCAGATACAAAATACTCGTTGTTTTAATTACAGCTCAGATAAATCCCTCTTGTGAGAAAACACAGACACTATTCCTGTCTTTCTGTGTTCCATCAGCAGGGGGCTGTTATGCTGTTATGAACAGAGACGGGTGAGACGGACTGTACGGTTGTTGTTTTGCTGGTATTGTGTGTGTGTGTGTGTGTGTGTGTGTGTGTAATCGTACACCTTACCTTCAGGCATAATTAGCTAAACACAGCAATAGCATGAGCATGCAAGGCCAGCATTGTTCTAAGAGTTTGCTCTCAGCTAGTAAGCTTGGTAAGTCTCGCTCTCTCTCTCTCTCTCTCTCTCTCTCTTTACCAGACAGACATCAGATCTTGGGCACTGTGGTTAATTTGATTATTTTCCAGGAACACACACTGATATAGTGAGTCATGGTTTATTGCTTAGTAACCATAATGCAGTGACAGATTAAAAAGTAAAGAAATGAGCTGGGAAACACAGCCGCCTTGTCAAGACTCGATTTGTATAGCAATCTCTTGCTCACTGACCGGAGATACACCGACAATGATCACCTAAACATGGACACTTCTATTTCTGTGAGCATGTGCGGGTTCGTGCACAGAGATGTGTTAAATCCCATATTCAGCAGCCAGGGGTGCCACTAGAAATTTTGGGCCCTATGAAAGAATATGTGGGATATGTTGGGCCCTCACCACACCCATTACGCACCAATAAATCAGATCTCTGAGGGCCCTCAAAGTGCACTTAACGGCTCCCCTGTCAGCAGCTGTACTTTTAGATTAGATTAGATTAGATTAACATTTTCCATGTGACAGGACGTTTTTCTTTGGTTACTCAAAAAAGCACAAGTATACATCAACACACACACACACACAAACAAGTGTGTTTCGGTTACACACAGCTTCTGGACTTAAGCTTATAATTCTTGAGCAATATTTTAACTCACACAAGGCGCCGTGTTAAGTTCGAACTTGTTTTTCACTCAGGAGACGGAATCTTAATCAGAGACATTACTTATTAATTTGTAATGGATAAAATTATACTTTTGTGTGCTTGGTCAGCTTTTCCTTTAAAAACATGAACACATGGACACTTTTTTTTCTTTCTTTCTTCATTTTTTACCCACATCCCATGATCTCGGTTTAGAATCTCCAGACTTCATGAATTCGTCATGTCAAGCCAAATAATATGTTGATTTTAAAAAAAAAACGACAATAATATGACTTGCTGGATCAAGTGCTGTTTTTAGCTGCTCAGTAAGAGGTTAGAAACCATGTTGTTAAAATAAACCACAAGAACACAGACACTGGCTCTTGCTTTTATGTTACTGATGTTGCATCATATTAAATTCTTCAGTCGGTTTGTTTAAAAACACATCCCACACCTGTACTAATTCACCTCCATTAGCAGTACAGAGTGTGCTGTTTAATATGCTAGCTTTCATTCAGGTGACAAACTGCTCGTTCTTTTTAAAAACCATGTCCCCCTATTATTAGTGTAGAAGATAATACTAGTTTTTGTGTTAGCCTGTATGCTACATTCTGTGTTCGCCTGTTACTCTCATGCTATTTTTTTGTTAGTCTATATGCTAGTTTCTGTTTTAATCAGCTTACTATAATGCTAGTTTTTGTGTTAGCCTGTACACTAGTTTCTGTGTTAGTCTGTTTGCTCTAATGCTAGCCTTTGTGTTAGCCTGTAATGTATTTTCTGTGTTAGACTGTTTGATATATTGCTAGTTTTTGTTTTAGCCTGTATGATCAAGAGTCAAGTCTTTTGATCAAGTCTTTTTATGCTAGTCTCTGTTAAGTCTGTTTACTCTAATTCTAGTTTTCTATAAGGTTAGTTTTTGTTTTAGCCTGTATGCTTGCTTATGATTCATTCTGTTTACTATAACACAAGATTTCATGTAAGCCTGTATGCTAATCTTTGTGAAAGTTTCTTTACTATAAGACTAGTTTTTGTGTTAGCCTGTATGTTAGGTATGCTGCACTCAGAGCAAAGTGGGATTTTACTGACTTCTAAGTAATAAATATAATAAATAAAAAAAAACCAAATTAAAATATGGAAAGCAGCCCTGCCCCAGACAGAGGGTGCAGACGTGTTGTCCTAAGCTTCCAGCTATGCATACAGTACACTGTGTTTACACAGTCATTATATTGTCCTCAACTGATATAGTGAACTTTCACATTCCAAAAAATTTCACTGGAACCAAAGTGTAAAATGTTGTGTGACGGACCGGCTTCCAATCATAAATATCCACATAATCCTTTCTCTGTTTACATAATAAGGATTAAGATGAATAAAAAATAAGACTCTGACGTATTAAACCTGTACTTACAGACAGAACGATATTTTTGGGATTGTGAGGAGTGACTCAGCTCACGGTGTGTCTGAGTGTTTGCTAATAAAAGTCATGTGAAACCCGTTACACACTCACATGCTTGTGTGTTACCTACATCACTGTCCTTTTGCTCCTTCCGGCATTCGTGCAGCTGCTGTGAATCACACGGTGACTCCCAAGTTGTCTCTATCAACACTGTCATCTTCAGACACACAGAAACTCAAAACCACTCCCAAGTGTGAAAAGAGCTAGAATCTAGCGTAATCTGTTTGAAAGTGTTTAACACGGACAGTTTATTTGAAACTGCTGCAGTGTAATGGAAATACGTTATTTACATATATTTATTTTGCATTATTTGCTAAATAAATATATTTAAATAATCTATTTAAATATATTTATTTAGCATTATTTGCTAGAAACACTGCCATACATTTTTAATACAATCCTAGCTTGTATTAGCCTTTAAATAATAATAATGCTAGTTTGTTTACTAGCCCTGTTCACTGTAAGATACTTTTAAGTGATTATCTTTAAAACAATGCTAGAAATGCTAATCTGTCTAATGCTATGTTAATGTTTATGTGTTAGCCGGTTTACCACAACCCATGTTTGTGTGGGATATGGTAGCCTAGTAGTTATATTGTTGGACTTCTGTTTGTAGGGTTGGAAGTCTGGATCCCAAGTTGACTAAGCTGTTGGGACCCTGAGCAAGGACCTTAATGCTCCACAGGTCTATAAAATGAGATAAAATGTAAATCGCTCTGGAAAAGGGTCATCTACCAAATGCTGAAAATGTAAATGTGTGCTAGCTTGTCCTCTGTAATATTAATTTGTATGCTAACCTGCTTATTACAATCCAGGTTTGTGTGTTAGCTTGTAGCTTCTGTGTTCGAATGCTTAGAATAATGCTAATCTAAATTATCAGCATAAATACTACAGCAATAATTTGTTTGTTCAATAAAGCCAGTTTGCACATTAGCCTGTTTACTATCAAACAAGTTTATATGTTTAATATAAAGCTAGTTTGCATCTTAGCATGTTCACTATAACACTAGTTTGTGTGTTAGCCTCTTCTCTATAATGCTAGCTAGCCTGTAGCTGTACAATTATCTTGTATGACATGGTGTTTTCAGTTTTATAAACAAAGCTTGTGTCTGAGAGCGTTCTCATTTCCACATAGCATAACTATCATAATAATCCTTGACAATATCTGTGAGAAGCTAGCAAACACTGTTGCTAACATGGTGCTAGTTACCAAAACATGAAATCTGATATGGGAAAAAAAAAGAGCTGAATTCGTTTGCTATTACTGTGTGTAAAGTTTTTAATTGGAACTTTTATGTGTTGAGAGTTCTGAGTTCTGTCTTTTCTGTATAAAACCAAAATAAAAATAAAAAAAAAAAACAGGAAGTGGAAAGAAAATAAGGTTTCCCAGGCTGAAGAAAAGAAATGATGATGTGGACCATCAACTTCTAACCAATCGGTTAAAGAAAGCATCTCTAATCATCTGTCAATCTCATCTATTCATAAGGTCCCGTCTCTTAGGTGAGGTGTTTTAGCTTCGCGTAATAGATTGTCTTCTGTTTCCTCTGAAGGAACCCTGAAAATTTACACACAGAACCTACAACTGGGCGTTTACTTTTCAGACAGGGTTCTTTTGGTGGGCGGGGCTTGGTGGGAACCGCACAGGGAGGGGATGTATTTGTTTGGGTTTGGGTTACAAACAGCTACCTTGAGATATTATAATCACTGTGAACTGCTGAGTTTACGACACAGGATGGAAATAATAAGGATTTTTTTCCTCTAGAATGCATCATATTTTCTGAGAAAAAAACAAGAAAACCGGATATTCAGGATTAGATTGGATGGTAAAACACAGACAGTAAAAGTATCTTCACTCGAGTATAAATTTTACTCACTAATTTAAATAAATCTGATTGAAAAAGTTGGAATCCAGCTCCAAATTCTTCTCTTGAGTTAGAGTAGAAACTGTCAACTTTATTAATACCACTTGTAAACACGAACATTCAAGTGGATTTCCAATCGGTCAATAATGTAAGGCATAAAACCGTGACTATAAAGGTCAAGTGCTTGAGTTAATGTTCATCTGAAACAGGGTGTGTGGGTGGGGGGGCTGTCATGATTGCCTGTTATGGCTGCTGGTAGCAGACTTTCAAAAACAGCTGATGTCCTGCTATTTTCTCTATAGTTTACAAAGAATGGTGTAAAAAAAAAAAAAAACATTTGTGGACTTGAATGAGAGAAGTTAGAAACTATGACCAGGCTGGTTTGAGCATAAAGAAAGGCTACAAACTTTGACATAATCCACAGTGCTTGGACCCCTGGACTCGCTTCCCTCTCCATGTAACTCCTAATTGCACCCCTCAACATGACAGACCTCCAAATGAAGGCTGTGGTTAAAGCGCTGGGTTGTTAATTGGAGGATCAGGGTTCAAGCCCCAACACAAGCACTAACAAGCTGCCCCTGATGGGCTCTTGTGCAAGGCCCTTAACCCTCCTCACTGCTCCAGGGGTGACATCATGGCTTATCCTGTGCTCTGACCACAATTTCACTGTGATGTAATGTAGATGTGACAAAAAGAAAGGCTTCTTCTTCCTCTCCTAAAAAACAGGTCTCATGTAGCAAAGTGCAGATGCTTAACACCAGACTTAGTTAATATATAAGTACAAAGTATTAGTTAATATTTTTCCAATTTGGCTGTTAGAAAAAGTTTAGAGGTGAGAGGAAAAGTCACTGCATTTGGGTTGAAGATTATGGATTTTTTTTTTTTTTTTTGATACTGATGAAAAGGAAAATGAAGTGAAGATGAATGAAAGTTCAGCTTTAAGCCTCAGTTCTGTGAAACTCTCATAATCCCTATCGCCTATATCATGGATAAACTCTGTGTGGCCCGTTGAGTGATATAGCGTTGCCGTAGAAACGTCCCGTCTCATGCCGACCACGTGAGGGAAAGCAACCAAAGCAGGCACAAGCCTTCGTTCTCGGTTCTCGTTACACACAACGTTTATGAATGAATTTGTGTGTGTGTGTGTTGGCTTGGGATAGACTGACCTTGCAGATCACTTCTCATATCCCACAACCAGCGCACACACGCACACATAACAGGAGCTCGGAGAAAACGTTACCCTACATGACCTGTTTTGTATGTTTACATTATGGAAAAAGAAATGTCTAAACATAACAGATCAATATTTTACAATAGAAATGTACACAAACACACCCATTATGCAAACATCAACTCTGCATTCTAACGCATAAAAACTCTGACCTCGAGTGTCACCATATCACCAATCCAGAATGGATAATTAATGAAGAAAACATAATGGGGAATTGAGTTGTAGGGAATGAATCAGTGATCTGAGTGATCTTTATGAACTCGTTGTTTCTTTGTGTTGTATTTAGCTGTGGCACTCTTGAAGCAGAAACCTAAATAGTCATGCTAAAATGGCAAGACATGCTACATGCTAATCCGCTTCTTAGTCAGCTAGTTATTTTACAGTCGATCGGCATTTCTAGCTTGAAGGTTCGTCCGTAAGATTTCAGCATGCGATAAACAACACAGCTAGACAAGCGTAGATAAAAAAAAGATTTGATCGTCTCAGGAGCTTAACGTGAGCGTCGAAGCTTCCCCTTCTTCCCGCCATCTCGATCCCTCCGTCCATCATTCTACATTCATCCCTCCATGTTGTAATCTGTATCTGAGTATTAGAGAGGAATGCAGACAAACAATCCAGGTCACTCTCATACCGGATATAACCTGAACGTTGAGATCCTAGGAACGTTATGAAGAGAGAGAGGATCTACGTGTATGAAAAAAGAGGAGCCCCGAGGGCGTCGCTTTCTGCACTCGACATCAAAGGACAGAGTCTGACGCCAGAGCAGGTATCTGATGGTCACGAGCACCTTTCACTCCCGCCTCTAACAGGCCTGGCTTTTAATTCGACTCTCTCGCGCAGACCTGCTATCTCTGCCTCGTTGTTTCCTGACCGGATCACGCCTACCTCATCTCAGCCTCCATAGGCCTGAATATAACTTTGTGACCTTTAATGTGATCTTCATGTGATCTTACATTTGATTATATCCCAAACTACTGGATTAGAGACAACCAGCGGTTCAGTGGAACAGGACCTGTCACATCCTGATGACATCATCATCCTGCTTTGGGCTTTGTACTAGACATAAATGGATGGACATGGGTGTAAAGCTTTTGGGAGCTGGGGTGTTTTCTCTGACGGCCACATTCCTCGGTCATTACAGCCAGGATGCCTGGGTTCGACACTATTAAACCCGAGCTCCAGGCAGTTTGACCCCAATAAACAAAATGAAAGCAACTACGAGGATGTGGTAATGTCAAGCAGATGCACCAGACAAAGACAAATACAAAGTGTTTCCAGAAAGCTTCAGGCCGAGGATTCTCCAGTTCTTGCATTTATGTAGCGCTTGAAGGACACGAGTATGAATGGTTGCCAGATCTTTGCCAAATCCCCCAGACATTACACTTCATTTACAGATTCTTTTATTCAGAGCAGCAAACGATTATGAACAATAATTATATATAATTACTTTTTTTAATAGAGAAGCACAAAAGTGGCAGATTGGTGGGTTTGGGATTTGAGCTCACAACGCTCTAATCTTTAGTTTAACATCATCACCACTGAGCAACTACAGCCCATAATTTCAGCACAAAACCCACCCAGAATGACCTGAGACTTGTCTGATTAATATGTGGACATTATCTACTCCATAAACACCGTCCAGTCTTCACAATAGATTTTACAACAGAAACTTTTCCCTTTGGTTGCCAGAGCCAATGTTTATCCCAAAACAAGTCCAATGTGGTGTTAAAAACAATCATCAACATGATATGAGCACGAGATATGATTTTGGGACGTATTTTGTCAGCGGTTTGCTCCAGTAGTCTGATCTAGACACTATAAATGATATCAAATAATCACTGCAATTCATTCATGTCAATAATATTATATTTTACGTTAATCGTGTCTTTTTTTCTTTGTTCTTCTTTAATAATTACTTCATCCTAATTAAAAGAAAATATCCACATAAATATAATGAAAAGCAGCTCACAGGAGCGCACCTCGACTCCCAGAGGCATCAGTTCCATCATTATGGAAATGGAGTGTAGTTCGTAGATTAGATCGTTTGCTCAGTCACCTTTGCCGGAAATTTCTACAGTGCGTCTGGGTCAGAAAGTGAAGAAAGTGCAAACTGTTGTTTGTTGCTATGATTTGTGAATGAAAATTTCCATCAGTCTTTTTTTTCAACGTTTCTCGCGTGTCTCCGGTCAGGATGACGAACATTAGCTGTTTACATTTGAATATGTATACAAATACAAGCTAAACAAATAGAGCTACTAATACAGTGTGTTACTCCCTTAATGTAAATAGAATCATTCAGTTTATCGTTTAGTAACTACATAGAAACGGATAGGAAGACGAACGGTTAAAACCGAGGACCGTAATTAAGTCAGTGTCTGTTCATTTTATTAGTGTAGTATCGAAGTTTCTCCTTTCTACTTCTCCTGATCGATGCATTGCTGATGACTGAAACGCTTCCAAGTGACTCGTGAGTGACACGACGTGCTTCAATCCGACTATTTCTCACCGCATATTAAGGCTAGAACTGTATTTCCAGATTATATGCTGTATATCATAAACAATCCAGAGATTCTGAGAACATGACGTCAAATCCGTCCGTATTTATATAAAAACATATCAACCTTCTCCCTCAGTTCCCTCATCGTAATAGCTTTTCCTGTTTTCTTCACATTTCCTCTAACAGATGGCCCCCAGGAAGAGCACACACACACACACACACAGACACACACAGACACACACACAGTGTCATATCCTATTAAAGCATGGCCAGCACATGGCAACCAATTAAGGAGGCGGATTTACTGTCGGTAATCCAATAGAACAGAAAAGGGAGCGAGAAAGGGAGTGACTCAAACAGAACAACAGAGAGAGAGAGAGAGAGAGAAAGGGGGGGACTGAGGACAGGAAATAAACGATCAACAAATATAGCAGTAATACTCCTTATTAATAAACATTGAATCACTCCGAGAGAACATAGAAACTGTTTAAAGAAATAAAATACATCACCGTCCCCGAAGTCATTATTTTATTTATTTTATACATTATATTTATTTGCGAGCGAACAAAAAAAGGCTGTGGATGGAAAGAGCAGAGCAGAAAGAGGTTTACAGTACTGAAACAAAGCGTCATTAACATACAAGCACAGAGATTAGTGTTAACCCTCCATCCTCAGATTACTGTGCACTCCAACACACACACCAACAATCCTCTTAGCACTAAAGCTCTCTGCAACACACACACAAACACACACACACTCTAGCCTCGTACGCTCTGGCCCAAGTGTGCACTCTATCGTCTCTGGATTTGAGACAGTTTCCATGTTTAGTTGATTTACCGTACTGGAGTTTGACTCGTATGATGTTTTATCCTTTAGGTACATTTAAGTCGCTTGGTTTCGAGTTCAACAAACTGTTTGCACACCTCGGCGTTCTTTGACCTGTCAGATATTTCCAAGCCGGATGTCATTTTTTGGCTTTATCGACGGGAAGTCATGCGTTTATTTTCCAGAAATGATATAATACCATGATTGTTAGCTGCCAGTTAATGATCTGCTAATAATATGTATAAATTATAATGAATAAATCAGTTTGTCTGATAACATTCATTCATTCATTAATTCATCAACAGTAAGTGTTTTATCCTGGCCTTGGGAATGATTCATAAGAACAATGGGTACTGTATGAGGTGATACACCAGTTATTTGTCATTGTTGTTGTAGATGATAAAACGGTCCAAGAAATATATTTTAAACGGAAGTTAAAGGCTTATGGATCGATCTGCATGAGCTCTAGATATTAATGCATGCTGTTCAACAGAAACAAAATAAAGTGAACTGAAGAAAAATATTTCAAAGAATAGAAATAAATTGGTATTTTGACTGAGCAAGTGTGTGAGTGACTGACTGAATGGCTGAGTGAGCAAGTGACTGAGCGAGTGACTGAGTGAGTGAGTGAGTGAGTGAGTGAGCAAGTGAGTGAGTGAGTGAGCAAGTGAGTGAGTGAGTGAGGGAGTGAGTGAGGGAGTGACTGAGTGAGTGAGTGAGTGAGTGAGTGGCTGAGTGAGGGAGGGAGTGAGTGAGGGAGTGAGCGAGTGACTGAGTGAGTGAGTGAGTGAGTGGCTGAGTGAGTGAGGGAGTGAGTGACTGAGCGAGTGAGTGAGTGGCTGAGTGAGTGAAGGAGCGAGCGAGTGAGTGAGTGAGTGAGTGAGTGAGCAAGTGACTGTGTGAGTGACTGAGTGA
>JAOTRN010000025.1:20176857-20189751 GCA_028566695.1 Bagroides melapterus | reverse complement strand
TCACACACACACTCACACACACTCACACACACTCACACACACTCACACACACTCACACACACTCACACACACTCACAGAACATCTACTTGTTATATGTTTTCTTTGTTAAATAAGATTATTATCCAAGTCCCTGTGTCAGTTATAGCTGTAGAAACATTTACTTATTAGGAAAGACATGACTATAAAATGTTTTAAAATTACAATGGTTATATAAAACCCAAACACAACCACATTTAAACCTTCCAAACGAGGAAGGAACAAAAGTCTAACCATCTGAGCCGAGCTATGGGTTAATATGAGCACACAGTGGTCTCTCGGTACTTACTAAGGAGCAGCAGTTAATCCTATTACTCTCCAGAATAAGGGAGCAAGGTGAAGGCACAGAACGCAGTGTGTTAGTGTGGGATGGGACAGACAGATGTCATGTCTCATTAACGGCAGGGTGAAAAGCATGTGCTTGTGTTGTGAAGAGAGATGCACGCTGTGCACTGTGACCCTGAACAAAGGCAGCACGAGAAAGAAAAGTCTGCTGTGTGTTCGACAGGATTCTAGCCCTGTCCACCGCTGAAGAGAAAACCAACCACAACCCCCGCCTTTACCGGCTGAATGAACGCTACTGTACTGCAAACATGAGTCGTGACAGCATGAGTGTGTGCTGCTTTGTTCAGGAAGCGTGTGGCTGAATCCCAAATGGCTTTCTCCTCACTAGACAAGTGAAGTACGTAGGATCTGAGCGCATGCAGTGGATGCGATATTGTATGTTATAAACAGTTTCTGCTCTGTGTTTAGTGAGACATACATTAACTACACACATTAATGACTAGATTAATGTACAACAAAATGTTCACAAGGGCGGTTATGATGTTACTGTTAGTCACAGTGTATTACCTCATCACTGATGTTTACAAAATAAAGATTAAATTCTGGTTAATTTTTTTTTAACCCCACAAAGTAACTTAATCCCGTGGCTGTACTTCCTTCACACAGATTTCACGAACCACCTCACTCTGGACCCCCTAAATCTTACAACACTTTTCTTTCTTTGTGCATACAAACGGAAATCCCTTTTTGCTCTATGATCATCTACTGTTGTTTAATAGGTTTCTATTGTAAACCTTTTACATTACTACCTCTGCATCACTGCAAGTTCCTGACTTGATCATTAACCATGGCTTTGTTAACGAGATCTAAACAAAACAATCTATTTTTAGATAAATGGTGTCGCAGTGCGGCCTTGTTTCGCAGACTCTCTTTCTCTATTCAGCTTATAACAACAAAAAAGGTGATGAGATACACTGTACGGTCAAAAGCATGTAGAGTTCTGATCATCACACCCTTTCCATTTTTTCATTAGATTTTGGAGCATGACTGGGGATTTGTTTTCATTTAGCCACAAGAGCATCAATGAGACCAGACACGGATGTCAGGTTATCTAGGGTGGAGTCAGTGCTCCAGTTCATCCTAACGGTGTTCAGTGGGGTTGAGTCAGAATCAGGGCAAGATACTTGAGATCTTCCAGTACAACATTAACACGTGGACATTGTCATGGATCTTGCTTTGTGCTCAGGGGCATTGTCGTGTTACATCATAGACATATGTTCTATTCAGCTGTTTGCTTCTAAGTTTGTGGCAACAGTTTGCGGAAGAACCTCATGAGTGTCCAAGCAGGGTATAATGGTGTATAATGTACAGTTCATTCAGCAAAATGTCGTTTTAATAAAGAACAACTTCAAGGAGGCATCCTTTTGTTTAACCTTGGTATTTGTTTCATATATACACAAGGATTTTGTGCATTTGTCTTATAATTAACCTCAGACGTGTGTGTAATAACATGAAACTGTGACGTGTTTAGACAAGGCCATCATCACACGAACATTTCAAACCCTACAATTACACAACAATTAAAGCAAAGTAATCATCAACACACGAACTTTCACTTTTTTAAACCGTGAACAAGAAAACAAAAGAGGCTCGTAACATACTGTCTGCGATTTTTAATTAAATACTAACCGAGTGTACATGCCCATCATTTCGGATAAACAGCTAGTTTAACAAACACTATAATTGCTTTCAGACTTTTAGGAGTCTGCAATATTATGATTAAATACTGAGATATTAAAAGTGAAAGTACTATAACAAAAAATGGTGCTATTTTGCTAGTGTTAGATGTATTAGCCTTTTACAAAGATTAGCTAGCATGCGTCCTTGTTAATCTGACTGCTGCCTCAAATCGATTCACAACTGATTTCTCTCTAATAAATAACACAAATAACAATTTATTAACGTGCATAAATCGCAATCCCGGTTTAAAAATAGGTGCTACTGATTATTAATGAATGTGGTGCTGTATACAGCAGCTAGCTTTAACGTCTTTTCTTTCTCCTTTTAAACTAGCCACAGCGTGTCATCTCCAAAAAAGCTATAGCTACCTAGCATGTATATTAGCAATCTAAAGAGCTATGCAGTTTATATAACATTTATTTACACATTAAATGTTTTAGTTATGTTTATACTGCGTTTGTGACATGCATGTATTTTGTGATTGTCTTTTATTTAGACACAATTATTAATAATAGCTGGGTTGACAGTAAAGTAAAAGGAAACTCGGTCGTGTGTCAAATGCCACTCTAATCTCCTAGTGGTTTTCTCGAAGTCTATACTGTAGTGACGCCAACCTAGAGCAGCCCTTTAACTGAGCCTTCAAGTCATCGAGGGAGCACGAATTTGAAAACTCGGTATTTGGGACACGGCGGTATAGTCAGGCTGGTCCATGCTTAAGTAAGGCTAAGAACTAGTTCTACTTGCTAGTCAGCATACAGAGATCTATACGATAATATAGATAGCAATCCAAAGATTAACTTCGCGTGCAGCAATGCATATTACTTGTTATAGCAGTAGCGTGAGTTACTACAAACACACCGGTTATGTTTCCGTGACAGTAAACCGCGTTAGCTTGAACAGCACCTAGCCGAATCAATGCGCTAATCCCCGCCCTCTTAATTAGAATCAATCCGTTTTGTCCAATAAGAGGTCAAAATAGGCTGTCAATAAAAGCAACGGACCAATGAGGAGCCACTAGTGGACGAATTCCTATAATTCTCGCCTCCTTTGACCTAGCCATGCAAGGGCCCTAGACTTTAAGGGTGCGGATCACGAGTTTTTATATTTCTAATCAGCCAACAGACAAGTATTTATCCTCACCCATCATCGAAATGATGCTCTTCATTTTCGCAGTCGCTACAATGTCCATGGTCTTCCTCTAGCTCCACTTCTTTCTCCTGCTTCGGTGCTGTCTCATTCTCATCCGCCATGATTAACGAGGAAGTGAAGAACTCGCCTTTGAAAACTCCAACCCTTTCCGATTCCTATTGGTGGAAACGTCTCAAGGCATTGTGGGGGATGTAGTTGTGGGAATACGTCTAGTCCGGGTTAAACGATTCCTTTCACCAAAGCAAATAGTCTCGTTCTTTTTACGTAGTGCAGCAACACTCTACTAATCATTTAGCTTTAGCTGCTAGCAACTTGCGACCTCCCTGCTGCACTAGCTGACCATTCTGTCCATGGTTACGCCATAAAATAGTAATATGGAATTTTCTTACAACACTGATTAAAAAAAAACAAACATTATAAAACACCCATTGTAATTTAGACTTGATCATTTTGATATTACAATTTCAAGTATTTGTACTGGCCACACGGTGGCGCCAAAGAGTTTTTAACTCAGCCATTGCCCTTGACACACAGGTATTCTTTTCAGCTAGTTGGAATAAGGGAGGCTCGACTCACCAAAAAGAGCCGACTCTCGATCTTTGGAAACTTTTTGCATCCGGAGCTGCCCAAAGTTATCGGTTCGAGCCTGTTTAAGCAGAGGTACATAGATCCTCTGAGACCAACAATTCTAGATAGATTTAGGGAGGGAAAAAAAAATTTAATAGATCCGAGTTGATCTGACTCTACTTGGATCACCAATTATTCGACTGATTATGCAATTTTCTTTTGTTGCTTTTGTTATTTAATTTGTTTAAGTAAATATAAAATGTATACTGCATATTGTATTGCATATTACAGCAAGCGTTTCCCTTTTTCGTCACCGCAATTATTGTCTGAAGTGTAATTCTTAGGTCCATTTATCAAACAAATTATTCTAACATAAGAGATGTGTAATTTTTCAGCATTTTAGATCAACTCATCCCTGAACGGCACGTTCCCACGTTTCTTTCTGACACGTGAACAAAATCTCAGACACACAAACATTAGGTTATAAAATATTAGTTTATAAAATGTAAACATGCATCTTCAACTACAGTTATTGCAAAATATTACAAATCTGACCAGCATGTGATTAGTGCATGAGAAATGTACAAACCCCTAAATTACTACCTGATGCTTGTCCAGATTGAAGTTTTATTTAATCTAAAGGTCATTTAAAAATATTATTAAAAAAAAAAAGTCAATGTCAAGCATCTAGGTACATGTACAAGTATATGTGTCTGTATGTATGTCTGATTCACTATAAACATAAAATGTATAGTCTTTTTAAAACCCCTGTTACACAAAGTTGGTAGAAATCAAACGTTTACAGCTGTGGAAGTTTAGAACACTGTGTTTTAGTACATTTCATTATATTAATTGCAGTAGCTCATATCACTTCGGGTTTGTTCTTTGTTTCCCCGGTTAGAGAAAAGCAATCCTGCCTTATTCTATTAAACATCACCATCATTCCTGCGTCATAACTTCATTTGCTTTTTGCGTACTGTTCTTTGTTAGCAAGATTCATAGGTGAATTGATCTGTCAGTGATGGCAGATCAGTCAACAAGTCAAATATTATAAATAGAAGCGATCTTGCCATGAATATCTGATTCGTTTCCTTTCATTTCAGGCAACAAAATGACATTTTCCTGGAGCAGAAATGAGCTCAGCTCTGTCCCTTTCTCTTTAAGGGCAACCCACAGGATATGTTGCAGGGGTGATTTGATTGAAGCAAACACAATTCTCTCCTCTTACATTATTTAAATGTCAGTTTAAATAAACAACCTTAATATAACTCGAATCTACTCTTAAACTCCTACTGTCTTGATTTGTGTTACATTCTCCAATTCATTCTTCACTTTATTTATAACTACCGTATATTCAACGCTGTTGTGTGTCATAAAGTGCTGAAGCTCCGATCGTATCGACTTCATATAATAAAATCCTTGGGTGGAAAATGTTGTCATTTCTTTAACTGCCTTTGAACGTTCCTGTAACATTTTTTCCCCAATTCTAGCTCAGTCTTTAGCCTTGACAACATTTGGCTCCTTACATCCACTTACTCTATACATCACAGATTACTACAGAATAGTAACACTATACTTTAAACAGGACATTATCTGACATAAGGCACTTAAACACTGTTTCAAAGTAAATAAAATTAAATGTTAAATTATAGGAATAAAAAAAAAAATCTCTTTAAGCTTAATCGTTGCGACTATCTTTGTGGAAACTTACACAGAAAGTTTCGTCTAGGAAAACAGACGACGGTAAGAGGTCGTAGTAATAGACGTCAGTCACAGCCAGCATATCTAGTCTAAAAGCCTGTCGGAAAACCCTGGCTACGGAGATGCCGTGTCTGTGGCAACAACGCTCGAAAAGTGCAGACTCTGTGTCCGGATGCTACACGGCTCATCAGCGTGGTTCTGTGAGAGGGAGATTCAGGAGCCAGGCTGCTCCTGCTACTCTTAATCCATCGGGGATGTCTTGAGAATCTGGGATCACTACGGATCAGGATCTGGAGGGTTTCAGATCTTCTTCATGCGGTCGGACACTGTTTTGACGTGGACTCCTCGACGGGAAACCTTCACATGGATGAAGAGCGTCGCAGGAGAAAGGCTCGAGCCGTCTGCTTTCAACAAGTGCACGTGACGGTAACCTGGTGAAGGACACAAAACGTGTAATGAGTTATTTACAGTGATTCTGAATAATGCCATTTTAGGGAATGCTGTTAAAGAGTATAAATGAGTATAAACACCTAAATAAACACCTTCCGCCCAATTTTAATAGAAAATTATAGAAAATCCCAAGTTTTTGTTTAAGGTTTCTTCTGAATTGCCAAGTCAAATTTGGTAAGTAAAAATATATGAAATATAAAATGTTTAATGTGGAAAATTATGTTCAGAAAAAACTGCTCTTTTTTTTTTTACTGAACTTAAAGGTTCAGTTTGTTGAACGTCTGCCCTTTGGATATGACTAGTTTCTTCCATTCACATTCTATACATTCTACCATCCAGCCCAGAAATAAGCCCCGCCCCCAGCTCACACACTAGTGCTCAGATCTGCTTTTCCCCCCCTCATAAAATATACGTAGTTTCATCTTACAAACTACTTCTTTAAATCAGGTAAAAAAAACATTTGTGGCTTGTACATCTTAAAAATATCACCTCACAGAAAAAAAAAATATGCACGCACCTGTGCGTAGACAGTTGAAGGGTAACGTGAACTGGCCAACGAAGTCGTTCTTGCTCGTGTGATCATGATCCTCCACCACAAAGCGCACCAACGCTAGCTCTGGGACCTGCAGCTGGAAGCTCAGTGTGCAGTCCCAGCGTGGATTAAAACCTGCAGTGACAACATACACATGGTGTTGTGTGTTAATCCTCTGGGTCATTAAGGGACAAAAAGGATATCTAATAGCAGGAGAACCCAGTGACATGAGCAACAGATGCATAGCCGTGTGAAAATCCCAGCTTCACTATACAACCTACTGTAGTCATATTAAACATGAAGCTAAGAGGTGAAATTCTGTGTTGCATAGAAATTGCATCGGTGTAGAAATTTTGGCAGACCACTATAGAAATCCACAGATTTCCTCATTACAGATCTTACTGAACAAATTCCATGTGTTCTCTCGTTATTTCAATGTGTACTATAATATTTTGTATATTTATTGCTCGAAATAAATTTGTCATTAGAACACATTTGTATTCAATTTGACGTCCAGTTGACATTTATTTTCATATATTTTTACATTATTGATGCTTTTATTAAGCCATTACAGGGGACCACACAAACATGCATAACAATTATTACTAGTAATAAATTATTAGAATTTATTACTACTGATAACGGCTTCTTAAAGTCCTGTTCCTTCCGAAGCTACGTCTCATTAACCAACACGTGCTCTTGGACTGCTGTAGAGAAAAGTCTCCTTCTCCTAGGCTGGATTTTGGTGCTTGACATCATTTCTTTTTTTTTTTTTCCTTCCCATTTTATAGACCCTGCGGTGCCACCTAGAAGCTGGACTTTTCCAGCTTTTCCTCTGAGCAGATATTTGACTGAATCTCCTGAAGAAGTTTGCTGTCAATTATAGGGTTTTGACCTCAAAACTGCTGACCCAACCTTTAAAAGCCAAGCAGCATACTGTATATAAACGAGGGCCGTACCGTTGTTGTTGATACGGTGAGTTTTGGCACGTGCCTTATCAATAGACACTCCATGGATCTCCACCCAAACCTGAGGGTCCACAATGGAGTTGGGTTTGTCTGTATTGATCTTGGGTAACTGCTGGGCAGAAATCACCTGAAAATGACATGAGATGGTAGACAGTGTTAGGAACAAGATAAAGCACTGTAATAAATGTAAAGTCTCAACAATAAATATAATTTATTACAATAATTACAATAAATATAATTTATACAAAATATAATAAACGCACCAAATAAAATAAAAAAAAAGTATATAGTATGAAAGGTGTTGTCGATGATAGGACAATTTTATTAGGTCAACTTCGTCTCTGAACTTCCCAGAACAGACTGAGACCTACAAACATGGCCGCAACGGACTACACACCACAGCTCCACACACACACACACACACACACACACACACACACACACACACGTTATCGATCTCATACACTCACGTTTAATAATATTCTCACACAGCCAGAAGTAGCGTCATGTTTAGGAGTGTGAAAAGTCACGGTACATATCCATCCAACCATCCATCCATCTATATATCTATCCACCCATTTACCCATCCATCCATGCATGTAACTATCTATCTATCTATCTATCTATCTATCTATCTATCTATCTATCTATCTATCTGACGATACCTCCATTTACCCATCCATCCATCTACCTTTCCATCCATCCATCCATCCACCCATCCATCCAACCATATATCTACCCATCCATCTACCCATCCATCCATTTACCCACCAATCCATCCATCCATCCACTTACATATCCATCCAACCATCCATCCCTCCAACCATATACCTATCCACCCATTTACCCATCCATCCATCCATCCATCTGTCCATCCATCCATCCATCAATTTACTCATCCATTCATTTACGCATCCGTCCATCCATCCATCCATCCATCCATCCATCTATTTACTCATCCATCCATTTATCCATCCATCCATCCATCCATCTATTTACTCATCCATCCATCCATCCATCACTTGTTCTAACATTATGTGACTATTTCTATAACCAGCGTGCAACCACGGATCATTCATATAAAATATTGTGCAACATAATGAATTAGCTGAACCTTGTAAGTGCTTCATTGTCATTGTTCCTTCTATCATGAGCCGATGGTTCATGGGTGTGATGTCTGAGGCTGAGACTACTTCACAGCCTGACCCTCTGTTTTTGACCTTAAATGTGACCGTTGGAATGTTTTTTGGATTGTTTATTAATAATCCTGTGTTCATGCTGTATAAATATTGCTGACCCGTATGGTGAGTTGAGTGGGTATATGCCCTGGTCCTCCTCCGGTGTTCTCGGGGTTGAAGTTGGAATTCGGCTGACACAGGAAGTCCGGTTTTAGCACGTACCCACATTGCCCGTTAGGCAGGAAACGACCCCGGTTCAGATCCATCTGCTCTCCTGGTGTCTGGAAGTTCAGAGCCACTGGAAAAGAGCAAGAAATAATTATCATGCAAATGATCTTATGCTTCCTCTAGTCTGCTTGATCTCTAGTGTCTTACCCATCTGACTTCCTACATTCCACATGTCCTGCGGGTCGTAGTTAGACGACTGCAGCCTCTGGCCTGATGGGTAAATCCGGCTCAGTTGCCTACTGTTGCATCTCACAAAAAGGTTTCCTATAGAAGGTACACACACACACACACACACACACATATATATATAAACGCACCCTTTTTTCCCTAACAGGCTTCAAAGACATTCCCAACATATCCTACCATTTTAGGAAATGCCTCGTTACACAATAAACTCTGTTGATGTGTTTAAATATGGGGACCTGAAGACCTTTTTCTTGCTCCACATGTCTCACCTGAGTCTTTGATGTGCTTGAGCGCTTCATTCTCAGAGAAAGAAGACATCTCACTCGGGGGTCTCTGACCGGCCGAATCAAATCCAGGAAACGGCACACTGCGGCAGTATACCACCAGCTCGGACAGCTCGGGACTTATCTTAGAAGAGCTGACAGGCTAAAAAAGTGAGAAGACACAAACACACATGCTGTACGTTTATTCCTCACCTTCGCTGAGACATGCGTCATGCCTGGGTTTGAGAAATTCATTCAGCTTGGACTATTCACATACACAAACTTATTTGTTATTTATATTTTTTCCAGGGATGCTTTGATACTGGTGAAGGTAACTGGGACAGTTCCTTGCCAGACCACCAGAGGGGGCGCTGGCAGTTGTTTCATAATCGTCTGCTTTGCTATTATTTTTCCCAGGTTAGTTGTGCCACGCCCTTTCATTTTGTTCTAGTTTCCCGCCTTCTCACCTGTTTCTTGTTTACCTTGATGTACTGCTCTATATATCTGTCTTGTTAGTCATTGTTGTGTTCAAGCTGTAAGGTCGGATGCCAGGGTGTTTCAGTTTTTATGTTATTGTCATGTTTTGTTTCTTTTAATTCCATTTGTTTGATGTAACGTTTCGTTAGCTTTTTTGTCCTGTTAATAAAACAATGCTTTCACTTCATCCTGCATGTGGAGCTGATCTTCTAATCTGCAGTACGAAAGTGATCTGGGTTCGAACCTCGCTTAACCCGTCTTCTCCCGATCGTTACAGTAACATCTGAAATCTAATCTAAATGTTTATAAAGTAGCTGCTAGTCGAACAAAACGATTTAAGCTTGAGATTTTGAGTAAAATGTCTAGACATATATTCAATAATCATATATTTGTTGTATTGTAATTCTATAGGAAATAAAAAATAGATTCAACATATATATCTACAAACGTATCCGAAAACCACTGAACGTTCAGACTAAAGTGCCTTTGGATTTCAGTAAGACCAGAATAAGTCTCACCTTCCCAGACTCCTTCTTGCTGGGGCTTTTATTGCTGCCCCCGATCTCCTCATCAGAGCTGGAAGAGAAGCTGGCTGAGCTGCCTAACTTTTCTAACTGATTAGTCAGTCTCTTGGACTTCACCAGGATTCGGCCCTTCAGCTCCTGAAAACACAGACATGACATTTTTGAGGGGCAACAGAGTGACATTTATTTCAGCATGATCTTTCTCGAACGGTTCTGATCAAGTACGGAAAGTTATACGACATCCGCGTTTTAATTGGCAATAATAACAAATGAAAGACAATTAAAGGATGTTTAGACTAGAGATTAATTGTCTATAATAGTTGATGATAATTGTATGGCTCCTGGGGATTTGAAGCTGGGGTTGTTGTTAAGACTTGCAGCAGAAGTGTGGAATATTCGTGCAATTATTTATTACGTACTGTATTATACCACACCATTACTGAACTCTCAAATTTGATTGGTCTGAAGGAGTCGATGCATTTAGTGCCATATTGATAAGACAAGATCACAGGTAGCTAGGCAAATGCGATACCGTGTGTAGAATAGGTTATCATTTCTATATCATCAGCTGATTGAGAGTGAAGTTCCACAACATCATAAAATCTCTGTATTTTTTTGCACTTGTTGTCAATGTGACAGGAATTAAAAGAATAAAACGCTCCACAACGTGCACACGATCAATTTGTTCTGGTAATGTCAGGCCACGCCAGGCCACGTCACATCACATCACACCACAACCGGTCGTATTTAATTCCTATATTCCCTAACGTTAATGCATTTATTACTGCTCCAAAACGCATTGCATCTTTTTTAATATTTGTCAGCTAGTGTCACCCGACCTAATATGGCTCTTTGTCGCAGACAGAGAACACGTTTCAGTAAAAAAAAAAAAGTACTTGTAAATAAGACACACCATTGTTTTGGACTGTCTGTACTGTACTGTTGATTAGAGATTAGGGGTTCAAGCACTGCAAGGGCATTAACCCTCTCTGCTCCAAGACTGCTGTATCATCTGACCCTGTGCTCTGCTCTGACTGCCACCTCTAAAAGTTGGGATATGTGAAGAAAGAATTTCACTGTGCTGTAATGTACAAAGGAAGGTTTCTACTCTATTATTATTATAATTATTATCCTTTCCTTTCTATCTAGATGCTTTGGCAATGTTGTATGCTAATAGAGAGAGAGAGAGAGAGAGAGAGAGAGAGAGAAGGTGTAACCTCTGGTGAGGGCAGCTGATTGAGTGTCTGGTCACTGAGGGGTTTGGAGAGTAGAGCTGAACCCAGGATAGAGCGCAGGTGCTGAGCCATGATGACCTGCTGCTCCACAGAGCAATGATTCTCTAGAGACAAGATCAGAGGATATGGAGACACCTAGAGAGAGAGAGAGAGAGAGAGAGAGAGAGAAGCATGTGTATTTATTTTTTGTGTTTTGACAGCTGCAGCATGTTGAAACTGTAAATTCTGCTCTCACCTTGAAGGCGTACTGAGCAATAGTTTCAATGACCTCCTTAAAAGCTACTTTAGATGTGAGTGTGTGTCCATGGTAGATCACAGGCTCGCCTTTATCACCGTCCCAGCAGTCCAACTCGACACAGCGGCAGCCCTGATTCAAAGCCCTGAGAGTGCACACACACGCGCGCACACACACACACACACACACACACACGATTTATCTACAGCATTGAACGTTTTGCGGTCCACTGATAAAAAGATCATTGTGTTCATGTTCTGGATATGAGACTATGATAGTGATGTTTGGGAGTGTGTGTGTTATAAATGATAAGAAACATGGTGCTGCTCTGGTCATTCATCTGACCTGTATGTGTTTTGTGTGTGTGTGTGTGTGTGTGTGTTTATCTAAGGCTCTCTGCTGCTCTCTCCAGTCACCTTGTCTTTTGTAAGGTGGGTTTTGTTTTAAAGTGTGTATGTCTGTATAACTCATAAAAGTCCTGGTGCTGCTCCTGTCATTCATCTGGCCTTGTCGGTTGTGTTTCTGTGATAAAACCATTTGCCCAGTAAATATGTTAATGTGTGTTTGTGTGTGTACTTAATAAAAGGCCTGGTGCTGCTCCTGTCATTCATCTGGCCTTTACTGAAGTGTGTGTATGTGTGTGTGTGCACGTGTGAACCTAATGTAAGATTCTGTGCTGATCAGTCACCTGGTCTTTACTGAGGTAGGTGTTGTGTGTGTGTGTGTGTGTGTGTGTGTGTGTGTGTGTGTGTGTGTGTGTACCTGATGTAAGGCTCTGTGCTGCTCTCTCCAGTCACCTGGTCTTTACTGAGGTAGGTGTTATGAGAGGAGGAGATGTAGTAGTGGGCCAGCGGCCGGGTCATGTCCTGATACACACCAGTGTGTTCAGGGTTGAACAAGTCGTTTTCATTTGACAGCATGTACATGGTGAAGCCGTTCTGAGTCATGAACAGGTTCTTCTGGGCTGAACAACATATGAGACAGTCAGAAACAAAAACAACACACCCACAGCTCACAGCTCACAGATCACAGATCACAGCACACTGCACACAGCTCACAGTACACAGCTAACAGTACACAGCACACTGCACACTGCACACAGCTCACAGATCACAGCTCACAGCTCACAGCTCACAGCT
>JAOTRN010000025.1:20164008-20172623 GCA_028566695.1 Bagroides melapterus | reverse complement strand
TTGCTCATCAAGAAAGTGCATCTTGATTTAGGAATTTTTAGATATTTGTACTAAAAAAGAGACAAAACTACTAAGTAGTACAAAGTCATTTTTTGCAGTGTTATTCATTTAACTTCCTTCAAATGATTGGGCTTTTATAGATTCGTATATTCCCATTTAAAGAAGACTTTTTTCTCAGGAAAAGGTGACTTGGATGAGCTCATATGCTCTTATGATATGCCACAATCCATAATAGGAAACCAGCTGCTGCTGTTTTTTTTTTGTTTTGTTTTTTTTAAATAGGAGAAGTACAGGTGCCTGGTGTAAAACTATATTTAAATATCTGCATGCTTGGTTTTATCGGTTTCATCTGTTGTTCTGGCCTCCTGTTTAATTTGGAGTGTCTTGTCATACATAAGGATGAGATCGGGTCGAGAAAATTAGCTTACCATGTTGTACTGGTAAGTAAAGGAGCTAACCTGCTAGCAAGATTTCACTGAAGAAGAAAGAATCTGGTGACGTGTTTAAAAAAACACAATGTTATAGTAATTTTTGTAATATATTTACCAATTTTAAGGGTAATATAACAAGCTCTGAGCCGTTTGCTGCCTGATGGCAGTAAGTTTGAGATTTCAGTCATGTTCATTACCATTTCAACAAGGTTTTGCCCAAATATCCACACTCCTGTTAACTCCCAGAGACACACGGCATCTAGGTAAGCCCCAACATAACACATATCAATTGTGTTAACACAAGACAACTACAAGACCATTAAGCTTTCCTCCTATTATTATTTTTTTTCCCAGAGGCCAATTTGTGCCTGTTTTCCTGTGTCCGTGTTCGGACGTCTTTGTCATGTCACGCTCCACAGTGGTGGTTAATATGAAAGTAGATATGTTTTTCATAAGTATTTCTGTTTCTGCCTTTTATAAACAGTGTAAATAATGATATCAAACCCAAATTAAACAAAGTAAATAGTGATATCAATCCCATTTCTGCTCTCTGAGATGCCCCAAGCATTTAAAATGTGACGGTGTTATCTCCAACCACTAAAATTTTTATGATGTCATCGTAGTCAAAATCACCTGACTGCCGTGAAACGAGTAGTGTACAGCACCTAAATAGAGTTTATGAGTTTATGTTATATCTACCTGACCTTGTTTAACCGCTTATTTCACACCATGATTCACAGGGTTGCGTAAATGCAGTGGATTAAAATTAGAACTGTAAAACTATCTGACCCCATCATTCCATCCTGAGTGTGCTAACTGATGCAGACGTGTGTTGGGTTGCTAGGAACTGGCAAAGAGGGCAGATAGAAGTATGAAAAGCATGTGTGTGTGTGTGTGTGTGTGTGTGTGTGTATGCGAAAGCCGTTGGTATAATGTTACTTTTAACTTGTATATTTATTTTCATGCTCGAAGATGTTTGAAGATTAACTACAGTTGTAGAAGAGGAATTCTTTAATTAGGAATGACAAGGCCTTCACCCGGTCCTGTGTGTGTGTGAGAGAGAGAGAGAGACAGAGAGAGAGAGAGAGAGAGAGAGAGAAAGAATTGCCAAAGCAAACAAACAAAGATCTCGTATGAGGACAACTACGTCTATGATCTATAGTTTTATTTGCTTCACTTTTTTCCAAACCACAAGTTGTTCTCAGAATTTTATTTCCACCGTGTATGGTGCACAGCTGAAAGCTGTGGGTGAGGAGGTCTGATCTGTGCCACAGCATTCCTGTGCTCATGTGAGGCCACTTTTCTGACAGACTTGTAGAAGGTATTCAGGTTTTTCCACTCTCAGTCAAGATTATAGGAAGGGAAAACCCAAAACGAGAAATCACCTGAGTAATCAATCTGACATATGACCCTCGGAGCTAACAACAGTTTACATCTGTGCGGTAAAACTAACCGATACTTTAAACACGACCTGACTGAATTCAGACGGCTCAGCAGACAGAGTAGAATTACAGCCAGATTTAACCATTTCAGACACTTTTTTTGCCTTTTTATTTTCCCCAAATTTAGCTTAATCCTAATGCAACATAATCCACATATAAGTACTATAATGTCATGTCTAATACATTGTGAGTTTGTTCATATTCTGCTACAACCAAAGCTACCACAGTGGAGGTCTTTAGAAAAAATACGAACCTTCACCTGCTCAGTTGTAGTGTATCCTGATTATTAGCACAACATAGTGATTGTTCTGACTGTGTAAACAAACGGAGGTTGTGTCAACAAACATCAACATAGCAAATGAAAACATGAGTGAAATGAGCAAAAAATGTAACCTTTTCTTTCAAACAATCGTCACTTACTTTATGTGTCACTTTTTAATGGCTCTTTCCAACCAGGTGAAAATATACATACAGTATTTGCACCAAAATAATTATCAAATCCCATCTGTTTACTTAATAATTAGCCCAATATTAGCTAGGTTCTCAAGTGACACTGGCTAAACACTTACTGTACATAGCATTGTCTTCAAGTTTAAACATCAAAATGGCCTCATATTTGCTAGTTTTTTTTTAAAACATTAGCTACTGCTAATATTAGCTATTTTAATATTAGCTTGTTAGTTTACCAGCTAATATCTTTACATATTTGCATAACAGTTAGCCCAATTTTAGCAGGTTTTCTAGAAATATTAGCCCCTGGTTTAGCATGATTTAATTAATATTCGCTAATTTACTAGCAGTACAGGTCACAGGTTTACAAAGCATAATAGTCAGCCTAGTATTAGTTAGTTTTCTAGCAACACTGTCTAATGGTTTACCAACATAATAATTAACCTAGTGTAAGCTACCTTGCTGGACAAATTGGCTAATCATTTTATTTGATATAATCATTAGCGATGTTAATTACACCTGTCAAAATGTCTATTGGTTTACACAGTATATTATGCTAATTTTTTCTAGCTTGCTATCACTTGGTTTTATTACATGGCAACGTAAACATTAACCTAGCAAACCTAACTAGCTAGCTAAGTTATAGCTAATTTGTGACAGGTAGATTTTGTTTTGTTTGTTTCACAGCTCGAGATCGTTGTTAAAATGTACACCGAGGCATCAAAACGATTTCACGGTTCTGACGTTATTCTGAAGACGAAGCTACTCTTTATATCTGTTGTATAAACAAAATATTATAACGGCAAAATATCGCTTGTTTGTTTATAGGGGCTGTTGAATCATAGCTCATAGAGTCTGAGTGTTACTGGATTAGATTCTAGAATTTTCCTTCAGTCTTAGAGCGCAGGATGTAGCACTAAAGTGTGGGTCAAAAAAAAATCAGTGTGTACGTTACGATCTCCAAACACATGACTTCATCTCTCTAGGTTTATTCGATCTAAAGTGTGCATAGCTAAAGTGGTAATTAAGTAAGCTAAATAAAGTCAATAAGATGTACTCTGTCATGTCTACGGCTCAAAACTAAGCCCTTATTTGTACACAAAACTCCAACAGGATTCCCAACATCAGAACATTTCCTCTCTAAAATGGAACAAAGCTTCAAGACAAGAGGACAATAAACACTCATTATCTGCAGGCAAATGTAAGCATGTAATCATATTTTCCATGGTTCATAAAACACTTTAGAATGTGATATTATAGATGTAATGGCTTATAGGGAAGGGAAGGGGTAGCTTAGCGATTAAGCCGTTGAATCACTGATCTGATCACGAGTTCAGATCCTGCTAATGCTGGGCGCTTAAGCAAGACTCTTCATGGCTATTTATATAAATGGGATAAATGTAAGTCTCTCTGGATAAGTGCATTTAGACTTACATTTTATTGTGGAACAATAAAGCAGGTTAGTTCCTTTAAACCTACTTAATTTATAGCAGCTATAGCTCAAACACCAGGCTCACTTTTATTTGCTCTGAAAGACATTCCTGTGCAAGAAACTGCGACTATTACGAAACTCTGACCCTGGAGACTCGTTCCCAAAATGCTAAAAAAAAAAAGAAAAGTTTTCTCACATTCTTTAAAAATCGATGTAAATTGTTACTACCTTTGATTCGCCTTTCGGTCTGAACCACAGTCAGAGCTCCTGCTAGAGAAAATTGAACATCACCTTTGGACCAAGCAAAATTCTGAAAATCAGAATCAGCTTTATTTGCCAAGGTTACAGGAGCTCTACTAAACATAGTGTATAAATAAACACAAAAAATATAGAGAAAAAAATAAATAAATACGTAGACTAAAAGAATAAAAAAATAAAAATATAAATAATGTACAAAGGTGCAGTTGAGTTCCTTACAGATTTGCCTAGTACTGTATATCACAATTTTGTATTTATGTAATTATGTAATTGTGCAATTAAAAAATAAAGAATTAATTTGATATAACGATCCTAGTGTGAGTATATTTGTAATTTCAGATTATAACGATTTATTATTTGTCCAGGTAAATGTCAAATGTATAAACCATATTCTGAATTTTAGTTCTCATCGTTCTATAGTGCAATTTCAATGTTAATGTGTTCTTGAACTGAACGTGTTAAACGTCCCGTGTGATTTGTTTTTAGTTGGTTTACTTCCACTTTCAGAATTCTGATGAAGTTTGAGATAAAACGTCATCAGAAATAAACCCAGTTAAACACAGTATGCTGGAATTATGTGCTGGATGTGTGCAGTGTGTCATGAGCAATGCAGTTATGCCTCCTTCATCTGATAAGAGAGGAAGTTTTTAGTTTTCTTAATGCATGAATGTAAATTCCACTGAACCGTTGCTTTCTCTCCCAAACATAACAAGCCGTGTTGAGCGAAAGTAAAAACAGTCACATGATAACACGGCTCCTCTTCATCTGAGTCCTGTATAAATATTTTAGCAGTACACACCAGGAGCTACATTTTACTTTTATTTCTATAATGTATAAAAATCCATTTATTGTCTGTATGTTAATAGCACTGTCTCTTACTTAATGATTTTTAAAATGTTTGTGCGTCCGTTTTCAAAACAGATGCGAGTGCAGTACGAAGTTTAATTCAAAAAAACTTTGAGATGAATCTATGACCAAAAATATAGGAAGAACAAAAGAGAAGCAACATCAGATGAAGAAAAACAGCACACAAGAATGCATGGCAAGTAAATGTTTTGTAAGGCATTCTGGGAAAATTTGTTGGTGGATGACGTGGATGATAATGAGTTGAACTGACGGAGGTCTAGAAAAATAGTATATGTGTGTGTGTGGGGGGGGGTGTTTGTGTGTGTGTGTGTGTGTGTGCGCATGTGTGTATGTGTTTAGACGTGTGGTTGTGCGTGTGTGTGCATGTATGTGTGTGTTTAGACATATGTGTGCATGAGAGTGTGTATCTGTGTATCTGTGTGTGTGTGAGTGTGTGTGTGTGTGTGTGTGTGGACATGCGGTTGTGTGTGTGTTTGTGCATGTGTGTGTGTGTGTGTATGTGTGTGTGTGAGCATATCTGTGAGTGTGTGCACATGCAGTTATGTGTGTGTGTGTATGTGTGTGGTTGTGCATGTGTGTGTGTGTGTGTGTGCACATCTGTGAGTGTGTGCACATGTGGTTGTGCGTGTGTGTGTATGTGTGTGGTTGTGTGTGTGTGCATGTGTGTGTGGTTGTGCGCGTGTGCGTGTGTGTGTGTGTGTGTGTGTGTGTGTTTAACTCACAGGTCTGGCGTCTCTTGGCTTTGTGGGAGGTTTTGCTGGACTCACACCACACAGTGACACAGTCGTCCAGCAGCCGGAAGATGCGGTGTTTCTTCCAACGTGGCGAGCGCACCTTCACCATCCTGGAACCCTGCAGCATCACACGCACATCCTCATCGTCCAGCAGGTCTGCAGGCCACACACACACACAATGAAACTTTGAGAAAAAAAATCTTTTACTTTCCAAAATTTTCCACACTGAATTTTGTTTGATTTTTGCCAGAAAGTTCTGTGGCTCATATGAGCTTAAACAGAACTGCCAAAGTGCAATAATTTAAAAAACCTGTGCAGTAAGGGGGAAAAGGGGAAAAAAAGACCTGCTATCTAAATCTTTGGGACAAATAAGATTTAAACAGAAAAAATATAATATAACATAATATAATATAATATGTAAGTTTTATAATATGGCAATACTACACACACACACACACACACACCTGTCCCAACAGTGACCTGCATTTATGTGGTGCCGTGTCAGTATTACCACAGTACTAACAGCTGTGTTTCTAAACAGTTTCTGCACACTTTTACAAAAACAGACACACACATCAGTAGGAGTATAATCAAGTCAGTGGTTATGTGTGCTGTCATAAGACTGAGATGAGGTACTGTATATTCACAAGATTAGGGTGGTGTGTGTCAAATACTGTAATGAATGCAGGAGATAAAAACCGGGGTGTGATGTAAGAAAATGACACGATCCTACAAGAAAAGAATGGGATAAGGATTTAACAGACATGAGATAAAAGAACATTTATCCTTTGTGTGTGTGTGTGTGTGTGCTTGTGAGAGAGAGAGAGAGAGAGAGAGATTTTAGATTTCCAGTAGAGTAAAAATAATACTACTATTTGTCAGAGAAGAAAAGGTATTTGTGTGTGTGTGTGTGTGTGTGTGTGTGTTTTGTATTTAGAAAAGCTACCATATTAGTGTTGTAGTTATGTGGAAAGAAAAGAAGCTGCTATTCAGTATGGTGAGACAAGTAGACGGACTGGGCCTGGCAGGTCAAGTGGAACTTCCATTAGTTCTCCGAGGCAGGAAGACTAGACTGTGATTGATGGATAGAATATGGTGATGCCTTTCACAGAGAAGTTCAGTCTGAACTGCCTGATTCTGTCAGAGCACAGAAAGCCCATTCCTGGTTTGTTTCCTTGTGGAAAGCACATTTATCTGGAAATAAAATTCAAGAATTGTTTAAAAAATTGTCATTTCTTACAAGTGCTAGCTCTTCCCCTTATCTGTAACTATGGCATCATCTCATATGATTTCAGTAGTTGATTTGGTTAGTGGTTGCAATAACATCTGGGTATGCTTCCGATCAGATGACGGATGTTCTCCTGAGGGATCTCCTCCCAGACCTGGATCAGCCAACTCCTGGTGGCATGATGTCCCAGAGGAGCTCGACTGGCTCATGTCTGGAGAAAGGGCAGGCCAGGCCAGTCCCTAGCATCAATGCCTTCATCATGCAGGAACTGCTGACACACATGAGGCCTAGCATTGTCATGCATCAGCATCTGGTCTTAAAATGGGTCTGAGGATCTCATCCCGGGAACCTAATGGTAGTCAGGGTACCTCTGGCTAGCACAAGGAGGTCTAGCACGTGCAGCCCTCCAAGGAAATGCCTCCTTAGACCATAACTGATCCAGCATCGAACCAGGATGTTCTCCACGGAGTCTCCACGACCACAACGCAGAACGTAGTGCACTATTAATACCCAGATGATCGGTTAAACCTGATAAAAAAATCAACTGTGAACTTTTGCATGTGCAACACCACAGACACAAATCAGTAGAATCGATTTAGATGGAAAATTGTTTCAATTAAGCGTAAAATGTTAGTGATTAAATAGAAGCCGTACCACTCCACACACTTAAATACTTAATTATAGTATAATAATAATATAGTTCAGAGAGCAGAGGATACCATTTGAGACACATCTCCTGGACTCTGAGACTTACACGTACAAAATTTCCTGGATACCTAAAAGCATTTACTGGCATCTTTCTCCCACTCCATCTGTCTACTCACATCACAGTCCTCTCCCTCATCCTTACTCAGCAGTGGTGTGAGTTTCATTTCGACGTTGGAGAGATATTTTTAACCGGTTTATACTGCGTTAAAAATGTGTCTGGATTTGAATATGCCAAATAATTCTACGTTGAACAGAGAACACTTAATAGTGCGATGAGTTTATTACCAATACTACTAAGAGAATTACTTCGAATTATAATGAGGCATCGAGGTAGTGTCGGTAGCCATCAAATCTCTAACCAGAGACAACTTTACCTATAAAATAAATCCCACTGTACGGTTCTATTTCAAGAACATTATTTAGATTTTTTAGCTGCAACAATTTCACCCCTGTATATAATATCTTCGATCGTGCGGGTTGTTTTTCCACCAAGCTAACAAAAAGAATAATGATGGAAGTCTTGGCTAGGCTTCACAGAACCCTGGAAGCTAGTTTGAGAAGCACTGCTTTAAGAGACATGAGGTTAAGGCTTTTGTTTCCGAAGAATTCAGAGAGCGATCAGTAAACTGTATTTTCAAGATGTTCAAACTGTCAAAGAAATCAAGAATAAGGAGAACAATCGAGATGGAAAATGCAGTAAAACGCTCAGGAAGCTGTCTCCATCTGAGGGACAACTGTTAAAGGTCATTCCTTATGGGATGGAAAGAAATCTTGACAAATCCTCGCCGAGCATCTGGTGGATTCATCTGGCACCAACGGTCATGTAGCTAAGAATTTATTCTCTTCAGAAAGGCCACACAGCAGATCTTTCACTCCATTAAAGGCCTTAAAGTACGGTACGACAAGCAGTGGCAGAAAGTCTTATGGAGTCCCAATGTGATGTTTTTGGATTCACATACGGATGAGTATTTCAGGAAAAACAACTGAAGTAAAGTCTATTGTCATTCTGTCAGATTTCTGTGCAGCGTGAATTAAAAGGTTTACAGTCAACATGAAAGAGTTCAG
>JAOTRN010000025.1:20094008-20159008 GCA_028566695.1 Bagroides melapterus | reverse complement strand
TTTTTTTGCGGTGAGTGGTGCTGGGAGCTGAAGGAGAAGTTTGTCATCATTGTAGGATGTAATTTGGCCTCTGAATCATGAGTTAAGGCTAATCATGGTGGGAGGATGAAGAGCTCAGAGGTGAAGAGTGAGAGAGAGAGAGAGAGAGAGAGAGAGAGAGAGGTCAAAGAGAGAAAGAAGTGAAAAGCCCAATAGATGTGGGAGTAAATGAGCTATGAGGTGAGATGTGAGATGAGAGATGAGAGATGAGAGACGAGGGATGGAACAGAGGTGCGAGAGGGTGTGATGATCACGTATATGTGACCACACACATAAACAGAGAAAGATCCAAATATCATGACATTAGCCGACCAGAGCCACAGCCCACACTTACTCAGAGTCAGTGCAGGAAAAGTAAAAGAAGTGGAAACTACACTAGAAAGCTACACTGTAAAAAAAAAAAAAAGGCTGTATTTTATTTTAAAGTACATAAAACATGACAGAAAAGTACTATAAGCTATATTTACAGTGAAGTACAGTAATATCGTAAATACTGTAATATGACACATCACTCAGTGTCTTCTGAAGATGAAACAACTAAAATGAAAGGAGGGTATCAGATTCAAGGATCATACCACACCCAGTCTTCAGTGATTCAATGAAATCTGTTGGTGTAAGTAATTCAGGGACAGAAATGATAGCTGATAGTGAACTTGATCCTGCTAATGATACTGTAACTAATGAGCTATGAAATCTACTCAAAGCTATAAGCAGAAAAAAAAATGACTAAAACTGAGGAATTGGGAAACTTGAAAAAAAATACTTTCATGTCATGGAATACACCTAATATAAAGAATTTATTGCAAGACCCAGAGCTAATATCTACATAAAGACTAGATTTATGATCATCTATTTTTTTTTGATGCTATATCAGCTAAACATCACACTGTTTTTATTGTACCAGGCGCTTTTATTTAGAGATTTTTTATGCACTACAGACAGAAATATTATTATATTATTATTATTATGCATGTGCGTAACTCTTTTGCAGAATGAAAGCGCGATTGTCTAGGAGAGTTTGAAGAGCAAAAGCAATTATTAATATGAGATTAACAAGCTTAGTTAGTAATAAGTGTTTGTTTATGAACCTGATTCAGGGTCAGAAGTACCAGAACATATTGGGGACTTTTATTTACTCATTAAAGAAGTAACACGTGCAGACGAACGAATCAGCAACTCAGAAACACTCAGCAGTTTTGTAAGACTCTTTCTCCATCTTAGCTAATCCATCTCTATTGAGTTATTAAGCTAGTTCCACTTTGCTTAATGTAATAGCACCAAAACAAATCCCTGTGGTGTCACCTGTATTCTTACACTTATATAAAAAGCAAAGCGATTAAACACTACAGTCTTTGTTGCAGTGATATCTTGTTAAATCTTATCAAAAGCGGCTCAAAATCCACAGATTATCTTTGCAAAGTTGTCTATTAACGATCTTAAAGTTTGCTGTGTAAGGTGCGGAGTAGGCCTGTTTAAACACATCACCTACAACTATGAAATAAAAGTCCCACTATAAGCAAACATTCAGCAAGACAATGTTTCCTATGTGCTCATACAACTAGCGTAAAAGTGTTTCAACTCTTATTAAACAGGAGAACTTTATACCTCTTTTTGTCTTTGTCTTGTGACACTTTTATATCTTTTTGAGAGACTTGACATTTCAGTAGATGTTTATGACTGATAAAGGGTTTGAAGTTATTACATCCTATCAGAAGAGTCACTTTTTTTTTTACATACTTGTCAGTTTGTGCCTTATATGTTGTGTATGTACAATGTTGTGAGTTCAAATCTCAACACGAACAAGCTCCCTTGAGTAAGACATTTACCTGCTAGGTACTATCATGTCTCAGTTATAATCAAAAGCATCAGAAAAAATGAGCATTGTAAAAAAAAAAACAAAAAAAACAACAGACATTAAAACATGTTTCTGTGGTTTGTCCCATAACTGACTACATGCCACTATATTTCTAATCTCTGAAAAAAAAAAATTCTATCTAGTTACCAAGAAAAAAGTTGTGTTTGGGTCTATCGGGAAACTGAAATCTGAAGCTACTGAAAATAATGAGATAATAATGATTATTAATTGTAATCAATAAATCAATTAATATGAATAAATGAATGGCTCAAAACTGACTTTGTAAAATCTAATTTATATTTTAAAACTGATATGTAAATATTTTAAAATGCTACCAATGTGATTTGCCTCTAAGGCTAATACTTAAAATAGTCCTCTGTCACCAGCATTCACAAATTAACGGGACTGCGACGAATTCATAACGTAGTTGATCACAAATTGACTGGACGATACAAAGTTCTGTCGTATCGCATCGCAAAAGATCCAGTGGTATCGTCGAGAATCGAATCGTTGGCTTAAGAATCATACAGTACCATAGCAGATTCACTTGCATTGTCAAATTCTGAATCGTTCCGTAAAAACCGGAATCGTTTCGTATTGTATCGTAGCAGTTACGAATCCTGAATATTACAACTTAATGAAGAAATTAATACACACTGCACACGTACAACATATACTACCGAAGGAATGAGTTGGAGTGTAGTCATGGCGACCCGTTTTTCTGTGACGTCTTGTTTAGTATCGCTGTATCCGAAACGTTTTCTTAGAAACCTTTTCTCCTTACCGAGTCTCCTCAGAGGATCAGAGTCCTTCGACTCGCAGGCTTTGGGCTGCTCGTTTTGCGACTCCGCTGCTTTCTTCCTCCGTCCCAGCATGCTTCTTCTGTCCGAGTTGCTTCAGTCGTGTCTTTACGAGTTTACTGTCACGGAGACTCTGTTTTCTAAAAGTACAGTAGTCGCTACAAATCACTGCGCCCTCCGTGGGGTTGCCAGATCGAAAAGATTCCTCCAGAAGCTGCTTCAGCTCTGTCCGCCTGCACCGATATCCACCATAGAAACTGTACTACAGAATAACTAATAATCTCTAATCTACAGCTCTTTTCGGTTTCAGTTTTAATGGTCTATATATATATATATGACACACTGACTTCTTTCTACAAAAAGTACAAATTCTGAAAAAAATATAATTTCTGGCTATAGTCAAAGGTTAAATCCATCTGTTTTTAAGGTCCCGAGTGAAAAGTTCAATCCATGTGGGAAATGTAAGGAATGATACAAGTCCTGATAAATCCTTCCCCACACTCCTGCACAACTTTTGTTCTTGCAGAGGCGCCTGACTGCGGTTTCTAAAAGAGCTCCGAAACATGAGCTCAGAGCAAGGGTTGCCAGATTGCGTCGATTATCTAGCATGGATTTAGATGATTGCTCCCTGTAGGTTCATTCATTTTTAGTAACCTGTTTAACCTGATCAGGTCAATCCGGAAACCATGCCAGGAATAATGGACCTGATTCTGGAACACACACACACACACACACTTACTGTGAGGTGACCAAGCTACCTGTTGTGCCTATATAGAACTAAGTTCACCAATAAGGTTGTTAAGAATGATAAAACCTATACACTTAAAGATGATTCTTCTTCCAAAACACACAATTTCACATGTATCCATTTTTTAAAAATTCTGCATTTTTTTTTTTTAATTTGTTTTGTATTTTTAATCACAGGCATTATTTGTTTGCGACGATATTAATTATTTGTACTATTTCGGTACATTTTGTTTACTTCAATCCTACTGTACTCATATACTTGTTTTTATATTTCCAACAGAACAGATCTCTTGATTATCTGCATGTATATGCGTGGATGGTTTGTTCCTGGTTCTGTTTTCACCCACCTCCCAAAAAATCCCATTACATCCCAGTTACATCCAGGATGCATTCTAGCCTCGCTCCCAGTATTTCAAGTTTAGGCAAGACATCTGGCAACCCAAATCTAAAAAAGGTCCTCCATCTGAGTGATGAAAATCACAGCAGTATGTCTTAGAGTCTAAGCTCCCAGGCTACCAATTGGAATGTTGTTGAGTCACCTGCTTAATTAACTACAAACATGCAAAAAAAAAAAGTACAAGTGCTGTACATTTTATTTACCGGCACAAAGCTGTTTGTTTTACTTCAGTATCTGATTAACAAAGAGATAAGCTGTGCAATATTGCACCACTCCGAAATGACTGTTAATTGGTGTTTTCATTTTTAAGCTGTATGATTTTTTTTTGTTAATTTACGAGTGATGGATGAAAAATGAATTACGAGTGATGAAAAATGAAAAAAATTGTTTTTCCTGTCGCGCCTCCTGCTGGTAACCTACAGAATCACAAACCGGTGCTAGTGTTTACGTTAGAAATGAGTTTTTTCATGACCTCATTATCTCTCCTCAAAAGGGAGACATAATATAAAGTAAATTACTGGAGATTGTTTTTTGTCTAAATCGAATGAATAATTGCATATATCATTTTAATTAGTTCATTAATTAAATCTATGTTTTTTGTTTATTTATTAAAAACTTTAACTTGCAATCATTGCATAAATCTGATTGGCTTAATTTGCTTTTTTTTTTAAATATATATAATTATTTTAAATCGCGTTTTCGCTAGCAACTGATTCAACTAGAAGACGCATTTGCCCACGAGAGGAAAGTTCGGCGACCAGGAGCGCTGTCGGCAAACAAAAAAGATAAAACAAAACAATTCCTTTCCCCTTTCTCATAGCAGACAAGATTTAATAATGTTGTGGGGATGTTACATAACGTTTAGTGGGGTTTAGCGCAGAATCGGTTAACAACAACTTCCGGATCATCTGTAAAGATAATTTTTGTTTAATATGGATGTAGTTTTGAGTTGATATATTTCTACTGAATGCACCAGGTCACAAATATGTTAAAATCGCGAATAAGGAATCGTATCTTTATTTTTATGTTATTTCGAATAACAGTTTCGAGCAGCGCTCACACATGGAGTTGAGTCAAGGTGACGCCAGAGGGCGACATTTAGACAAGCAGTGTATAAATGTCATTAAAAGCGCATCTGCAGTCGAAAAAACGAAACCACAAGGAGAAAACGATTGTTTCCGGTCTACAAGCAAGCATGAACATGATGCGGTTTATGTAATCTACACTCAAGACAGCAATGATGAACCTTCTGAGAAATCTCATCAACCACAACATTACCATAAAAGGTTTGTTGTGCATCAGAGTAAGAAGAAGTACAGGTGAAGAAACGGCACTCAAAGCCCTACCACAAACTCCCATGGGAGGAGAAGAGAGCACCGGACGAGCGTCAGACTGAGCAGGCCTTTCACATCCGAGCAAATGTTGGCCAAAGGGCTGCCGGTGGCACCGTACAGCACCACCCAGTAGACACCAGGCTTCCCATTGTCTTGTGCAGTATAAGCAGGACAGGAAATGCAAGGATGGATAAGTTAATAATTTCTATAAAACGTAACTCCACAAACTCTGCTAAGAATAAATAAGTAGAACAGCACTTCATATTATATCTTTATATCTAGGGTATCTATATCTGTGTTCTACATTTAGACTGGTATGTTGAGCCATCAGGTGTTGTAGGTGGTGAACAAATGATTTTTGTCAAGAGCATTATTTTTGGATTTCTTTTTAAGCATCTACACCTAAAACTAGCCCAAGTGCAGAATCAGCCATGTGGCTTCATTTGTACAAGGAAAGATTGCCCTAAACTCGAATGAAATAAATAACGTAGCCAACACGACAGCACTGCAATGCCCAGCAAGAAGGAATTTATTATAGCATGTGACAGGCCGTTGGACAGACACTCTTCTGCAGGTTAAAGTTCTTTTCTTTGCATTGAGGTGTATGGAGTTCTGCATAGTACTGGTAAGTCACAGAGAAAAGGCCATTTATGAGGAAATAAACAACAGTCTATCGGAGGTTTAGTTTTGTTTCGTTTTAAAACAATTAACACCTCAAATGAAAGTACTTATTATATTCATACAAAATATATAATATATTTTATATATACTGTATACAAAACAAAAAGAAACATTACAGAAATCATTTCAAGTAAAATCTTAAAAGAAATGATCACGCACCTATGTGCGCTTTTGTAAACCATATAAAAACAAACAAATTAAAAACAAATATGATATTATATGCATATTTACAAGATTAACTTAGCAAGGCTTTGTACAAATGTTACAAAATAGCTGAACGCACATACACACTATACACAAACCGTTTCAGACAAAAATACACGGATGAAGAAATGCTTAGAATGAGCAATGCATGCTCAGTGAGTGTGTGTGTGTGTGTTTTAACAAAGGGACATGAGCAAGGTTAGGGGTCCGTTTCAACACACAAGATCTCAGTAAACACTGCCTCGCTAATACTGCATTAATACTTTGCTGAAGTCTATACGTGAGTATAGATGATGAAAGAAAGTGTGTTTTGCTGTAAATGTTTGTGTACCCTTTATAATTGTCCCAGGGTCTGTGATGAGGCAGCATCGTCATGGTTAACAAGAAAAAGAAAAGGTAAATGGGGTGAATTTTAATTCACTCCATTGGACACAGTGAGAGAATGAGGACACCTCTTAAGGGAACACACAGTGAAGCACCGAAACACACAATGACCCCAATGTAAGTGTGGCAAGATCCCTGGCAGTTCTTTAAAATGTTATGTAGAGACCCTGCTGCTCTCTGGCCCTTTTGTAAGACAATGTTAAAAGAGCACTCAAAGGACTGAAGGAAAGAGAATAAAAACTTTGGCAATGTTTAAAAGAAGCCCTGTGCCATGCAAGCAGAGCAGCTATGAATGAGAAAAAAATAGAAAAAACACAGTTAGCGAACCCGTTCATTGATACCCCTCTTCCACCAACAAGGTGCCGGTTCCTGAGTGGGTGTAGAATCTCAGAATAGTTTGGGATATCGGTGTGGATCCATTACTAATCTGGGGCTTGACTGGAAACAAAAATGTCAGGCTGTGGGTTTGTGCCAAAATCTTCCTACTGTGACCCAGTGGTTTGATGAGGAAATTACATTTGACTAAATAGTAACTACATTGCTAAAGCTAATGCTAGCAAAGCTGCACAAACAGCAATCAGACTATGTTGCTAAAGGTAAGTTGAGTGTAATCATGGTCTGTGATGATGCCCCTGTGCTCTGTGTTTACAGACTTTGACACAACGATGTACAGTATGTAAATATCATCTCTTATACTACTGGAAATGTAGGTTGGCTGTTTAAAAAAATGTTCCCAGGCTCCTATAACAAGCACCGTGTTAATGGAAAACGGGGTATTGACTCATTACTCTGCTTCAAATGCTGTCACAAGCATTCGTGGAACTGAGAGGTAGGCGGGGCCCGGTGTGATGAAGAGGCGTCGGCTGAGGAGCGCCGAGGAACAGGGATAGGCTTCTCCCCCGGCCGTCGGATTACAACAAATGGTTTTGGGGGTGGGGCTGGGGGTTTGTTGTTGTTGTTAACAGCACCGGAGACTTGAGAGCTTTTGTGGGAAGAGTCACTAGGTGAGACCACAACTGTGTGTCTCCTCCAGGCCCGCCTCCGACGGCGCGTCTCGGGTGAGACAGGTTTCCTCAGCCCCACAGAACGCATGTCCTCTGCTGAACCGAGCAGACGTGCACGCACCTGCTCTGCCAGAGAAACCTGATTCGTGGCGCCAGAGGTAGAGACCAAGATAGAGGGTGGAGCTAATAGGTGACTACTGGATAGGGTCAGTTTGGGTGAGTGAGAAGTGGAGGAATCCGGGAGACTGCTTCTTGTTTGCCCTTTGCTAGATTGCGGTTCCTCCTCGCTGGGTGAAGCACTATGTACTTCTAAAGGATCTAGCGAACGAGCTTTGGCCTTTTCTGATTTTAGGCGGCGGCGTGCTAAAGTGTCACACTGAATCAGGCGATGGGAGTTGAAGGAGGGTCGGTTTTGGAGGCGTTGGGAGGCAGTTGAGGAGGAAGTGGAGGGAGTGGAGGAGCGTGCCACACTTTCAGTTCCTCTTTCTACAAGCTCAGGGGTCAGGCGTTTGGAAGGAGCAGGAGGAGGAGCCGGCATAGAAGTGGGAACCAGAGCAGGACTGGGAGTAGGAGTAGGTAGGGAGGTTTTGTAGTGTGTGTACAGGAAGCTGCGTGGTGCAGGCGGCTCTGGTGAGGTGGGAATATTTGATGGAGGTGGCGTACGTTTCTCAGGACGCTCCTGAGTCAGAGAACGTGAGGCAAAGCCACTTTCATTGTCAGTCTCGCTCACCAGCTCGCTCTGTTCGTCGTCTGCATCATCACCCCGCCCCTCAGAGGCTAAACTTCGCCCCAGCGTTGAGAGAGTGGAGTAACCTGAAACAATAGAGCGTGCATCATCCCCTCTCCAGCTGCGACCTTTCGTTTCCGACCTCTGGTCCTCTTCCTCACTGAGGATCACAGAGTGCGCTTCTTCCTCACAAGGCATTCCAGGTTTCTCCTTGCCTGGTACGGCCATAGTCACTTCCGCATTCTCTTCTTCATATTCTTCTTCTTCTTCATCTTCATCCTCTTCTGCTTCTGCCCGTGGAGCCATGTCAGATCCACACTGCTCTGTCTCCTTTCCCTCCACCTCTCCCTCCACAGTGATATTGACTCTGACTGGCTCTTGTTCAGAGTCATCATCCGTGCTGCTGCCCAGGAGGCGGGCGGCAGGTCGTTTTCTGCGCCTCCGGGTCACAGCAGACATGATGGCCAGCGTCGTCAGGAAGTCCTTGGCTGTGAGGTCACGTTTCGACCCTCCAGAGCCCTGAGCAATGACAGAGGTCTGACAATCATTACAGGGTATCAAACGGAATGATCAGAATGGTATATAAAGATACAGTAAAATAATCTATTTTTAGGAAGTATAAATAAGGTCCTAGGAAGTAAAATGTATAATGTCCAGTATAGCTAAAAGTCAGCAACAATAAAACTTTACTACTGATTAACAAATGTGAGTCCACATCCTGTGAAGTAATATATTACATATAGTGCTAATAACCTGATAATGGATATTTCACTTCACTACTATATCCTCTAAGTAAACAAAATATGAATGCAATTTTTTAAATGTCATAATACAAATGCTCTCTTGTAAGTGGCTTGCAGTACCTAATTTCTACCAGAGAGGTCTCCAAATCCCTACATGATCAAATAGCACAGCTAGCATCTAGAAACCATACAATGCAAGTATTTGAAGTCTTTTGAACACTTATTCAATCCTTACCTTTGATTTTGCTGAATCACTGTTGGTTGAGTCTAAAGTCACAATAAAACAGAAAAAGAAAAAAGAAAAGAAAAAGAGGCCAAGATGAATAAGTATATGGATACGTTTCTAAAAAATGAGAGGCACAGAGGCAATAAGACATCAAGAAGCGATGGCCATTTGGATCACAAATCTGGGAAGAAGAATTTTTGGCCTTATGTTGTCTTTTAAAAAACTCCCTCATGCCTTCTTGACTCTGTGACTGTCATTCAAAATCAAGCACCCCAACAAGAGACAATGTTCACACAAGATTCAGGCCAAGCAACATGTGCATGACAAATGGTTATTGATTGTCTTGAAGTGATGCTCAAATGTGAACAGGGTCTCCAAATCTGCAGCGTTAAAGAGGAACCGCACACATGGTTTGACATCACGTCACATACTGATGACATTGACTCATCAAAGAAGCCACATAGGAGGCAAGAGCAGGAAAATGCAGAAGGGCATGTAGGACGATTTCAGAGACAAGGAGGGTGAAAACATTGTGCTGAAACACCGACACCCAGCCATAATCAGAAATTCTCTCTCACTCTCTCTCTCTTTCACACACACACATTCAAGCAATCGCTTTCTCAAACACACACACAGGGTATGCCAGGCAAAACCCATCCTACCGCAGTGGCTGGTCCACAGGCTCAGCTATGAGAGGGACGCAGAAATGTACAGAGAGAGAAAGAGGAATACAGAAAGAAAAGGAACAAAAGATGAAAAAAAAAATGGAAAAGTGCAGAACACTCAACATGCAAGATATCTATGTACTTTTGTGCCCCAATGTCCAGTCTTATCTAGAAAGGGACGGTGTGGGTGAAAGGTTTCATTCCAACCAAGCAGAAGCCACACCTCATAGTACTATGAAAGCCAAGACTGACTAATCATACTGGTGGAATTTTAATTGGAATGAAAACCTGCAACCAAACCAGTCCATCTGTGGATAAGATTTGACACATTGGATCTAAGCACACTTTAGAAACCATTTCTGCTGAATGTAGTGGCATTTTATTGGAACAACACTCATAACAGTGTTATGGCAGAAAAATTATCACGATTCTTAATTTCTATGATGGATCACAGTAAATAGGTTTGCTTAGAAATTGCCAACAATACAGTAGTGTTGAGTTTAAAAAAATTATTTGATGCCACTGAACGTTGATCAGTTTGAAGATTAACACCATACAAAATTTGAACAACAAGAAATCAGAGGAGGTCTTGAATGTAGCATCAGTCATATAAAATAGACTAAAACAAGTTCAGTGCTGTTAGGAATTTAAAATCGTTATATATTTCTATTCAGGCAACGAACAGGTTTTGAAGTCTCTCACCTGAGATCTCACCCAGGAGGCCAGCTCGGCCAATGTTGGATAACAGGTGGTCTATATTGGGTGCGGGCTGAACGTCCTCTGTGTCCACCGGCGTCTGACAGAAATGAAAGAAAGAAAGAATAAGTTCAATACACAGTTATTCAAGGGGTTCAACAACTAGTGATCACAGGCTTTCTCGTTGAATTAAATACAGTTAAATCATAGCACCGTTCAATTCTTGAATCAGAATTTCAAACACAACTCAATCACAGGTTTATTTTATTGCACTGCTTTTAATGAACGAGTCTTGAGTGTCAGTGCTTGGTAAAAGTCAGTAGGTTTCCGACCATGGGAAAGGTTCTGGATGGTGGAGTTCTGGTTTTATCAGTAAATTTACAAAAGGAAAGTGAAATAAAGACACTGTTGTGAGAACAACTGTGTATAAAAAGTGCTATAATGTAAATGATAAACTATAAACAGGTAAAATAACGGCATGGTAATCTACTGTTATAGGAAAATAAAACCACCACCCCATTGTGGATTATTCCTTAGTGATCTTAGCTAAGCTAATATTCTGTATCAAGTTTTAACTGAGCACCTAAAACATTATATCCATCCATTAATAAATAAGAAACTCATTGTACCTAGGTGCATGTGACAATAAAAATCTTGAAATCTTAAGAGGGAGTCTAGAATCTATCCCAGGGGGACTCTGGAAGGCACAAGGAAGGGGACACCCTGGACGGCATGCCAAACCATTACAGGGCACACATTAACACACTACGGCCACACTTTTTTTTTTTTTTTAGTAATGTCAGTCAGTCTACAATGCATGTCTTTGTACTGGGGTGGAATCTGGAGGAAACCTCTGAAAAACGGAGAGAACATACATACTCCAAGAAGAAGGCAGGAATCGAACCCCCCAATGATTATGTTCTGTATTTATCAAAGTTACCCAGGATGCTTTGGTTTTGAAAAAACAAAGACAAATCTGTTCATTTTTAATTCTATTAATGAGTTTGAATAATGAGCATCGAAGTTTCAGTAATGAGCATCACCGATTCTTTACTGTACCTTTTCATCCTTGTCATGTTCCTCACTGAAGAACCAGGCATACTGCATGAGCAGTGAGAGAAAAAAAGGGACAGGCAATTGTATATGAATGCTAAATACTATGTATTAAAAAACTGAAGTAAAGACAGTTTGTTTAGTGGCGGTGTTTAGCGTGAGAAAACTTTACATGTTGGATAAGCGTTTCGACAATTTTGTAGCGGTCCGGCATGTGGGTCACCATGTCCGTCATGTTGTCTTCTGATGTTCTCACAAGAGTGGGTCCAAATACTAGTGCCAAGTTACGAGGTTCCATCTACACACACACACACACACACAATACATAACAATGCAGGTAACTTTAACGTTACTACAAAATAAGCAATATGCATTAGAGAGTTAGATAGTACTGACCTTATTCTTCTCCGAGTGATTGGCCACAGTCTTCAGATGACCAAGTAGAAACTTCAGAGTGTGGAAATAATGATCTGGTAAATCATGGATCTGTAGAGAAAGTGACAGAAAAATGAAGTGAAATTCATTTAGCATTTTGTTTTGGTAGAAAGGAATTAAAAAAAAACTCGCTGAGGTGAAAAAAAAGAGGAAATAATCACTAGGGCCACATCATAACAGCCCGGTATTGATTAGTTTTCCATAACTGCACACCATAAGTTTTACACCTTATATTAATAAAAATAAAAAAGTAAAAGAGAGCTAACAGGAAGAACTGAAGTGGTGTGTATGTGTATGTGTGTGTGTGTGTGTGTGAGTAAAAATGCCAAATTCGTACCAGTTTCTTCAAGGTCTTCAGCCTGTCGCTGGGATTCTCCATACGATTGGCATCGATGAAGTCGTTGTATTTGTCTATCAAAGAAAAAAAAAACAAGAATGAACACGAGCGCCGAAACACAAACGTGAACAGTCACGGGAGAACGATGAGAATTCCAGCAACGAGGAACAGAATAAGTCTCACCATCGGTAAAGAGGGGCTCCGGGAGCTTGCGGAAAAAAGATTTGAGCAGGCTGCTCACCACGTTCAGGTCCTGCCATCGCTGGATCAGGCAGAGATACAAGACATACAAGATAAATAAGTGAATATATCGTCAGAGATTTCTACACTGATGCTGATATTAAATAAATTCCTTTTTTTTTTTTACACGTATCAGATTTGTTCATATCCATGTATGAATTTGGAGAGGAATTGATAGTAAAAGTCATCTAGCACATATAAACAGATATGTTTATAGAGTTCAAATGCAAAATCAAATGCAAAATGAATAACTGTCATACACTACATAAAAAAATCTGTTATTTCTAGAAAAATTTAGTAAAATTTTGTAAATTTTTTTTTGCAAAGAAATAGAAATAACCTCTAGAAATAACTGATTTTTTTGTCATTACAAATAATTTTACAGTTGATGTTTTTCTTTCTGTTTTTTTTATAGGTGTGTGTGTGTGCGTGTGTGTGTGTGTATCTCACCTCCTCCGTAGTGTTAATGTCACTGCCCTTGTTGAGTTGATCCTGCAGGCTGGACACCACTGCGTTGTTTCCTGGCACTCTGTAGATTCCTGTGTACTCCAAACCCATCTCCTCCACCAAGCCACAGCAGATCTCAACAATCAGCGGAACAAACTACACACACACACACACACACACACACACACACACACTCAGTGATACTAAGCCAGCAGAGTCCATCTAATTATTCTCTAAAGAAGCGATTCACATCAGCGTTCACATTCAGACCTTGTTATTGCAGGCGGGTTGGCAATCCTCCAGCCGGACTCCAAACGCTTTGGGGTCCGCCTTCTTGGCTTTCTTCATGAAGTTGATGCCCCATGGAGACTTGGGAGGACTGCTCTCCTCTGAGAGTGACAAGGAAAACGATAATGAATAAAAAATGATAAAAGAGAAAAGACAGAAGGTGTGATATCAGGGTTGAACTGACCTTTGGCTTCGTGTTTGGGGGAGCGCGGAGGTGCGCCGCTGTTGTCAGTCTTGGGGAGCAAGAAGGTCATGCGTGGCACTCGGGGAGATGCGTCAGGTTTATTACCTGTCGGACTGAACAGAGCGGCAGAGAGACGACAGTTGTTTTATAGTGTCACACAATGAATATTATAAATAATATTATATCCTCTTTGTGTGGATTAAAGACACAGAATTGTAGCTCATGGATTGAAACGTGCGTCGTGTCACATCGTCTTGAAAGACTTCTATATCAAATATTCTCACTTTTGTTTATTCGGTACTAAATATATCACTTCCTGTTAGCTCCACTTACCTCTGCTTCCTGTAATCATTCAGTTTCTTACTGATGAGAGCTTGTCGAGAGAAACCCAACTCCTACAACACACACACACACACACACACACACACACACACACACATACACACACACATATGAAGAGTCAATCATCTTCACATATCAAAACCAAAACTAATATCTCATCAAACATTAAAAGTCTAAATTAAAAGTACACGACACTATTTTTATCCCTCACCTCGCTGTCAGTCTTGCTGCTTTCCCGAATGACTCTGATCCACTCCAGCATGTCGTCTCGGTCCTCGGCCTGCAGCAGGTACTCGCAGAAGTCCTGCGTGGTCAGTCGCAGCGCGTTCTTGCGTTTCGTCTCGCTGTACGCGATGTCCACCAAGCAGCCACGGATGCTGATCGGTTGCTCGTCTTCGGATCCGCCTCCCAGGGCGGCGCCTTTCAGCAGCGCCTCCCGCTTGTCTTTGTAGAGGTAGAGTGCACCGAAGCGCAGCACTGAGAAAACCCGCCTCCACGGACGAATGGCACTGCCCACCTTCTGAAACGTGGAAAGAGAGGGAGAGAGAGAGAGAGAGAGAGAGAGAGAGAGAAAGAGAGATAGTAAGGAAAAAGTAAAAGAAATTGAGTGAAAAAATTTAAACCATCTAATAAATAATAATAAAAATAAAAATAATAATAATAATAATAATAATAATTCTGTTCAACATTCTTTCTTAAACAAACCAGTAAAACACAGAAAAATATTTAATGATCACCGCATTTAAAGACTGATTTGTGATAATACTGTGTGTGTGTGTGTGTGTGTGTGTGTGATTATCCTGTCTCACCTTGCCCTTCTCAGTATGGATCTGTTTGTAGTGCAGCCATCCTTCTTTCCTCACGTCGCTGTAGCTGATGCTGCCCAGCTCCGAGGCAGAGTGACGCTTAGAGCGAGCTTCATCACCTACTGTCAAACTATCCAGAGACTACACACACACACACACACACACATTAAACTGAATAAAATGTAAAATCACAAATCTCTAAACAACAGAAATGCTGCAATTATTTTTAATATTTGTTATATCATTTACTTCCCTGCCAATGTGTTGAATTTCTATTTAATTTTATTTAATCCCTGACTGGTTTTCTATTCTGCCAGTAAAATGAAAAGCCATATATGCGACGTGATATTAAATGTTGGCTTTCAGTGTAAGACGTGTGTTTGTACCTTTTACACAGAATATTAGTGGTTGAAGATAAACACCTTCGTATTTTAGAACAAACACTTGGGGCGTGTCCGAGAGCAGAAATGAGTTTGATATCAACATTTACTTTGAAAATACTTACATTTGTTTCAATACAATTTTTTTCTATGAATATTATACCCCTAGTATACTAGATAAAAACAAAAAATAAACAATAAACACTACAGAGTGTCTACGTTCATATGAGCTTCATATTAAACACTACTTTCGAGTGAGACAGGTCAAAAACATTTAATTGTATAATGTTTATATTCGCCTCATTTTTAATGTTTGATGATACAAACAGAAAAATTGGGAGCATTTTTACGGCATTAAAACAAACTACCGTCTGTGTTTTTTTTTTTTTTTTTTACTGCATTCTACTTTCATGACCTGCACTTACCCCATCACCGAAGAAGCTTTTAACTCTCTTTGGCAACCTCCTGAAAGGAATTAAATACACCATATGAGTCAGTAGGCAGGGAGACATTTCATCCTTCAGCATAAATAAATACAGAAGAAATATTTATGAAACAAATAACATTTATGAGTAGAATATTTGCTGGTCCTTTAGTGACTGGTTTCAACGTGCATTTTGTATCATGTTATTGTTAGAAAAATATTCAGCTTTTTTTTAATTAAAGGTGTTTCCAATATTTATTTTATCTCATGGCATACAACCAAAACGGGGTGCAGAAATCCCCAGAATCAAAGTTAATAGGGTTATTAATGATTAATTATTAAAGCTGGAGGCTTAAGATTTAGTTTTAATTCATTTCTAATCTTAATAAAAGCAGGATCAAATCTACATCTGGATGAGGGGAAAGTTCTGGAAAAAAAAATTACTGAATAAGTTTATTTAATGACAAATATTTTAGTTTAAGTCAATTCTCTACTGAAATCACAATGCGGTTCTTGGAAATGCTTTTACACTGTAAGAATCATCTTAATAATTAGTATTAGTTCTAGTCGAGAACTTTTGCTTGAATTTATAGACGTACTGTAGCAATAAATATGTAGATACAGATATAGACATAGGAATCGTCTCTGATCAGCAGCTGTAATGTTTAAACTGAATAATATGTCAGACTTTCAGGCTTGTATCTTAAATCCATCTTTAAAAGACTTACGAGAAGACCCGTCCGTCGTCTCTGAGGGTGTGCAGTCCGTCGTCACATGACTTGGATCGCTCGGTGGTGATGGCCAACAGGTAGGAAGAGCGGCGGCTGGACTTGATGCTGCCTGCTCAGAAAGATGAGAAGAGAAGAAGAGCTGGTTTGTACGTGTATGGATGAGGAGAAAAGGGATGGCGTGAGACATGGGAGAGTGTTAAGGGACAGGAATGAGAAGACAGCGAAGGAAGAGATGAGAGAATAGCGAGCGGGGTGAGAAGGGGATCTTTAGGAAGGATGCAGGACGAATAGAGGGACGTTGTTTCCGGAAGTTCTGCCGTAGATCGTTCAGTCCGGTCGATCGTGCAGGAGAGCATGCGGACGCAGGCTGTGAGCTCAGTCTCGTGTTCTAATACATGCACGAGGTTTATATGTGAACGAAAGAAGCAGAGGGATCTGCTGGATGTGTGGGAAGAAATCTCAGATGTACATGAGATATTTCTATAGTGAAATGTGTGTCTGAGCATGCATTTCTCTCTCTCTTTCTCTCTCTCTCTCTCTCTCTCTCTTTATTTCAGTGCGAGACTCACTGCAGTCGTGGGAGGAGAGGCGGCTGAGGGGGAAGGTGAAGGTCGGGGAGGCGGGGCTGGTCCCCGCAGCGGGGACGGATTTAAGGCCGCCACTGGACACGACCGAAGAGGCGGGGACGTGACACGCCCGCAGATCTGCGCTCGGGCTGGTTGGCTCATCTGTGGGAGGAGCAACAGGAGAGAAAAAAGAAGGGAGGAAAGAAAGAAAAAAGAGGACAAGGAAGGGAAGGTGAGGGATACAGAGGAAAGTGGAGAGGAATAGAAGGAAAGGAAACGATTAGACAACAGGAAAAAGCAGGGATGAGCAGAGAGATATGAGAGGGCACAGGTTAAAGGAAGAGCATAAATACAGTGTCACTGGGATAATTCATTAAACACACATATAACGTATTTCTCTCTCCGCAGAATCACCGTACGACCGAACGTGTCGCTTTGCATAAGTGAAACATGCCGATGGAAAACAAACCTCAGACCACAAATGAAAAGGACGGAGGTTCAGAAAAGGAGAGTTCAAACCTGACAAACGTTTTAAAACAAATATTCCAGACTCTCATCCATCACTAAGAGAGGAAAAAAAAGTAAAAAAAAAAAAAAAAGATATATAAAAGAAATCAGCTCTGATCGTACCTGGATCGTTGTCCTCCATAAGAAACGTGCTAAAAGTAGAAATGAGACATGCGAGGCGTGTTTGGATTAAAAACAGTTTCAGTTCTTTTAGGAAACTAAATGTTTGTTTGTGAAGGTTTCTATCCAGTGCTTTAGCAGCATTTGTGAAGTTATAAAATCACGGGGTATGTAATAGGAGGATATCTGAGAACGACTTTTTCATTAAAATGATCTGTAGGAGTTGTTTTAATACCCAATAAAACCTGCTAAGTACAAAGGTTGCATTGAGTGGAAACATTTATACAGCTTTAACTTCATTAAAAATCCATACACTCTACATAAAAATGTCATATAAATATGTTTACTGTATATAACTTTATTAATATGGCATTACTAAGTGAGGATATATTATTACTCGTAAACTAAATGGGATTTCAAATTTAATTTAATTCTTGCACCTGATTACTAAATTGCCGCTCCATGACACTACGAAATTAATTTCCCAGCAACAATTCAAAATGTGTTTCTGTATACACTGACAATGTCCTCTTACAATTTCACTAAACGCTTCTGCTTTCAGTTCCCCGGTGACCTTCGCAGCCGCAGAAACAAGCTCTCTGTGTTAATTATTTATCTCTCTGTGCATTTTCTTCTCAGCACCAGACCTGAGATGCTGCTAGTTCTATAAACCAGTCCCATCCAATACACTGCAATACCAACCTCAGCCACAAGATGGCAGCACAACGCACTGCTACAAAAGCCGAGAATCGATGAGGTTTTAGCATGAAGCTTAGATTTTATTTGAGCCTTTTCTCTCTTTATCGCGTTATATATAAATCTACTTTGACTAATCATCCAGTTTTACAACAACTTCAATTATTTTTAATATTTTTCACCAACCTTCTTTAGCCCCGGTTCCTTTTTTCATAATTTCCAACTCTCTCAGTTTTCTGATGCCCCATACAGCCGTTTTCCTCACGTCCCTTCTTGTCATTGTGAGCAGGTGTATGTCAACTCATCTAATCTCAACCAGAACTTCACCATGTTGTTGTCTTTAATCCCTAATCGTATCCCTTTATTCTTGCTCTACGTTTCTGTTCCCGCTCTCCTTCTTCCATACCAGCACAGAGTTAACCGTTCTCTCGTACTGAGCTCTGGAGGTGGATGAGAAACCAGAGAAAAATAGAAAGAGAGAGAGAGAGAGAGAGAGCACAAACATTCCCAATCACACTCTCTCTCTCTCAAACATACACACTCTCACATACACACAGAGAGAAAGAGCGAGAGAGAGAGAGAGAGAGAGAGAGGGAGAGAGAGAGAAAGAGAGAAAGAGAGAGAGAGAGAGAGAGAGAGAGAGAGAGAGAGAGAGAGAGAGACAGCGCAGGGGCGGGAAACATTCCCAATCTGGGATGCAGAATCTGGACTGGGCCTGTTTTCCAGCCACTGGCAGAAATAGCTGCACTGTGGGTTTAACAAAGGCGCTTATTACTGCCGGCCGAGCTCACACACGAAAAAGCAGCATCATTAACATACAGAACATACCCTTTTCCAATGAACGCTATGCATTCACTGTATAGACATGGCACACTAATCAGGTTTCTATTTTTACTGCTGCTCAGTAATGCAAAACACAACCATAATAAAAAAAAAAGAAAGCAAACTCAATTTCAACCTGTTTACTATAATTTTAACATACATCCAGTTTCCATGGCGAATCATCTTTTCATAACGTTTCCCTGGCCTCAGAACAGAACTCAAACCTCTTTACTCATTCATAATATTTCCAGGGTAGTTCCTGAAGTAGCAAGTAAACATCTTTACACCCGAGCCTCTGCTAAAGTCTCGACTTCTTCTCTAATTTCCAGTCTATGTTAATGCACACGGTCTCATATATTACTGTTGTCATAGTGAAACTTGTTTAGTCGAATTCTCCGTGTAAACAAATTTAAAAATGTGTGGAATTTTGTGTGGATTTATTTATGGTTTATGGAAGGAGTCTCTAGTCCGAGACCATAGTTCAGAGCTAACTTCTTTCAGGGACATTCCACAAAACTGAATATAACTACAATTGTTAGAATGATGGGAAATTTGTAAAAGAAATAATTTGTAAAATAATCAAGTTTACCGATAAATCTGCTTTGAATCAGCTCATACCATAAGTTTTATTAATTATGTACAGATCGTTCAAAAGCTCAAAGTAATCATGGTTTCTGCCTGATGCCACATGGATACCACAAATGATTTTAGCTTGTACTGCTGAACGTGTAGCTGTAATGGCTAGATTTAAATGTTTTATGTATTTTAAATGTTTACCGCCTGGCTCCCTTAAGTGCATTTTGAGTAAACCTTTTCTTTTCTTTTCTCTTCTTTCTTATCTGTATAGTCAAAAGAATGCTTCTGTGGGGCGAACGGAGATTAGGTTAAAAAATGTTGGAGTATGGCTTTAACTTCTACACGCCTCCGTGACCAGACGCATGTAGACCCTTCCTGCGAGCAAGAAGTAAGACGACGCCTTACATAGAGGAACTTTCTGGAAGCTGGAATCAGATGAGAAAGAGCAGAAAGAGGGGTGATCTCAGAGAGGGATATGGAGACAGGAAGTACAGAAGAACAAGGGGACATCACAAGCTTCTGAGAGATGTTCACAGGTCCTGTGTGTGTATATGTGTGTGTGCATGAAGACCCCCCTCCTGTTTGCACACATGACACAATGGTACCATTGAGGGTAGAAAGAGCTGAGTGTGCTGATTGTGTCCGATTAAGCGTGTGTCTCACCCTCCTCACTCCAAAACCCCTCAGTTCCCTTACCCCCCCTTTTTTTTCTCTCCTTCCGAATCTCATACATCTGTGCCACACCACCACGGTACCCCTGAATCCAAACCAACAAATCAAACAGCAATGTCTGAGCTCCAATTTAATCAATAATATTGCTTCTTATAAATAGTATATCCGTGGTACAAAATGTATTGATACCACACGCATACACATACACGTGTATCAAACTTTGTTGTGAATGTACTGTTTTGCTAGATTTTGGTTTGAACATGTCAAACAATCATCTGTCATTTCTCATGAAGGTCATGTTCATAGTTCTGGATCTAGCCATTGGTGATGTAGTGTAGTTTTCATTAGCGTTGCCAAAGACTGTCTACTTTCACAACCCGGAACTGTGGTTTAGTTTGGCTTGAGGAATGAGACTGGGGAATGCTGTGCTGTTAATGCCAAAGAAATGACGCTGTTTTATACCTGTGTTAAGCATCCAAGAGAAAAAACACTTGAAAAAGATGACGTTATCTCATCCTTGTCAATCACAACACTGTTAGCCGATTGTGTTGGAGAACGTGTGTATCATGTATGGCAGTGTGTGAGCAGCTGTTTGTTAAAATGTGCTTTACTGGCTTCATATTTGTTGGAAGCATGTGCTAACTTTCACTTTCTCTGATTTGTAGCTGACTTCTAATACAAGAAAGCTGGCTAGTGGATTGGAATTAGCCAAAGATGACAGATGACCAAATTAGGGAGAGAATATGGTGGGGAAAAAAAGCTTCCTCCTCTCCTCAGGCTGTATTCAGAAGCAGTATATTTTAAGGCAACATTATCCTTAACATATCCTTTATCGATCAGAAACCAACAAAGGTTGCGGAGAACACTGGAGATCGGAAATCTTTGTTTGTGGACAAACAAGGAAATTGTTTTGACTTTGAGTGCTTTATTTTTTTTCTATTCCATCATGCCTAAAAGACTTTCGGGTTTAGTGTCATTAGAAGCGTATACTGAGTTTCTTAACCCGAGGGTCGATTCTGGCGGTTGTAAGAGTAGAACTAAAATGCTTAAGTCTGCTTAAAGTCACCACCTAGAAACCACAGATGTCCATCAACAGATGAACACCGTTAGCTGTCGCAACACAACAAAGTTCAACAGCTGACTTGAGGTGAAACACGTAGTCACCTTTAAGAAGGGGTAAAATTTGTGACATTTTTAATCCCAAAAAGAAGTTGCACTGGGAAACAGGTTACTGTAAAGTATTTACTGGGTCTGAAGCGTGTCTCAGAGCGTGTTTTCTTACGAGTATATTTTTAGCACCCGAGTCCTGTCTTCTACAGCACTGAACTATGAGACACTGAGATCATGCCTACACGGTTTATTACTCATGACCCATAGCCATGTGACACAATGAGCTTCTCAGAAGAAGATACAGTCACTGGACAGAAAAAATGACAAGAATTTAGTTTGAAACGGCGGCAACTAAATACAGCTGTCAGTCTGTGAAGGACATGGCCATTAATTTTATGGAATTACTTAGAATCTCTAGTGCAATGGAGAGATGTGGTTCAGAAAAGTACTGCCTATGTGTCTAGCAGTTATAAAACATTAACATGTGGAAGTTCTTATTCACAAAGTCTAAAGGAAGTGGAAAATCTTTAAAGGGTGACTTTGGGTCAGGTCATATTTCTGACAGATTGAGGCCACCATAACTTCACATTCCAGGCAAGAAAGCTTTAAAATATTGGCTTGACATACATTTACTTTAATCAGTGCTCCGGGACAGAACCAGAAACACACCTGAATTATCTGCAAACGATATAATCAATCTAAATAAACGTGACTTCTCGGTGGAAGCTGCTCAGGCCGTCCTCCTGTCACTTCCTGTTTCATGTGTTAACAGTTTCATTCAAACCCACAGCAAAGGCTCCAACTGAAGGTCGCTGATGAAATGCACAAAAGTTCTGAAGCTGTATTAATGAAATAACTCACCACACCCAGAGGGAGCGCTTATTTCTATTCATTTGCTTCTTTTCTACATGGATCGGTTTACATTTCATAATAAAAAGGAAACCAGAAGACCCGGGATCGTCTCAGTTCAGAATAGCTAATCAAATCAAAATAGTAGACCATTCACCAGTCTTGTGTGAGCGATGTACAAAAAAAAAAAAAAACACAAAAATTTTTAAAATGGAACACAATCTATTTGTCATGGATGAATTCACTTATGCCTCTGTGTTTCTGACCCGATATTTGCTTCAAAAAGCCAGGCACAGATTATACACACACACGCTCTCTCGATAGCGAATCTGAGGTTAAACACACTTTACACACCCTCACATACACACGTATCTGTGCACGTCTAGCTTATTTTAAATCTGCATGGTGTTTAACAAGTTAACCAGATGTTGTAGTAATGTGCCATGCTCTAATCCTATGGAATATTCTGAAGTACATTAACTATTAACTATTTCTAGAAATAAAGCTAACAGCTTGTCCAACATTTTGGCAACATGGTGTACCTACTCTAACGCCCGTAGACACTAACAAAACAGCTTACTAACACTGACATGAATCCACATACCTGCCGGCTTTCAAGCCTGATATTTACATACAGAGTTAAGCAATGGCTCGCCTTTTTTTTTTTTTTTTTTTTAACATATTCTAAACCGATAAACTACACTTGCTTTTCTCGTGGCGAGAAATTCTTCCTTTGAGGATTACACACAAACAAAAGCAATATAAATGGATGCAAAACATTTGTTTCCCAACTGCTCGAAGATCTGATTAGCTTGTGGGTGTGTATTCTGTCGTTTCGTTTTTGGTGCCCAAGCATGTCCTGGCTTGCGAACGTGAAAGCATGTAGATGTTTGTACATTATTTATGTAGCTATCCTTCTAACCTCAGTTACTTGTCCATCACCAAGCACACACATACACACACACACACGCACAGACATACACACCCACAAAACACACAAACACTCAGATTTAAATTGAAATAAATTAATAAAAGCATGGGTTTTTTAGTAGTCTCTGGTCTCTAGTTTGTGCAGATGTGTTTTTAAGTCATTCCCAGCATTGTAACTATCGCTGCCGGGCATTTTAGGCTTTCATACATACTTTGTGGAATTGAGGGTGTGTTGTATGCAAAACAGGTTGTACCTCTGTCAGGTTTAAACTCTTCACTCAACTGTACACTTTTCTAACCCAGGTTCTTTCCCAGCTGAGACTTAGCAAGGGAAGAACAATTTTACCACAAGCTCTTTAGGTAGCATGGCTGTGTGTGTGTGCGTGAGATGAAACGTGTCTATACACTGCTTTTATCTCCTTCGCTTGGCATGCTTAGCATTTCGTCGGCCATTTTATTTCAAAATCTCTTTTTGCTCTTGCACTCTTCCCCAGTAGCAGACAAGCCAGGACACGATCACTGCAGGCTTCAGGACAAAATGAACTTACACACAGAAAAACACATACACATTCTATTCTGTCCCTCTCTTTTCACATGCTTGGATTGATCAACCAAATGAATGGATTATTAGTAAAGACTGCCTCACAAGTTTCTCACCAGTCAATTCAGAATCGGGACAAACCCAGTTCTGATAATGTAGCAGAATTCCTTAAGGCTTAATTTAGACACAGCTAGTTAATACCATCTACATGAACTTCAATGGTCCTCATACTACTCAAACACACACATACATATACACCAGACAGAGGAAATGAAGTGCAATGCCAGTGGGTTTGCAAGCTCTTATGACAGACAGTCCAACATTCCCATCAGTTTATTAAGCGTCTGGCTACTTCATACTCTTGCTTCCTTAACAACTAGCTTAAGTGCCAGAGAAATCCATGGCGTTGAGTGCGTATGTGCATTTATGAGTGTTTTATTATACAAGTCTTACTGCTTGAGACTGCTACAGCCTCACAAGCCAAGACTTCTAGCTTTCAGTAAAGAGTCAAGCTTTCAGTGTTTTAGTCATTAAATAAGGTTAAGCTCTATATATATACTTTTAAACATGTTCAGAGATACCTTTTTCACAAAAACATTAACTATTATCTTGTTTTGAAAGATCACTGAGTCACCAAAGTGTTCCATAGTTTGTTTTGACGCCTGAAATGGCATATAGAACAGTGAATATGCGGAAGCGTTCGGAGCTATTCAGATTGCAATCTTCAATATCCTGAACCTTGTGACCAGTGTAAAAAGATATCAGATGCTACATAGCCCATGGGTGGAACATTCAAGGTTAAGTCTGACACATCTGACATGCAACAAAAGGACACCAAAAGAAACATAAGCTGCATGAACTTCAACAGTAAAATATTGTACGAAATCTGAAAACAAAGACGTTAACAACAAACCAGCCGGAATAGTTATAGGTAATAGAGATACTGAATGGAGTGAATACAACATGATTGGTAAAAAAGAGAAAAAAGAAACAGGCAAATCAGCAAAAATGGAGGATGACTTTAAGCAGAAAGGCAGCACCCAAGAAAGAAGCTCACCAATGAAGGGGATAGAGGCCAGCGAGTCATCCTCCATAGACAGTGGTGCAAGATTACCGTTCGCATGCCGGTGGGAGGAAGAACCCTCTGACTTATGCAAGGCTTCCTCAGGGTCTGAGGTAAAAAGTAGAGGGTCACTGCCATCAAGTGCCAGGGGGAGTCTGTGGACATGGCCAGCCCTTCGGCCCATGGGTGGCTTTTGTCTTAGCACCACCTCTTGGACCTGCGCTTGGGTCTCATGCTCTGCCTCCCCACCCTCTCTTTCATGGTTAGTTGGACGATGAGTTCCATCCTGTCCTTCACCAGACGTTGAGCAAGCAGCAGGGGCAGGTGATGGAGCAGGAGATGGAGCCATGCCCTCTGGAAGACTGGTCCAACTGAGGCGTGGGCCCGTGTAGGACGGGTCCCGGAATGATTGGGCATGCTGCAAAATACGTCCACTCTTACGGTTAAAGGAGGGACTGTAGCTGCGGTAGCCGATCTGCTCCTGGTCCACACTCTGGCATGAGGTCAAACGACGGCTCTGAGGTGGATGTTGTGATGAATGCATTTGATTTTGCTTCGGTGGGTGTTGTTGCTGTTGGGGAGGGTGTTGCTGACAACGGTGCTGCTCTGAAGATTTGGATTGGTGTTGGCGGTGAACTTGCATATGACGGGTACTAGGTGGCGTCTGCGAAGGGTTAAAATGACTTCCCTGCCTCTGGGGCTGTTGCTGCCAAGCTTGTCTTTCATGGTGTGGTGAGAGCGGGCAAAGTACCTGGTCTAGAGCCTCTAATGAGCGACCCGAGTGTCCGTAGCGACTGCGGAGAAGGTTCTCAGAGTGAGAACGGTTCTGGCAGGCCGAAGGCAGGACTTGCATCCAGTAAGGATGCTGCCCAGGGTGCAGCAATGTGTCCTGAGAGGCACTCTGGGGAAAATCAGTTTTATTTGTCCGTCTGCTTCGGCTTAGCTCTCCCAGACGGTCCTGAGAGAAACTGCGCTGTCGCTGATTTAGAGAGCGTTCATTTAAGCGTTCCCGTTCCCGTTCCCGCTCCCGCTCTGACACCTGGTTGTAGTACCAGTTAGTGAGGGCTTGTTGGGTGCGTTCACTTCGCCTTGAACTCGACACTGGTGCAGGTTTTGGTGGGCTGACCCATGACAAGTTCTCCTTGCTGTTGTTCCCATGCTGAGCTTGATTTGGTGGACTTGTGGAAAATGAGGAAGAGAATGAACGTCCTCTCTGAGTCATGCCATACCGGATTTCCTCTGTGCGATGGGCTGGGCTGCTATGGTTGACACCCCCTGCTTCATGGCCCTCTGATGCCCAGGCCATACTGGCAGTGGTAGGTGCGCTTGTCCGGTTGTCAAGTGGTGGGGAAGGGCTGGAGGCAGAGCCGTGCCAGCGGCTCCAGTTGTCCAGCTGGTTCTGTCCCATGTGGGGGGACCGGGGAGAGATGGGACAGGGGGTGTGACTTGGATGGGGCTGGGAACGTGGTGGGTAGCACAGAGGGGGCGGCGCAGGAAGATTTTGGGCCCCTCCTGTAAATGGTGCGTTCCCTTTCAGGTAGGCATCATGAGAGTATGCCTGTGATAGAAAACAAAAAGAGAAGATATTAGAAAACAGGTCATAAAATGTTACAGCTTTTAAGACTTTGAGTTTGTGTTGTTTGGTGAGATCACAGACCCTGAGGTGTATGAACGTGACCATATAAGGTATGTCTTGATTCAATTAAATTAAATATGTTTTCTGTATATAGCTGTACATACAATTCATCTCAGACACCTACTCATCTATTTACACAAAATAGACCTAAACTCTGTTAGAGAACACACAGTGGCACGTATTTAAGTGTTTTTCATTTTAAAAGTAGCACACCCGTCTTTTTACTGGTTATGCAATCTCAAAAAATGTTGTTCATGTTGTTAACACAATAACATCAATAAAACAGGCACAACGCCACCTCACAAAAGCCAAAGTAAGCCAAATTTCACAATTGAACTGTGCATTCAATATTGACTTCTTCAGACAACATCCAGATAAACTAAGCTGGAATTAGTTATTTTCAGTGCGATCAATACCGTAACTTGTCCCATAACTCCGCATTGCACATTGTCAATAGAGACAAATGCATGAGAAGCAGAAAGAACAAAATGTTCAAATCTAACGTTCACCCAATCCATGGCTCATGACAACATATCACATGAAAATATCTCACCCCAAAGCAAAACAGACAGCTGAAGGTTACAGTGGTGTTCCTAACCAACAATATTTTTATGCATATGAAGGAGAGGAAGCTAAAGGAATTCAGTCACACACTATTTACAAAAAAACCACAAAACGGTCCAGCTGCAAGTACAACATCAGCTGTTGACTTGTCCAGCGGATGCCAAAAAAGCTGAAGGATAAGTCAAATAGACGACAGGAAAATCAATACACAAACTGAATATTTCATGCACATGTATGCACACACGTAGCCCAGGGTGTGTAAACGGACCAAAACTCACTCACGGAATGGGAAGAAAAATTCCCATAGATTTCTTTTAGTATCCTGAGAGCACCTCAGTTTCTTACTCACTCCTCCTCTGCTGAGCTTGTATTTCTCTATTTGTCCTTCCGTGCTGTCCTTTTCCTGGTTGTTGACTAACTATTTTTGAACACTGCCCCTTTTTCTTTAGGCTGTTTCTCATTCAGTGTTCCTTCTCTTTCTGGTATAGTTTGTTGAGAAGAACCCAACCCAGCACTTCTGAACTCCCTCCCTTCCTCATCTCTCTCTCTCTCTCTCTCTCTCTCTCTCACTCGCTATCCACCCTTTGAGAGTGTGGGAGTGGCTACACCACTGATGATGTCATCTATGGAATGCAGATGATGCGGGTGTAAGGAGGGGTGTCTGGCGCAGCGAAAGAGAGCAACAGATAGAGAAAGAGTGATATTAACACAGGAAAGGAGATGAGTGAAATAACCGTAAAGTGCCTAGATAACGTGTTCTAAATGGAACAAATGTGTATGTTGTGTGTGTGTGTGTGTGTGTGTGTTTCAGTCACTCTGCACGGAATGCTCTTGCATGTCTCATCATGTGAATGACAAAATTATTAAGGACCGATACAACTATGGGAAATCATTTATGGCAAGTCCAAGTGTGTGCTGTTCGGGAGGAATGTGTTTTGGTGTGTGTAAGCATTTATCATGTGACATCTTTGTAATCACTGAAGAAACGGATGAATCTGAAATGCTGAAGTAATCTGAAGTAATCCGATGAGTCACTGAACGAGTGGATATTTATATCAGCGTCGTCCATTTGGAGAGAAAGTCTGACATTCAACAAGTCTCTGTAACTAAGAGGCTTTTCTTTTCTTATCTTTTGTACATCAGCGCATGCTAAAATGCACGCACACACACACACTCCTTTACATGTGTGTGTGGGTATGTCAAATAATGTGTGTGTTAGTGCTGACAAATTGCTTTATTTGCCTTTGAGTTTTTCTCTCTGTTAAATGTAGGCCGTACAGCCCATAGATACATTTTTTTTAGCTTCTTTAAGACATTTTTTTTATTTCTTCTATTTTATCTTGTTTTCTTTCACAAACTATATTAGATGATTTCTTCAGAAAGGATTCACCCAACTTTTATTCTTGTTTTTCTTTGTTGTTTCTTAATGATTTACATTCTAATATTATTCAGGTCTGATTTCATATCATGTCCATATTTTATTCTCATTTCCTTTAATATGTTTTGGGTTTTTTTTCTTTTACTTATTAGCCTCTTTGACTAGTCACTTGAATTGAATTAATTTAATTCCCAAACCTCAGTACCTCAACGACAGCTATGTTTATAATCAATGTTAAATTGAGACATTGCTATTAGTTTTTGAGTAAATCCTTTCTGAGGAAATGGGATCAATGGAATTGATTTAGTTTTTATTTTTTTCAAAATTAAAGTGGCCCCTGAAATTTGGTGAATGTTGTTCTTCTTTCTTAAGCAAGTTTCAGGATTTTATTTATTTATTTCCCCACAGTAATGCTTTCTTGCTGCAGATTTTGTATCACAGCAGGCACAATCCTCTGGCTAACTGCCGACTGCACTGTATGCCTGAGAAAGCGAGAAAATGCCTCTGATATTCCGTCAGAGAAAAAGAGCGCCACGTGACTGCATATAGAATAGGGGTTTCTTCAGATTTGAATGTAGATTTTTAAGATCATTGAATACATAAATATTATTAAGTAACATTTCAATACTCAAATGTTTAACCTCCCTAGTGTGTGTGTGTGTGTGTGTGTGTGTGTGTGTGTGTGGCATGTAACACTTACCAGCTGCAGTACATCCTCATCCTTTGGCATTATGGAGAGCTCCAACACACTCTCACTAGACAAAGAGAAAAAATGTGAACTATTTATTAAAAATTATTAATATTATATAAAACTATGAGCAAATATGACTGTAGATCATATGAAGGTTGTGCCACATGTTTTATTGTACATGGACCCAGCCAGTACATTTTTAAATTCCATGCCCATATTCAGCTCTTATATTATGATGTATGATGTAATGTGATTGCTTTAACATCAATAAAGTTGAAGTCTACACATAAAGCTATTAATTACCTCATTCATTAGTAATCATGACTCACCTGTTTTGAATTAGGGCTATCACCTGGGAGTATGTCTTGCCTAACACACTCTCCCCATTTACCTTTACTAATCTGTCACCTACAACACACACACACACACACACACAACATTCATTAGTCTCAAAGAGATGAAAATCAGCAAGTCAATTATCAGAACCGAAAAAACTTGGTAACAATATTATAAGCCAAATAAAAACAAATTCATCCATTTCCGAAGGGAATGCGCAGGAAAGTAAAATAAAGTGAACTGACATATAGGAAATAACTACAGTGAAGTATAACTAGAAGTATATACACTGAAGCATTTCTTTTCCTTAAAAATCCTAAATCGATATGAACTTTTGTCATTTAATGTAGCAAAGATGTGGGTGCTCTGTCTTTTTCCTTTGTGTTGTTTCACTCTTAGGGTTGGACGTACAGCACTTTGGTGTGTAGAATGTGCTCTAGAAATAAAATAAACTTTAGACTTGAACTTAGCGAATTGAACACGAACACGAAAAACCCGAAAATATTCTAACATTTGTTATGTTTGGTATAGCTATACACGGTCCCCCCCGTGTATGTCTTCAACCCCGTCACGTTATAATCCACACTCAGCACAGTCATTTCAGGTACTTTAAACATCTAATCCTATACCAGGAAGCCAGGAAGATGTCCCTTAATGCAGTGGTCAACTGCAGGTCAACCACAGGTCAATAATAAGAGCGAGACAGAATGTCCTGAGGTTGAGGATTGCACTAATATCCTTTTCTACTCAAACACTCAGAGGTCTGTGCCTGCTTTTGACTCTTTATAGTACCTCAGCTGAACTGTAGTATTTCCGTTTTATTACGACAGGACGTAAATGATTACAAATCAGCATTAGGTTAAGATCTGTTTACTATGACGCTTTCTCAGACTTCACCGGAATTCAGATAAAAAACATTTCATCCCAGAAGCTCTTCCATTCACTCATAACGAGTTTTTCTAGAATGTGAGCCAGAGCAGATTAGACATATGACTCAAGTTATTAACTGTGTTTGCACCACATTTTTCTTTGGCATTTTAGCTGGTGTACACATACATGTTAATGTTTAGGCTTCAGAATGTATGCGCTAGTGTCACGTACAGGACACAGAGGCATATCATCTGTATCTGTATCATAGCATGCAAATGCCAACAGGTCAATCATATACCATGTAACACAAGGTGATTTCCATGACAACACTCCCAAACTTGCACTTCCTGCCCAAATACGCTGTGTCTTTGGTTTTCTTTCTCACCTGTACACAGACCAGCTTGGTGAGCAGGACCTTTCTCCCTCACATTCTTAACAAATATGGTGTCCATTGGTTCCAGCCGACTTGGCCGCTGTAGACCTGTGTTAACACACACACACAAACACACACACAAAAATCCCAAAATCATTATAGCATCAATCAACACTTGGGCTGGATACTGATACTGATCTTGATACTGATTAAAGGGACTGGTATTTTATTCAGTATTAAGTGTCTGTGATGTTAGCGCTAAACTATATTACTCTTTTTATCTATTCCGTTTTTAGTAGAAATAATATTACTTTGTTTTATATACTTGTTGAGTGACCCTGGGTGTTAGAAATGTGCTGTAAATATGGAATGATACAAACACAAAAATAGAAAACATACTGAGCTGTATGATGAAAACATTGTACTGTTTCAGCAGTATATTTAATTTAGAACATGACTGCGGTTGAGCTGAGTGAGCAGAATAGTATCAACAAACTAAACACCTCACACTTTACAACATGCTACATGCAATTTTTTTAAAGATATGTTTTATACGGTAACTGAAGTTTCCTCAGGCGACTTGTATTGGAGGAAGACGCTGTGTTGTAATGCACTTCTTGAGATTTTCCAAGAGCTTTGCTTCGATCGCTTTGAGTAATCGTCAAATAATCTACTTCCGGTGTGACATCATTTGCTGGCCTTACATCACATAGTCTGATAAATGATGATGATGTTACAGAATTCATTTCAAATATGAGTAAAAGATAATGCTATGAAACTCAAAACTGAAACCACTGCCTTAATGGTTATCTTGTGAAATTAAAAACAGGAACAAAAGGCATAAAGTCAGATTAGGTTAAATAGGAAAGCTTATCTAAGAACCTTTATAAAAAAACATACATGTCCTGCCTTAAATGCTGACGATTTCTTGTATTCACGTCTGTATCATAAATCAAGACACTCTAGTATCAAGACACTCACAGTATGCTAATGCAGTACAGAAAGAAACACCATCAGTGGCACTTGTAGTATTTAATCTTATTTAATATTATATATTTATAATATGTGTAAACAATCAGGAAAAAAAAACAGTCTATCTTTCTACTCGTCCAAATTTGTAAACACAGTGCTGTCAAAAAAACTACTTCACGTCACACGACAGTGCATTTTTTGACCGCTTGAGGCCTCTAGTGGACAACCGATGACTTGACAACCCAGAGCTTTTTTTTCCCCCAACACAATTAGCTGGAACTCTTCAACAGGCTTCTCTCATCACATAAACAGACAGGATTCTATTTATTCTCCAATAAATATGTAGGTATGATAAAAATGACCAGACAAAACTTGACTCACCCTTTCCGTTTCCATTTTCATCATCCTGTTAAAAAAAAAAAAAAAGTCTGAAAATTGACACACAGAACCACAATGTTATGAACATGCAATGAGCAAACTTGCTATAAATACCCACTGTCATCAAAAAGAAAGGATGCATCACAGTTGAATCACATGCTTTAACAATATTTTAATATGCACACACACACACACACACACACACACACAAACAAACTATTTTTGAAGAAGTGAGTGACACTGTTGCCCGAAAAAAGCTGGTATTGTTTTAAGAAACACTAGGCACTTTATTTACATTTTAATAAATGTTAATGGAAAAAAATAATTCAGCTGTTTCTATTTTCAACACAAAAAAGAAATGAAAAATATGTAATATATATGAAATAGAAATTAATAAATAAAACATAAATATAAAAATCGAAAAAATAAAAAAAAGTCAAAAAGTTCAGGTCAATCATAATGCCCAAATAGTTAACATGCCAAAATGTTTTAGTCTTGTTTATTATGACGACGCTGTAGTGTCTATGAAGCTACACTAGAGGGCAGCATTGATCAAACATGCTGAAGCAAACGCGCTCTTCAGTTAATGCTAACACTATCTGACTATATGACATCTAACGTATATTAGACCAAGATCCTGGCTAACAAACACAAATTAACAGCTCCACATTCGGTAGGCCAAATCAGTTAAGCCACACACACACACACACACACACACACACAAACAGGATGCTGATCAGGCGGTTTGAGGTGAGTGTACAGCGCTGACAGAGCTCATTCTACACACACACACACACAATACTGAGGCTTTAGCGCTCCGGAAGCAGACTGTGCCTCCAAATACATGCCTTACCTAAAACACAGTGCACTATTGAAAGATTTACAGTCAAATGCTTCAGACAGGATGATTCCACATGTGTAAACACACCTAGCTGGAATCTTAGAACTTTTTGAATGACCGATATTTCTTTAAATGTGTAAAGATCTCAACCAGACATTTTATCTTCAGCTCGGTTAGTGATCCAACATGTGATTTTTTTTAACTGTGGCGTATTAATGAGCAGTCTTGGATAAATAAGTTTGTGCATGGAAGTCAGCATTAGCATCCGATGTACTTTGCTAATTGTAAATTATACTGTAGGTCATTGAGAATTGGGAAATTTTCACACCTCTTTACTGAGTTCTCAATTATTAACAGATAAACTGGCAGACAACTAATCCTAATAATAGTAATTAACCTAGTTCTTAATTAGTAATATATAATTAAAAGTCATAAACAACTGTTCAGTTTCTCTTTCAGGTCATCCTGACTCATGCAGGAATCCTGTATATCAGCTCACAGACGTGGATATTCTACAACATTTACCTTCAGCTTTTGACTAGGGTCTGATTTAAACTGTTATCCCTTTTTTTATTAACTTAATTTATACTTATTACCACAAAATTGGATTTTTTTTTTGTTTATCAGTTCAATCATTCTCAAGAGGGAACAATCAATTTTATTTCCTCGCAAAGACAATCATATGACAATGAAACAAAAGACAACAAACTGGAGTGGGTCGGGACTTGGTACAGCTCGACCCTGTGTGTGTGTGTGTGGTACCAGTCAAACACAACACAGGCCTTTTCACTGAGGAGGAAAAACTGGATCTACTCAGGAACGGCACACACGGGGATAATAATAGGACTTTGTTTCACTGTGCATACACACACTCTAACATCTGCAGCTTGTTATCATCACCTCACGCAGCAGGAGATACACTGTTTTACAATTATGCTGACACAGTACCATATTATACACCCAGATAACTGGATAATCGCCTTTCTTAGGTCTAATGATTATTCACAGTAAAATGACATGGAACATCCTTAGAAGGATTGTTATTCTGTTGGAGAAATCATCTGGAAAGATGGCAGTGCAGAGGTCTCTGTAACACAATGAACTTTTTTAAGCTGCATCTTCACAATTACTGCAAAGTCAGGATTCTTTCTACTAATCCTTTTATTCCTCGCTTCCTCCATTTTACTTTCACGTCCCCACTTAATTATTAATCCTAACTTTTTCTTTCGGCTTTTAATCTCACAGCTGTAGTATATTAGTAATACACAGATACTCATTGTTTTTTACTGACAACTAACCACCTAAATAACCAACCAAGTCAAACAAATGAACCAAACAAAACTAATGAATCAATCAAACAAGCAAACCAAACATTGGTCCAAGAAATGTTAATCTCTCAGGTGGTTATATGAATTATGTCTCCACACCAAACCATCAGAATAAAAGTTAAAAATCAAGTGACTAATCAATAATCTGACTTTAATAACTAAACCAAACCAAACAAACCAACTGACTGACCAAACTACAATCAAACCACAAGATATCAACCGACTGATAGTGACCCCATCAAAACAGTGAAGCTTTCCATTCCAACCCAACAATTAACTAAACAAACCAACCAAACATACATCAATAAAGCAAAATATATAAATGAACAAACCAAACCAAAACCAAAACCAAACCACCAACAACATGACCGATTACTGAGTTAACTTACCTAGTTAAGAACCTAGCAAGGCTCACAGAGTTAACTTAACGTTCTCCTACTTGTAGATCCGGACTAACAGACTAACTTCTGCTGAAGTGTTAAGAAACTCATCATAACCTTTTCTTCTGAACTCAACCTTCCGACGTTTATTAGAAAACTGTACAAATAACAATATTATCACTTTTTTGCTCTAAATTAGACGTAGTGTAATTTTAATGTATTTTATTTTCATTTACTTTTAAAAAACTGACAGAACATTTATATTTGTTTTAGTAGTGCTGGATCTCATTATTATCCTTTTACCCAACATACTTTATTGAAATATGATATCTGTATCCCTTATGGTTCCAAGTCCTTGAGTGTTTAATATTATTTGACGAGTTGTTTCAAATGAAATTAAGAAGCTCTTGTTTTCTATTCAATCTTCTTTCCAACTCGGTTAGTTATCAGTCATATCTGATATCCTATTACACCGGGTTGTTACCCAGCTCTAGTGCTCACTGTACACACCTGTCTTGTGGTTTCCCTCAGTTCCAGTTTCCTATATTTATCTTTCCAGATTCTTTAAAACCTTAATTGTTTGGGTTGAGCTGAGGTTGCACTACCTCCTAATGCTTCCTGTCAGCTACCAACCAACTTGCTCTCATGATTCCTGTAAACCTCAAAAGCCACTATGATGATTTCTCGACCCACATCAGCGATCATGCTCATCACTAAAAGCATGTCAGACACTGAGAATCCACCGATCGTGACTAATGCCATAACAAACAAGATTCGCATTGCCTCTATGTAAACACTGGCTTTTATTTCCTAGTTGCGATGAGGGTGTTTACGGTAATTGGCAGTTTACCTTCAGGCTAGTGTGCAAAGCCGACTCAGGCGGATATACGATGAAGTGGCGCAGAGTGAAGCCGAAGCCCTGCGAGTTCTTATGGAGCACCAGTGTCCGCGGGCCCTGCCAGGACACGCCCCTGCCCTCAGCTCCGCCCCCCAGGACCGGCCGAGGGTTATCGCTGGACGACGGGATCCCATCTCTTCGGCCCTTTGTCTAGAACAAGCAGAAAAACAGAAATGAAGATCTGGTAAACAAACATGCACTCACATAACAGGAAGGAAGTTGTTCCATCTATTCTGGAGATTAGATTTTTCTCATGAAAGTTACTCGGGGTCAATAACAGCTTCATTAAAATTGAAAAACATGGAAAAAAGAGTGGATCTAAAAAAAAAAACAGTCTGAGGCTTCAGCGACTTTTTAAAATTCAAAACATTTCCAGAGTGACTTAATGGTTGTTAAGGAAATATGTTGCTTTTCCAGATCCTTAACCCTGTACATCAGTGTTTCTAAAAGCTTTTAACTGTAAAATAATCTACACAGACACCCTCAGTACATATTTATTTTACTAACCGTATTGAATTATTCAAACATTAAACTCATTTCTCATTCTTTAAACACAGTTTTTATTCTTGAACTTTCTTCTAAGTAAAATTTCCACACAGATTCCCCCTTTGCGTTCCCAACGGAGACAAGCGGCATGTGTTGCTCATGTTTGTTTTTGTTTCTGTTTTGGTCCTGTCCCCTGTTTGGCCATGTGCTTGCTACCTTATTGTGTTCAGCTGTTCGAGGATTCGGTGTTTTCTAATTTTGACCTTGTGCATATTTTCATTTTCAGATTATCGATTATCCTTATTTGATGTCGACACCTGTTCTACGTCCTAACTTTGTTATGGAATTTTGATATGGATTTTCGATTACTGGACTTATCCGAACGTACAACAATCCAAGTATACAGTCCAAAGTGATGCTATTTATAAGCAGAATTCTTTTTGGAATTAAACAGTTCAAGTAAACAAAAAAATAACTCTCAAAACTGAACTCAACACCCTATTTACAGTCAATTTAATCCGATCGCTCTTCCATAATATAAGATTTTGGATTAGAACTGGAAAATAAACTAGAAGTGAAAGGAAATAATTCCCTTAAAATTATTTTTTTGTTTGTCTGATAAACTTGTCCGACTTCAGCTTATGGCTGTGAATACTTTTTCTCAGACACACACAAGAAGCACCAGCCCACCGTTTTCTACGACTGTCCCACATCTGTCAATCAATCAGCCGGCAACACCTGAGCAAACAGTGGAGGAGGAAGAGGTGGAGGAAGGGTCAGGGGTATTCTCAACATCTCCATGAAGGCACATTTTTTTTTGCTGCCAACCAAACACTGTTCCTGTGGGAATAACTGCTCGAAAGCAGCTTGGGAAAAATGTCTAGAATAGCAAACAGGCTCGAAGGGAAAAACAGGAAAATCCCTGATTTCAGGTTCAGTGTGTAGGAGTATAACACATAGCTTATGAAGCACATGGAATACACAAAAGTTCTGGAATAACATAAAAATCTACTTTTTGCTAAGCTAATTGTATAGAATTAAGCTAAAATTATGCTGTAAGCATGACTGAACTCTGGAGAAAATCAAAACCACACACACACACACAGAGAGAGAGAGAGAGAGAGAGAGAGAGAGAGCAGACCCATGTGCTACTTTTCATGTATGGTGTAGCGTTTGTCTTGCTATATATAGGATAATGAGGTGAATGTTACTATGGTTCTGTAAGTGGGAACAAAATCCCCCTTTCCTACCACACAAAAAAACAAGAAGTCTGGGCTTGGTTTTGTGGCAGGAAGTGGGGTGAGATGAGGATTTTGCCCCATCTGTTCGACTGAAATGTACACAGACAGAAGAGCTGAACACGCAGGAGGAAAAAAACGACATGGCAGGAATATTTTTCAGTAATTTACTTTAATATCCAACCTGACTTAGCCACCTCTTCGTTCACTGACACACGCACACGACTGTCATCTCTCTCTTCTCACATTTCTCTCCATCTCATATTTATTATACTTCCGTCTGATCCCCCCCACTTTTCGCTTGCCTCTGGTTCACTCACATTCTTCCTTTCTCTCTCTTTCTCTTCAACTCTCCTGAATACTGCCCCGAATGATGTCATCCTGTTTTTCCATTCCACAATTCCCTGCGTTCTTTCTAACCTTTCAAATTGGCATGGATCTAGGTGCTGAAAATAAGGAACAGAAAGTGATACAAAGCATTACAAGCAAGAGCAAAAGAGCTGGACTCGGACAAGGTATGAGCGATACGATAAGATACCGTACCCTATACTATACTATGATTTTACGCTCCATTGTTACTCACTGTAGCTTATAGCTTGGTAGTCAATTCTGTGTCCAATATTGTGTTGGCACAATGATCTCGGCAAAAATCTCAGCAAAACAAAAAAATATTCAAATAGATAGATGCCTTTATTTTGTCACATATACGTTTACAGCACAGTGAAATTTGGAGCTGTGAGGGTTAAGGGCCTTGCTCAAGGGCCCAACAGTAGCAGTTTGGCAGTGCTGGAGCTTGAACCTTGAACCTTGATCAACAACCCAGAGTCTTAACCACTTGAGCCACCACAATCCACCTGATATTGCAATTAATTCTATAAAAATATAATATCATTTTAGTAGTCTCAGTCTCTTCCTTGGTTGTCAAAATCTTTTCTGGCCAAAAGCTTCACAGTCTACAAGGCTGCACTATCATGTGTACACACGTCCTTCAACACGCCAGTTTCCAATGACAAAACAACACAAAGTACAAGACTCTTCTGAGAATTCCTGGAATCTGGATCGTAAGACTAGACCAACTTTGTGCTTATCACCAGCCAGCTAATTGATTAGCATTACAAAATTTACTACCACAGTGTTGAGGAACTGGTGAGTCTGATCGTTCAGAAAGCGCCGATTAAACATTTAATCTAAATAGGAACTAACAATAACATTAAACACAACTATAAATGTGTGAACTCTTTTTACAACAGGCCAAAAATTGGAATTCGAGTCTGTAGGTTGTGTCTGCGTTCATCATCGAATGTTTTTAATCATGTCAAACCCATTTCTTTGTTCATAATCATTTAAATTTGAAGGCGTTATTTTCCAACATAGGGAAAATGAGTCCTGACGTAGTTTATATCAGACTTGTGGCTATAAAATAATTCATTTGTTTACACTGATTGAAAATTCTCCTAAGTTGATATCCCGGGTACTGAGTAAATAAAAAAAAAACCCCGTAATCTTCACATTTCTGAGGTATAACAGGAACAAAGCACATCCCAGTGTACTGGTACATAATCAATGTCACTGTAGTTAGAAGACCATTCAGTCTTTGATTATTTCCTACAGTAGTGTTTTAATCCATGTGTTTATAGTGTATTATATACAGATTTGAAATAAAGAAAATACCGTCGAAATTGTAGCCTTAAGCGTATTGAATTTTGTCAATGATCGCAATATGTTTTGGCATCTTATTCACCACTAATAAATCCTGCGATATATAACACATACTGTATTACGGAGGTTTTTAAAGATTGCCATATCACCCAGCCGTAACCTGGTCATGATGGTTTAAGGCGATACAAAGGTAGAGAAAGATAGAAAGAAGTGAAGAGAGACGCATGAATCGATGAATGAGGGTAGCAAACAATAACGGTGAATTCCAGAGAGCTCACTGCTAGGTCTGGGCATGCTCAGATAAGACGACATACAAGTGTGTGCTTTAAAAGAGTGCAAAAGAGAGAGAGAGTTCAGCATGCTAGAGCATGCCAAGTTTCGACCACAAGGTTCCTCCCGTCGCTGAGAATACCAAAGCCCTGTTATTACCCCCAAAAAGCGCACACACACACACACATACCCCTGCAGGCTCAAAAACTGTTCCTATCCTGTCCCCCTCTAGCAACCTCTATCCATTCAAGTCCTTCTTAATGCTTGTTCCTTAATGTACATGTTCCAGTTGGAGCGTGTATACGTGTGTGGGATGCGATTGAGCGCCTCACCTTTTTTCAAAACGACACTGTTCCCTTTATCCTTTCCGAGCACGCTCAATAACGATGGATTTTCTCACAATCTTACAGGAAAGTGACATCATTTATTTCTGACACCGACGATGAATCAAACAATACCGCAACTGTTTCTCTTTGCACTGTGTGTAAGTTCATAACACCGCTGCGGTATCAAAGGATCACTGCGGTTGAGACGGCTTTCACCTCGACAGAGTTCATGCCGTCTTTCTGCAATCGCTCGGGGCATGTCGCGGCCTGCAGCTCAGTCATAATATACATATTGTGCTCATATTGCTACACATTGGGAATGGAATTAAATTCTAAACTAACGCCTTAAATTATATTGTAAGGTTAGTAAGTAGTTAAGGCTCTGAAAGTCCCGGACTCTTAAATCTTTCAGCTTCAGGTTCATATCATGAACTAGTCATGACTTCAGCCCATCCAATACATAGGCTCCTATACACACCTACTCCACACACGTTTACAGCTGGCCTTATCCAAAGCGACTTAAATTTTTATTTCATTTATACAACTGAGCAATTAAGGGTTACGGGCCCTTAATCAGGGGCCCAGCGGTGATAGCCAGATGAACCTGGGATTCAAACTCTTGACCTTCCAATTAGTGGTCCAACACCTTAACCAATAGGATTCACCCACTCCATCCCAGGCACACAACTCAATAGATCCCTACATCTTTAAAACCAGCACCTGCAACTCAACACCAAAAATAATTTGTTCATTTTAATCACTTGTAAGTAGGCATGACAGCGTGAAGATCCAAGATTGCACATCAACCTGTTTTTCTGTTCTTACAGTTAAGCACAAGACTGTTAAACTGGGTTTTCCACTTGTCTATCACTGTTTGCTCTGCAGAATTCAAATAATGAAAATAAAACTAGCAAGTGAAGAGGTAAGGATGAAACAGTTTTCACTGGTACAGAGCCTTCTTTTGTCTGAGCTGTTAGCAATTAACCAAACAAAGACATTTTCTGAGCACGTTTGGTGCTTGGACCCCTAAAACCAAGGCAGTGAATTGTGTATTGTTAAACCAAAAGCATTAGGTGTCTGTATGTGCAGCTGTGTGTCTGGTGATGAAAAGTCTTTCTCAAAAGCCTCAGTGCTGGCACACAGTCGTGTAATATAACATGGCAACCCTGTTGATGTTAAACTAATCCAACAACTCAGGTTCTAGCTTTATTCATTCCAGCTTCTGAGACTTCTCCACTGATGATGATTTTAAAAACAGAATGGAAAAAAGAGCACGTCATTTTGGTTTCACCACGTTGGGACTCTGTAGAGTCGGTCAAAAGGAATCATGAAATTCATGCAGATTAGTGTATAGAAGGAACTTCAGATTGGAACGACCGTAAGGACAAATCCTCGGGTTCAGACAGCAGCTCTACATCATTTCATTAACACTAGTACTAAATAAACAATGTGTGTTTCGTCTACGCGAGCTTTGTGTTTGTATATGTACCAGCTGCGTCTGGGTTTAGAGTTGTGAAGCCCAGTCACTCCCATACTGCCCTGTCCTACATTCCACACACATATTACATGTCAGGATCTTCCAATGCAGGAAATTATTGACATACTACACCAAAAATCGAACCCTAATCTTACCTCAGTCAACAACAAAGCTGTAAATAAAAGTTTTTGTACTAAACAACAGTTGTTTTCCTAGAGGAGTCCAGCCGAATGTCCTCACAAGGTCATTAGAAGCCTCAAGTTTTTCCCTTCAGTTACTAATTAGACTCTTCAACCCCTTGTTTGGGTTGCCAGATTGGAATGTTCACTATAAACAGTCCAAAAGTATAACTTATTACGTGTGGTCCTTTGTTGAGAGCAGTCTCACTGCACAGTGTTCTTAACCGTCATTTGAAGATGACCAGTGCCAGAGAGTTAGCCGTTCAGACCCCTAGGGGGAGTTCATTCCAACACCTCGGTGCCAGAACAGAAATTCATTATATATTGATTTCTATTAATTTTTATATATATTACTTGCATAAAAATGAGAGCTCTGAAGCTTGCATTTCAGTTTCGTTTTTAAATTTAATCAGGCTAATTGGTGACACAATAAGCCACAATGTTTGGTGAAACTTAAAAACCTACTTCTGCTACTACTAATAATAATAATAATACTAAATATTAGCTGGAATGCTCATGAAATGAAATCCGAAAAACACACACACACAAACACACACACACACACACACACAAACACACACACACACACACACACACACACATATATATGAATACTTACTTGAGAGCATAAATAGTAAATACAATTCCAGAATCATCCAGAATTTGAAATACTCTGTGTAATACTTGCTTAAACCTAATACAGAATATTTACTAAACAATAATACTAATCCGGAAAATTTACAGAAGAGTTTTCACGACAATTTTGAATCCTTACTAAGTGTGACCCGGAATCCCAGCGCACAAAAGCAGCAGAAAACTTTTCCCGAAATGCCTTCTGATTGAAACACTATAGATTCCCCCATTCCATAACTTTCATCCAACATTTTCCAGTTTGGAAGTATGGTATGAGTGAAACAGTCCAATCTGGCAACGCTAACCATTAGTACTGAGTGAGAACAAATGCACAATAAACGACACTGGTGAAGATTTCAGTTCAGCCAGATTTACAGTCATTCATTCAATAGTGTGTATGAATGAAGACACCACCACACACACACACACACTCACACACAAACACACACACACACACCCACGAAACAAACGCAGCTTACCCTGTGCCCACTCGAGGCTGTTCTGGGTTGAGTCGGTGCAGACTCAACGCTGGGAGTGTGTGTGACGAGCGAGTTGTCCCGGAACACGGCCACCCAGATGCAGCGTGGCTCGGGGGCGCTACAATCCACCCCCACCACGTCCCAAAAACTCCACTCTCTAACGCTCAGTCGTGGATATGCAGTGGCAGCAGGCATTATCACGGGCAATCCATCCGCTGCCAACATCGCACAGATACACGCGTAAAGCTATTCACACACACACACTCACTCAAACACACACACTTCCACGAGGACAGGCTTGCCGGAGCGTCAGTCACACAGAGCTCATCTCAGACTGCCAGACTCCAGACTAAGCAGAAAAGAATATGAAAGGGCTTAAAAAGCCAAAAGCATCACTGAAGGAAGGAAAGAATTCCAAACTCTTGAACTCATTCCACAATATTCCACGATTTTCCTTAACAGGAGTCGCTCAACATTCCAAAGTTAATCCAGCAAGTTCCAGGTCACTCCGGCAGGCACACACACACACACACACACACACATACACACACCAGACATAGACCGGTGTGCTCTGAATGTTGTGGCACATCCGGAGATGAAAGCAGATCCAGTCTGCAGATCACAGACTCCCGGCTGGCAGACGGCGTGCATGCGGGTGTAAAGGTGTGTGTGTGTGTGTGTGTGTGTGTGTGTGGCATGTGCTTGTGGCATGTGCTGTAAATCCAAGAGAGCCGGTCAGCAGCTGGAAAAGCTGGCCATCCAAGTTAAACGAGATGAATCAAACTCACTGACTGGATTAGGATAGCATCACACGCTGACTGCCTTTCTCTCTCTCTCTCTTTCTTTCTCTCTCTCTCTCTCTCCCTCCCTCTCTTTTATTTTCTTTGTTTCATTCTTTCTCCTCGCACTCGTCCCTTGAGTCAACTGAACCTCCTCTTTCCTTCTCTCCTGCCACACTGAGTCACTCAGTCAGCTCAACTGTGTCAATACAGGACCGACCCCCCTCCCTCCTCTCTCTCTCTCTCTCTCTCTCTCTCTCTCTTTCTCTCAGTGTGTAATCACTCCTTTTTCTCCACATTGTAGAAAAACTTAGAGCTCCTAATTAAACACCACACTGTAAAGAAATGCAGTCTGTCTGAGACGGCGTCTGAGTGGCAGCTGACCGGTCAGTGTGTGTGTGTGTGCGTGTGTGTGTGGGAAAATAGACAGCGTGGCACAGCTGCTATCCCTACACTCCAAAACCTCACCAAGAAGCTAGTAACACAACAGAGGAAACAAACAGGGCTAGGAGAAGTGATGTCATAATCTCCATACTGCAGTCATTACTCAGAGCTGCAAGTTGCTGAACATGTTAGACGCTGATTTAAAAAAAAAAAAAAGTTGAACTTTTTTTTTCCTGTTAAAAACTCAGCATGGGAAATGCCTTGCTGCATTGTGATTTTTTTTTTTTAGAAACATTACAGAGTTACAAAACAATTCTTAAAAAAATTATTATTATGAATCCCACCTGATGACAGATTAACAGCCACTCAGGCTCTCAGGTTACTTAACAAGCTCATGAAAATTAATGAGTCTATAGTTTCACCCTGAATCACATGCTAATAGAAATGATCTAATATGCCTTAAAAAGCAAAGAAAATCATGGAAACCGTATCATATAACATAATTTTATTACCATTTCTTGATTTCTTTACTTATCAAATATTCCCTTTATTCAGATGACTAAACCGACAGAAATTTTTGGTAGCATATAAATCATATATAAATAGATAACTTGAGGTTTTCCACCACAGTGAAGTCTGAAAACTACGACGTGTCATTCTATAAGTAGTATATAATTGTCTGATTTGACAAACTGCCCTGATGTAAAAGCTTTAACAATTAAACGATAAATAAGTGTGAATCTGCTTCGTGTCAGGCCTTTATTATTATTATTATTATTATTTATCTGGTGTGTTTTATTCTGTAGTTCAATGCAGCAAATGATGACAGTAAGAAAAATTGTTACATAGAAAGAAAACCTGTAGAGGGTATCCCCTGTGTCTGCTGGGATATCCTTAACATTTCGGAAATTTTCATTTTTTATCTAAATTCCACACACAAGCGCATCTTTCTTTCTTTACTCTGTACAGGTCTCTGTCTCAGCGTGTTCCTCGTGTCAGAAAAGATGGAGGACAGGAAAATGAAGAAGACCTGCCAGGTAAGCAAACACAGATGCAGCCGCAGACAGACACCGAAACGAAAGAAAAAAAAAACAAGAGACAGAGAAAAACGCAGGGTAGAAAAAAAATACACAAAGAAATGGTACCAGACAAACACATCCTTAGAGCTGCTCAATCTGCTGGCTAACAGCTGCAGCAGACCATCTCACAGGATACACACACATGTCTAAACACACACACAAGTCTATAGAAAGGTTTGTAAGACACATGAACACACAAAGAGGCTTGTGGAAAATCTCACCAAACCGCCACGTCTCAGGTGTGTGAGTGTGTGTGTGTGTGTGTGTGTGTGAGAGAGAGAGAGAGAGAGAGAGAGAGACAGACAGACTGGCAGGTGGCTATGGCAGAGCTCCAGTGCCTCTCGAGAAGGCGGACAGGTTTCACCGGCCGTACAACTGGACAAGCGGCAACACGAAAACAGCAAGCCGGTTAAATGTGTAATAAAAAACGGAAATCAGCGGTAACGTCATATAATATGTGTCACACAAACATGCACACACACACACACACACACACACACTTTCTGTGTATTATTCTTACAGCATCCACATTTCATAAACACACTGATGACAGACACAATAGTCCCTGTGAACATAGCCAGAGGAGCATCACTGCAAATCAACAGAATAAACAAACACTGCTGAGTCATTGGACTGACGTTTATATTTATTATATTTATTATATTTATTATAGTTCAGTTCCCTTAAATATAAAACAATTTCCCTATCAACAAAAGTTCCAATCTGAATTGTTAAACGGCACACACACTCACACAAACACATAGACACTCATATACATACACACACTCATACATACACATAGACAGACATACTGTACATACACACACGCATACAGGCACACAGACACACACACGCACCCCCCCAGACGCACTCACACAAACACGTTCTCTCACAGAAACACACATAGACACACATACACCTGCACACACACTCACACAAACACACATACCCACACACTCACACAAACACACACAGACACAGACACATATACATGCACACAAACGCACACATATACACCCCCTCTCACACACATTTACATGCACACATACACACACACACATACCCACACACTCACACAAACACACATAGACACATATACATGCACACACTCATACACTCATGCACACAAACGCACACATACACACCCCCTCTCACACACATTTACATGCACACACACACACACACACACACAAACACACATACAGGCACATTTAGAAATCCTCACAATCCTAGTTAGAATGAAGCCTGACCCCTGCTGGAGAGTGTACTCATTTCTCTCTCTCTCACACACATAAACACACACATGCACACACACGTACACACACCCCATGACCAATGTAAGACTCATAAGTGTCATGCTCATAGAACAGTAATTTTTTTCCTGCCACAAACAACACAGAATAATGTGTGAAAGAAACAGTGTGAGTTCTGAGCTCAATTCAACAACTAGAAACGTCTCTATTAACACGGAAATGCTGAAGCAGAAGCCTCACAGCGAACACAATGACCACAATTCAAAACATCGTGCATGTGTTTGTATGTAGGAGCTTTAAAATAATCGGACCAAAATTATACATATCAACAACTATATATTTTTAATAATTAGATTATTAAAATTACCAAAGATTACCAAACACGGTGTGGACCACAAGACAATTCCTTGGTCCCCATGAGACTGGTTTTACTTAATTAGCTAAAAGAATCCAAAATTTTCCTTAGTTTTTGCGTTAATTAGCTGCAGTAATAAGTGAATCACAAACATATTAAGACTAGTACTAAATGGCAAAACTTGCTGTAGATTTAGAAGAATCAATTTGATTTTTTGGGGGGAAAAAGTAAAAAAAATAGATATTGCTGATAGAAAAGAAATTGTCAAAGAAAAAAAATTTAAACGGTGACACACTTTTTTTTTGTTCAGGAAAAGGTTTGGTAACAAAGAAAAATGGACCACAATTTGAACAAAAGTTAGAAGGAACACAGACAGTAGTGACATGAGCGGAATGAGGCCCAACGCCGTCTGTGTACGGGAGGTGAAGTAACGGAGCGAAGTGAGTGTTTACACCTGCGTGTTGTTAACGAGATGATTTAACTGCTCTCGTTTTTGGTGACAGAGAGCTGGAGCTGCACAAAGTGCCTTCCTAGACCAGACTGTGTTAAGTAGCGGGATGCTGTGTGTTTATCAACTTGGGTGTGAAGTGCTTTATGGTGGCACGAGACAGGCTGAAAGCATAGAGTGTTAGGGAGAAAAAAAACGATGATGTCTGTCTGTCTGTCTGTTTCTCTCTCTCTCTCTCTCTCTCTCTCTCTCTCTCTCTCTCTTTCTCTCTAACACACACCCTCACTCTCTTTTGCACACTCTCTGTCTCTTTCATTCTCACTGTTAAGCTTGCTTTTGTTCATTACTCTTTCAGGCTGCAGTTTAAACGTTTAATTCCTCACACTTCCTAACACACTGACCAAACACTAGACAGAAACAGACTTCCTGCAAACTTGTAGCTGGTGTTACACATGATGGATACCTGAAATCATTACACTCATGCTCATTTCCTCTCACATCTAGAGCTTGTTTCTGGTTCGGTGCTTGAAGTCTTTTTTTTTTTTTTTTTTTTTTTTATTTTAATTGGATGAATTGTAAATGCCAAAAAAAGAAGGATGACCACATCACCTCAGGATCTGCTGCTTCCTCAAAATTGGTCCAGCCAAATAAAGTCACAGAGTGCTGAACGAGCAGGTAGAAAAATGATCGGAGGTGCTTGATTTGTAAAAATGGCTTAAAATATCGTGCTGGGAAAAAAAGAGGAAAGGACAGGAGGTACAAATTATCAAGTTGAATGTTGAGTAAAAGAGAAGGGAGAAGAGAAGAAAAGACTATGATCTAAAGCAGAAACCAAAGAGCTTCCAGATGGGGCGTGCACTCAGCACACCGCACGGTACAACAAGCAACAGAGCACACACACACCTACATAATATATACAGCGATATACAGCACAATAGTATCATTACTAATGTTTTTTTATATGAAGGAGCCTGAGAAACAAATTTGACTGTGAAAAAGAAAAAAAATCCCATAATTCTGGTTAGAATTATGAATTATGGGATTTTTTTTTTCTTTTTCACACCCAAGTTGATTTTATTGTTATTCAACAATAAAAGCATAATTCAGAGGAAAGGTATCCCTTCTTTTATTTGCAAATGTCTTCATTTAAAGAAGAAAATGATCATTTTTCTTCCTGGAAGGATGAGCATAGTATAAACACAAGACTGACTGAAAAAGTCAACGTTAATGTACTCCACACAGCCTGGGAGTGTATTCCAGCCCAGGTTTGCTCAGGGTGGAGTCGCTCTGCACTGATTACATTTTATAAACGATCATTTCTCGTTTTCTGCATAGCTGCATGTGCATGCATGCGTGTCTGTGCCGATGATGTCATTCAGTGCTGGAGCTATATCGCGATCGTAATCTAAACACATCCATACTAGCTTAGCTTCGATTTCCACGTGGACGCAGAAGCCGCCAACTCGCTGTGGCTTTGTTTGTTTTAAATACGCTTTAACCACTTGCAACTACAAAACCACAGAAATGTGACAACGTAGGATCTACAGCTGAATAAACCACTGGATCTTCTCCATAACCGCGCCAGAGGGGCTTTTTAAAAAATCAGACTGGCTTCAATTCTGCACAGTAAAACTGCAACTGTGTCTGAATGCATGAAGCATAATATCCACATCCAACGCTAGAGACGTTCTGGATTTTTTCTGTTTGTCCGTTCTTCTTTTGCTCATGTGACACTGCCACCTAATGTTCATGCCTGCATAAAGTATGTTGGCAGATACGTGTGCAAACGCCTGCGTGTGACACCTGCACCTGTTTACACATCCGCAGAACTGCAGGAGAATAAGCCGGCTCTAATAATCTGAAAATTACATCCTCGATAATTACATCCTCTCAGAAGAAATGAATTCAATTAAAAAAACGTATGACCTACAATAAACAGCAGGTTCCTAAAAATACTACTACTTGAAACACATTACAGTGCAATTATTAGAAACTTCTTTATATAGTAGAGCTTTGAAGATTAATATGAAATTGGAAAATAGCCGATCTCTCTGCTAGACAGACGTTAGCTTTCTGTCATAGATTTCTCTTCTACTGATCTTCTCTACTTCTTTTTTTTCTATTAATCACTCCATTTTCTTCCTCTGTACGGATTTTCCATCAACCGCTCCCGCTCCGTTCAGCCTCTGTGTAATTAGCAGCATTTAAATTATAACGTTGGGCTACAGAAATGACGTTCTTCTTTCCTTTGTGTACAGGATTGTGGTGGCTGGAATGCTTGTCGTTCAAGAATGATGTGAGGAAACGGCTGAGAAGCCAAAGAAAAGAGGGTAAAAAGAAAAAAAAAAATTGAAAAAGGAAGGAGAATTCTGAAGCTGAAAGGCAGTTTGGGAAAGCCCAAAGCATTCTCTGGTCAGTCAGACCACCAAAGTTTCCAGTGGATAAGAACTAAAAGAGCGCAAAATTACTTGATATATTTGGAGAAACACACACACACACACACACACACACACACACAATACTAGCCTTTGATTTGCCTAATCTTGTGATCCCTCTTCCCAAATCATTAACGTGACCTTGACAGAGATATAAATCATGAACATGTCCGTTTACATCCCAGCCACAGAGTTCACTTTTGGTGGTGAAAAGAGATAAGTCCATCCAAGAGAACACTTCCTTACTGAGCCATAGCCGTTACACAAACATGCACACACACACACACACACGGTATATAAATATATAAAAGCACTGAGAATGTTTTGGAACCACGGCCATAACCATCAGTTCATCTCTACAGTTTCCTGTTGATACTGATTACTGAACAGAGCAAACTCTGTGTGTGTGTGTGTGTGTGTGTGTCATTGTGATGTGCAACATCCTTGAGTACTAACCCGGGGTTAAACCAAGTCATAAGACATACAATCTTGTCAAGTGAACAAAGATTAGACTTCTTTCCTGCTCTCTATAAAGCACACACACACAAACACACACACACTTCTCAGATGTTCACTGTATCTTAATTAATAATCATTAATGTTCATAATGCTAGCTAGCTCCTCAGATCCTTTGAGACATTTCTTCATATTTACAATCATCACTACAGATACTTTACATCACTGTTTATCGCCAGTGTTAGCTACCTAGCTAACATGAGCTGACAGGGTTTCTGAGGAAATTTTTGTGGACTATGCATAAATATTCAGAAGCTAATAACACCAAACAAGAGGCCTTCTGAGGGAAATGTATTTATATTCAATAATTGTTAATGTCCAGAAACTAACACAAACTAACCTCAAAGGATTTCTGAGGAAATTTTTGTTATATTAAAGATAAAACAAAATAAACACAAGATTTCTGATGGAATTTTAGTCATAGTAAAGCTAACACAAACTAACCCCACAGGATGTCTGAGGAAATTTGTGTGGCATATATATAAATATTCAGAAGCTAATAAAACCAAACAACAGGACTTCTGAGGGAAATGTAGTCATATTCAATAATTGTTAATGTCCAGAAGCTAAAAGAAACTAAGCTGACAAGATTTCTGATGGAATTTTAGTCATATTAAAGCTAACTCAAACTAACCTGACAGGATGTCTGAGGAAATGTTAGTCATACTCAATAAACTTTAATGTCCAGAAGGTAACAAAAAGCACCCTGGATTTCAAAGTATATTTTTTAATGTTCATTAACTGTTATTGATCAGACAAACATATCAAAATGAAATCGAAATTTACCACTTAGAACTCGATGCTGGCTAGGTTAGTTAGCGTGTTTGTTTTCCCTTGAGGTTGTGTCTACAATTTCAGGCAGATGTTAAAAATTTATCAATTATTTAATATTTTTACATATTGTGACCGCAATGGTCACAGCAAAGCACTATCACTCAGTCAAAAAAATTAAGGTGAAAAGTTCTTGTGTGTGGAGTGTTTAAGGGACTGTGTGACTAGTAGCATGATGATAACGTGATAACCTGATGCAAATTCCACAAAGAGAGGAAATGCAAATAACCTTCAGATCTCCATCCTATCATGCATTTACAATCTGTGCAGCGCTCCGGGTGAAGATATCATGCATGCAGGCTCAGAGCAAACAGAGGCAGACACGTAGCATGACGTATAGCTTATGGCAACTACATAGGGTCTTGTGCTACAGTAGATGTGGAATGATATTGCAAATTTAATTATATATGTTTTGATACACAACATGAAGGACAATACATTTTAATGAAAAAACATTCTAAAAAAGGTTTGAAAGAAAAAAGGAGGGGGGAAAAGGTAGTGTTGAATCTGTTTTTTGTTACTCTAAGTAACAATGGAGTGGGTTATGCTTGCAGAAAACAGCACTGTCAGTTTAATAAACAAAGCTGGCAGGATTGTGAGAGAGAGAGAGAGAGAGAGAGAGAGAGAGAGAGTGAGAGAGGGTGAAGCCCCTTTACTTGACCAAATAAGGCAGAGGATTGAAAGACAAAAAAAAAGAGAGAAGGAAAAATGCTGAAGGGGACACAACGACACAAAAAAAGGTTAGAAAGTACTCAAGATTATAAAACATACACATAAACACTGCACACAATAAAAACACAAGAGCACAAGATGTAGGGAAAGACCGAACTCAGATAACGAAGGCTCACGTGCAAGTAAACAAAAGCAGAAAGGAAGGCTGGTGCTCCGAAAGAGGAAAAAAACTTGGAGGGATAAGAAGGAGATGAGAATAGAGATGGAGAGTGATAACTGTAGTCCTCCCTGCCCCCAGGAGACTTCGCTCTCTGCCCAGCCCAGTTATCAGTGTATCAGCCTGCCTGGACACGATCCTTAGAGAAACTGCACACACCCGCTTTAATCGTTATACACACACATCAATGTGTTTGTAACTACAGTAACCAAAATTAGTAGCATCAATAATGGACATTTTGTATGTTTTATTATTCTCCGTATCAACCTATTACCCTTAAACTTGCAAAACCTGGTTTTATTTTTTTTTTACTGACACACATGGAGCAGTATGTCAGGTCATGAGAGCACCACATGCTGGGAAGATGTGAAGCGTGGCTGTGTTTTCAGCCATTTCAGGTAACAGTACCAAGCTGTGAGATTATTTTACTTCCTTTCTCTTATCCTCAAGGATCCCAGCAGGCTTCATGTTAAAAAATATGCAGCGTCAGAGTGTTTTATGTACTCTAAAGAAGGAGTTGAGTTCACTTATACCACAGCAGTACTGAAGTCTCTAAACTGATTGGAGAATAGTTACAGATTCAAGGCATATCACAGGAATTTCATACGTTTTTGTACGATATGGCAAGAACTCGTACGGCAGACGTTTCACATGAATAGATTAAAAAGTGTAGCTTGCAATGAACCCGAATGTTTTCTGTTTATGTATAAAGGTGTAATTGTACGTTTTCCAAAATAGGACATTTCTATCCACAAGGAAGGAAGGTTTTGTTTTTTCTTCTGTGACATGACAAGCTGCATTTTTTTGACATATTAACTCCAAGAGAGAAAGAAACATGAGCCTGTTGAGGTGTTTATAGCTGTGAAAATGGTAACAGGAACTAACATAGCTGTGTAGCTGTTACTCAGTATTGAATGTAACTGTATCCTGATTTTTTGCTGTTTGTTATTTAATGGAAAATATAATACATCTGCAAGTTGCTCTGCTAAGAAAAAAAATCACCTTGGGTGTGCTTTAAGATTTTGTTCAACTCACACCGACCTGTCGTTGATTATTTTCCCATAACAAGAAGTCCCTTTTATAACCAAATATGTATGCAAAAAGACACAGCAGCACACACCTACACACACTACACACAGCAGTACACATACACATAGATTATTAAACACATGCACACACGTGCACACATGCATGCAAATCAGTCCAACTGACTGAGAGAGAAGAAACCAAAGAATAGAGCATGCTAACAAAAAAGAAGAGGTTTAAATAAAAAGACACACAGAAACACAATATCCACACACATCCAGAACACAGGGTTAGAGTGTGTATTCTATGGCTCCCCTACTTTCAGGACTGGTACAGCACGTCAGTCCCGATCCCTGTACTGCATCCAGTACAACACAAAACACCACCTCTGCTTGTCCCTTATCCCCAGCTTCCAAAATACTTCCTTCCCTCTCTCTCTCTCCCACGCTCCAGCTATCTCTCTGTTTCTGTTTTGGGCTCTTCTTCTGCAGCTCGAAGGAATTCTTCCAACGTGGGATGACTGGCATCTTGCTCTTTTAAGGAAAACTGCCCCCTTAACTGCCCCGTGCCATCCACTCAGAATCCTGACCTTATTTACTCTCTGAATACAAAAAGTTATACACTGGTCATGGTGTTTCACAGTGAGCCAAAAAAATCAGTAACTCAAATTATGGCAAAATATTTGCATACAGAAAGTTCTAAGAAAGTTTTATTTTTGTACGACAGAACAGTCCGGCGCGTGTTAATCCATTTATATCGCAGTGACTTGCCAACGATTTCAATGTTTAATCTATTCATTTAATGAAACGTTTCACGTTTTCATTGTTTATAGTTAAGATTTATTGTTGGATATCTGATGCTTATATAATCGTGTCTCTTGTCCGAGAGACAAGATAGTTCCTGTTATCACCTGCGTTACAGCTTCAATAAACAGTCATTACCATAACAACCTCTTTCTCTCGCTCGATACCTGATCTCTCTCTCTCTCTCACACACACACACACATACACCCACACACAGTCACTGTAAAATGAAGAAAACTAAAAGCTTAACAGAAATTAATAGTGCTTATATCCGAGATTCCTTTCTATAAATATTAAATACATGTCTCCTTGCAGAAAACTTCACAATGTCAACACTTATAAGAATTACTCGCATTATAATCCGCATTATAGTATATAACGCATTATAATAAAGGAAAATACTCCCCATCTTCTGATTTCAGCATTTAACTGTGCTGCAGTGTAACAGGAAGTATTTTTTGTAAGTAGAACTACAAAATATCAAACCTAAATATAAGCTGAAGTCATTCTTCTGTGTTAGTTTTGCCAAAGTGCTATGGAATAGGATGAATAAAACATGCATGCTTTGAGGTGAAACGAGCATCGCAGCAACCAGTCATTGATTGTTTTCCTATAACAGCTCACTACATCACGTTTCTGTTCCTTTACACAGCCAACACATAGAGCCGCGTTGGACTTAATACTTTTCTTCACTCAAGGGTCATCAAGCTCCACCACAAATCCGCCAGGCAAACTGGTGCTCTCTGTTACTGTAGATGTTCGACTTTTGGATAGCAGACGTTTCTGGGAAATAAGAGATCTCGAGTAATGTAACAGAGATCAGGCAGAGAAGAAAGCAGAGAGCCAAATGGATGGAGCAGCAAGAGGATCAATAAGCAGCCATTATCTGTGTGTGTTTCCATTCCTCTGGGAAAACTGCCTAAGGCCAACGCCCCAGCAGAATCAGACCAGACCTCACATCACTTCTGCCCTTTGAATCCTACAGAGATCTGTTCATCATTAAAGCTTGAATCCTTCACGCATTGCAGATCCGAAACGTCTGCAGCGTTAAAAGATCTAAACACAATAATTATACTTTGGATACTATCTATTTCTGTATTCTATGCATTTTATTCTGTATTCTATGCACTGTGTATCTACTAACCAAATGCTAATCTGTAACTCATTCCATTGTAGAAGTGGGTGTAGTTTGTTGATCCATATCTCCACAAGGATTTTTATTCATTCACCCAGATTAAATTGATATTGTCTGGCACAGGGCTCTGTGTTTCCAAAAGTTCAGATGACTTTTAGAATCAGGATGCTGCCATTAGTTAAAAAATTCCATTAGGCTACATTGTATAATGTACAAAGCTGATCGAGACAATATCTATCCATCCATCCATCCCTATACATGGCCACAAGGAACCTGGAGCTTCCATGTTCACACACTACAGACAATTTAGAGATGTGGGGCAACTGGTGAACAGAATTATGGGATATGTAAAACAACCAAGGATTCAGAGTCTCTTTAAAAAAGGTTTCTCTGCAAAAGATTTTTTTTGGACATGACTGGTTGCCTTCCTTCCTTTGAATACATAGTCTATAAGTAGACAGGAATTTTTTTTACCCTCTTGTCTGTAATCTGGATGATGACCGACACATTTATTACTTCTTATTCATACGTATTCACGCATATCATGTATCATTCACTGTATTGTGTTGTGAAAGATCAAATCAGGCAAAGCATCGGATATCCAGTCTCTACCTTTCCTTTTAGAAAGCCTTTGTTCAGAAATTCTTCAGAAACACATGACTCATATATGAAGCAGACTTATTTTTAACTTGCTGTTAAACTAATAATCCAGAGTCAACCGAATGTGGAATTTTACATCAGAGCTCATTTTTTCACATGCCTTCTCCATTTCTTCTCCCTGAAACGCTTAATGAAACGATGAAGCGGTTCGAAAAGAATACAGAGACAGACTGAGAGAGAGAGAGAGAGAGAGAGATTGGGGATTTTTAGTTCTGATATTTAGCAGTGTCTCTGCTCTGCAGTAAAGCTTCGCTGATCCAAATCAGAGCAGTGGGCTGGACGTTTGAGATACGAGCACGCAAATTGAAACAGCGTGTGTCGGGGAAATGTTGGGAGAAAACGCTGTAACTGGACTGATCTGGTCAATGTAACAGTAACAATTTTTTCCTACAACATCTGCTATCGGTTAAACATTCCTTAGAACAAATGAGATTTTAAAGAGGGTTTAAAATCGCTGTAATGTAGCCGACAATGATGTGCACAAACTCCTTAGTCAAGTTAGTAAAAGTGAAAGAACCCGTCTAAGCAAAACTCTGAGACGTTTAAAGAAGAGCCGCAGATTTACAGCTCGTTACAGTGCAAAACTACAAGCTTTAAATTGCTACAGCTACGTTTTCAACTCTCAAGTGTTCGCTAGGATGATAATAAACTTTAATGATACAAGCTAGTTGTGTATTCTTAAACTAGTTGTGTATTTTCCCTTTTTAATTCTTCCAATTTGGTAGGAATGACCGGTTGGTCGCTTGTTAAATGTACATCACAGAAATGTAATTCCAGATTTAAGCAAAATTCAAAAATTTTGTCTAAAACCGACACTTCTCTGTTACATACGATTCGGAACTTGTACTTAAAGTACACAATGCTGGCTCGAGTGAGGACGTTTTGAGATGGTTCAAAGAAACGGATGTTTACCTCCTGCCTTAAAAACAGGAGTAAACTTTCAACTCACAACAGAACAACTTTAAGTTTAATTTTTCACTTTTTCTTTTCAAGTTCAATATCAAAAACGTCATGTTTTCATGTTTTACAGTGAAGCAGAAAAACAACTGAACTTTTATAACTAAAAAATTACATAAGATTTGTGGGAAGAAAAAAGTTTTTAGCTGTTAAATCGAAGGAGATGAATAAAATTGAGTGATCATTTCTTTATTCATTGATCCCGCCCATATTTTCAGACCTGTACACAAAGTTTTGGCCATTTTTTTTATTCGTTTCATTTTTTTAGTTAGCCTGCTAGAGTTACCGTTAGCAAGGACAGTCATACCTTAACTTTAACTGTCAACCTAACTTTCAAGCTCATTTGGACATGCCTTGTATGCCAAACTGGGCCGTGTCAAAAAAATACAGATTATTCTGACATAAACTATAATTTTTTCATTTCTACATATTATTTCCACATTATTTGTACGAGTACAAAATGTACTTTTTATACAGCGCATCTAAAGCAAAAAGTCAACTTAAGACCTTTGAAGTTGTAATCTGTCGTAAATACAAAGTAAAAAGTCAAATGTCTTCCGTTAAAGAAAACTTACAGATATAATAATTATCCATTATATAAATGATATCTATTATATGTACTAGTCTCTATCTAACAGTGTTTTTTAACCAGTTCCAGTAGTCAGAACTTTGTCACAGGGTCACTGTCTAAACCACATCATAACAAGGTTAAATCGTATGATATCGATTCACTGGCTAACTCAAATGCACTGAATTATTGATCTCACACTGAAATCTGTACAATATTTTCTCAGGAGAAATCCAGACAGCTAACCAGATATCAGAACAGAGACTGCTGAGAACTGCTGATATCTTACAGCTCTTCCTCAATTTCTTTTTAGAAACCACTTACTGGATTTGCTGTTAAAAGTGTGAAGATCTGCTATAAAGGGTGTGTCTCTTTTTACAAAAAGGGGCGAGTCAGCAAGTCAGCCTCTGACCTTATATTAACATGACACTATTAAATGTTTAATACATGCACGATCACAACTGCAAGCAACAATATGTGAACTAATTTGCTTAAGGTGGTTAGCACCTCTGGGTTATTTTGGTGGTAATGTCAATTTAAACAACTTGAATTTTTCTTTAACGATAATTTCCCATTCTATCTCATTACAAGGTTGCAACACAGGGTAAAAACTGGTATAAATCAATTTTTTTTCCAATTTTCCTAAAGAGTACTGTCTAAGCTCCATTATTACAGTCAAAGAAGGTCATCTGCATATGGAAACCTGATTGGCTCTGATGTTTTATGATGTAATAACACTCAACTCTCATATTCTCAATAACAACATAAGACTTCCTTTCTTCAGAAAACTGTTTTATGACGTTTAAAGTAATTTATCTAGTTTATCTTACTGACTCACCCAAGCACTCCTTCCTCCAGTCACTAACTCCATAACTCTATCACTATCCTCACATGTGCGCTGTGTTTCATTTCTAACACAACCCATAGCCGACCCGTCCAGACCTCTGCCTCCTCTCATCCGTTTCAACTTCCTCTTTCTTTTTGTCCAATCCAGCAGCTTTTACAGGTCTTCTGTTACTTGAAGCTCATACACACATACAGTACGAAACAGATTTGTACATCTGAATTTTCTTTTTCTCTCTCTTTCTGTGAGGTAATTGATTCAAGTTACAATTAGGCAATTAGGCATGGAAAGGTGAAAGACAAAGATGGAGAAAGAGAGAGAGAGAGAGAGAGAGAGAGAGAGAGAGAAAGAGAGAGAGAGAGAGAGAGACTCACCCCACAAAAAAATAAAAATTCAACATTTATTAACTCAGTTTGAGTCACTTCATCACCCCTTGGGAGAAAATCTTTCCATTACAACCTTCTACCTTAACCACTTTTCAAGCCCCTCGCTCCCTTTCTCCCTTTCTTTCTCCCTCTGATTAGGTCAGAGGCCTTCACTTAGACCCATGTGAGGCTTAATACCATTAATGCACATACCATTTCTGAACACACTCACGCTCACAGTCACAGGGACTTGATTAATGTATGACTGCACTAACAGCCGGAAATGTGATCTCTGGAATCACAGATTGGAAGTGTGTGGAACTTTAGTTTTCCGGTGTGTGCTTAAAAACGACAAGTCATTACTCTGACCTCATCTTTATAAATTCAGTTTCTGAGCAATTAATCCACCGTGCATCGACAGCTTCCTGAAAAGCTTTCCTGAAAGCGAAACGCTCAAACTGCTGAAGCCGAGGATGTAACTCCAAACTCCAAACTGCTGACTCTGCTTTTTTTTTCTGTTTGTACTGAGTCTGGGGTTTTTTAAAAAGCTTTACTGTAAAAGCAGCGTCAGACCTGGGATATATTTTCAGGTCAAATGTTTAATAAATTGTTTTGAGATTCTGTTAGGTGTACAGAAATCCTGGTCTAGATGCTGAAGAATAAAAAGAAATCCGGTCAAATACTGAAAGGAACCGGACCTGAAAACGCGAACTGGGAATGTGCTGAAAATTCAGAAGCCAAAAATAGATGAAGTGTACAGACTTCATTTAAAAAAAGGTCAAAGAAAGACAATACCCTGAGATACTACAGAAACTACAGCATACAGAAGGACTGTCGTGTCCTCAAACGAGGTTCGATTTTTGCACTTTTTAACCTCAGTTACTCAGTGCAGATCCTCATGGGACGCTCTGGTCTAATAAGAGGATATGACTATGCTTCAAAGTTCCTGTTTGAAGACAAAATGCCCAAACTGGTGCCCTGCTCCTTATTCCCTGCAAAGCTGTGAGGACGAGTAAATATATTTAAAAGAAAAAAAAATATTATAAAATTTATAACCAGAGGGCACATTTGATAAAACCTTGACTATCGGCTTTCTGAGGTCACAAACATGACGTGTTATTTCAGAAACTACGTATTTTTTACATGTTAGCGCCCACTCTTCAGCCTAATCAGTTACATTTCTGAGAAACATAAACACTGAACTGGGCAGACTTTGCATGGTGTGCTGCTTCATAAATGCACGATTTTTTTCCACTCCTGACAGTTATCCGGAAGCCTCCATAAACACTACTTTTTTCATTACCACGCCTGCAATTGGTTGCAGAATTGCTGAGGAAAAGATTTATATGATTTATGAAACACGTGTGTTACAAAAAAGGGGAAAACGGCTCAATAGAAATTAGGAGAATATGTAAATAAAAAAAGAAGAGGGATTTATCAGTTGCAGGTGAAGTGATGTGACATCACAGCAACATCCAGATGCTGAGAAACATGTGGTGCCTATTTGGGGTCAGTGACTCCCTTTAAGTGTTAAAGAAAAGAAGGATGATGAGGAGAGAGAGAGAGAGAGAGAGAGAGAGAGAGAGAGGAGAGTATCTATCTACAATGCAGACTCCAAGCAAACACAGATTTTGTATTTTGTATCTGTCTTAATGTCAGTCCCGAATCAGTGTAGAGCATCAGATGATACCTTCGCATCTGCAGTGTTTCAAAAATTAAAAAGAAAAAAAAATCCCCCCATCCATATTTTTCACATATAGACACAGAAACATATGCATAAAGCAGATATACATGTCACAGAGCGAATCAGATCAACTCCAACTCCAGACATTTCATTTCATCTCTGTGAACATTGTAAGTAATGATGCGTGAGCATGGAGTCCTGCGTCCAAAAACGTGTAGCCTACCCCTACACTTTCAATTCCCGCTGGTACAATAGCCATGTAACTCTTATTAATCATTCATTTATTCATTTACTCTTCTTCAGTGAATTACCTTATGCTGATTAGGGTTGGAGAGGATCTGGAGCCTAGCCCAGGAACACTAAATACAAGGTGGGAACACACCCTTGCTGGGATACCAGCGCATCGCAGGGCACCATGCCCACACACACACATATTATCATACTCATTCACACCTAAGGGCAATTTGAAATAGCCTATCAACCTACTCACAAGGAAACTGGAGAACCTGTTGGAAAGCAACACGGACATGTTGAGAACATGCATAACTCCGAACTGACAGTAACCTGAACTGAGGATCAAACCAAAAACGGTGAAGTTGCAGCACCGTGATTATTGTTATGATTATTTCGTAATGAAGGAGAAGAACACACACCCCTTTTGGATCAATAACGTACACCATTCATCGTAACCACTGGTTAATAACGTTGTAATACCTCAGTGCCTCAATGTGACAGAGCACGCACTTGGCATGTGGCCATCCAAACACAACTAAACGGAGTGACGCGCCTTTGCTGCAAGGACTGCGTTTTATATTGATACACTGTTTAGTGCTGTAGTGTGCGATTTGGGACGTTACCCATATTCCAACACTCCTGATTACCGGTGTCTGACACTTTCAAGCCGTCTGTGCCATCAGAAATGTTTCAGGCTACACACACACAAACACACACATACTCTAACAGGCGGAGCAGCTGCGCAATCGATTAAACCGATTTAAGTGCTTGAGGAGGTGCCGTAAATCAGCGCCAAAATAAGTGCAGGAAAGGCGAATGGCGCTAAACGAAGCCAAGCTGTTCTCTAAACCGTGTACACACATACACACACGCCATGGTGATTTAATCCTCTTAGGAAAGAAATCACTCTCTGCAACCAAAGCGCAACCTCTTTTATTCAAAAAAAAAAAAAAAAACATCTCTCTGAAACTCAGACTCCGTATGATGAACATCAACATGACCGCAGCACTTACTTCGCTTTCTGAACACGGCGGAATTCCAACAAGACAAAACGCCACTCCATTCATTGGACAGCTGGACTCCGGGAGGATCTGTTAGGCTGAGAAGGCGCGGTATGTAAACTAAATAGCGTTAACGTTAAACCGCAACAACAACTAAGTTTATAGGTCCGCATTCAGCTCTCCGTATTTCGTCGCGGTCCGTTCTTTTCCGTTGTTTGGTTTGTTGGCGCTCGCGCCTGTCCCTCCCTCCTCCCCTCTGCTCCACAGCTCAACTCTGAGCACGCATAAGGAGACTCCTAGGCTCAACTCTGCGCAGAAATAAAAGCCCCCCATCCATCCGTTTTTACCTCCTCTATTGGCTTGCCGTAGTTCAGCTAATCTGAGCGCGCGCAGCGCCTCTTAGCGGTATCACCAGAGTAGTGCATTTCATTCACGCGTTCACGTCAGAGGGTCCCAGGGCCTGTTCACACCTTTCAGTATCGTCCGCCTCCAGTGCACAACAACAACAAAAAACAAAGTGAATACGTGAATTCCGTGTTTCATCAGGAGTAATCGTGTCGTGGATATTTAATACATCTGTCTCATGCTGCGTTTTTTAAGGCTAAAAAAAATGTGGTGTGGTAGCTTATGTACTTTTGATCAGATCATCCAGGACGCATGTGAACTGGCCTTATACTGTTTCTATTACTGTTTAGCTGATAGTTATTCACTAGAGCTAGAAAGCTTTTTATTCCTGAAATGCCCAGAGCGGTCAGACATTATTTATAGCCCTACTATATAGTCCCCCTCCCGATTTTCCACCCAGTTTGGTTTTGCCAATTCCCACAGACTAGCTACCCCTCCATTACAACCTCAGCATCTTTTCCTGTTGATCAAGCTATGAATATGAGTTGATATGAATATTGGTGTTGAAGTTTGAATCAGATTCTCAGCTGTTTTAGACATGTCTTAAAGCGCACTGTTTTTTTTTTTTTACTTTGAACCAAAGGCAACATCACTACTAATGGTTATACAAAAAATAGTTTGAAGTTGAGACTCTTTATTGTTGAGTTGAGATTTCTTTCTAGCCCAAACAATAGCTTCTAACAGCCTATCAGAGATGGTAATGTAAGGTGATTTTGTGGGGGGGGTTATGGGTTTGAACAAAGCTCTTACTCTGTTATGCCATGTTTGATATTCACAAGAAACAAAGCTTGAACCCAGTTAAATGTTATTTGACTTGAAGCACTTAAATAATTTATACTATAATAATTTACCCCACATTATTCATATTACTTTGATATTTGCTACCAAAGACATCTAATATGATGCATCTCTCAGCCATAATAGTTATTGTCTTTGTCGAGTCATCGATAGATTTTATGGCTCCCATCTAATCTCACAATCAGCCATCACTGTGATGTTAAACTAAGTGTGTTTATGAGCCGGAGAGGAAAACAAGAACAGTTTGAGCTCAAGTGATTTACATGCTTTAATTTCAGTGCACATGCACTATTCAGAAGGCAAAAAGCCTCAGTTTGTGGCTGTGAAACACAAAGAGCTCTTTGTGTCTGGATAAAGAGGTAGGTAGGGAGTAAATACATAACAGTGGAGTGAAAAAAGGGAAAGGGTGAAAAGCAAAGGGGGTGCAGAACTGCAAAGAGAGAAGGACGGAGCTCATTATTTCCATCCTGAGTCACACTGCAGTGATGTGGTGATGTGTGTGTGCTGCACGGCTTTGCACACACCCAGCAGATTTTCTGAGCCAGTGACACAAGCCCCTAAATTAGGCTTTTACAGACTCCAACACATGCCACCCTTAAGGTCAAGTTTGAAGAGTTTAAGACAGAAAAAAATAATACAGTAAAAAACAGTTTCTGTGATTTATTTATTTATTTATTTTAAATATAATCAAGCAATTTATGTTAATCAAAGTTATTACATTTATTATTAGCCTGTCTAACCACACTTTAATCAAACAGGTTTTATCTAAACTTCAGTAACCTCAATAACAAAAAATAAGTGGGTTTATAAATAATGTCCATCTGTTGGTGGAAATTTTAGGAAAATAGAATGCGCTGTGCTTCTGAAAATAGAAAATATACTGTCATGCTTAAAAAAATTTAAAAAATAAATCCTTGCTGAGAGTATCGTTGGAATCTACCTGCTTAAAAGTTCCAAAATGTTTTGATGTAAATAAAAAAAAGGTTTCTAATAAAATTAAATTTATGATGTTTGAACTGAAGAACCAAAGATGAAGATCAAATTCTGAACTGCACAGAGCAGTTTTTATTTTTTATTATTCCGGCATTCAGATTTCAATAATGCAGCGTATATGCCTGGTCTTCATACCAGCAGCAGCACAAACACAACAAAGTTTAAACAAACAGCTGATCAATCTTTCCCGACAGGACTGTAAATGACGGTAACGCAGCGGCGATTAATGTTGCTCGAGTTCAAGCAATCTTAGTCTTTATCAATTTAACACTGGAAAACAAAAGAGTGGCAGACTTTAGAATGAAAGTCTAACCATAATTATGCTATTTACATTCCATGTGGGTATTACGGCACAATATACCCCACTTATCCGAATTACAGTTCCTTCTAAGAAAGGTTTAGGATTATGCATAATCGGTGTTATGGCAGCAACAAACATTTTGCATGAATGCTTGTTTCTTTTTTTTTTTCTTTTAATTTGTCGTCTTGTTTTTGTGGGATGTTTTCCAGGTGACTGTGGTAGCATGGATGGTTGGCTGAATGGTTTATATGAGGCAAACAACGTTTACACGAACATTCTATCAGAGCACACAAAGCCCAAAATCCTCCAGGGTATAAGATTACAGACAGAGAAGTGGTGATAAAAATTATAATAAAAATCTATTAGACTAATTGATTTGAATGAGTCTTAACTGGATTGTACTGATGCACTTAATTGAATTAAATGAATTGTGGAAGACTGAGGTTGGGAAAGCAGGGGGAGTAGAGGAGTGAACGAACTGCAGACAGATAAACAGAGAGAGAGAGAGAGAGAGAGAGGGGTGGGGGTTATGTAGTGGTGAACGTGGCATTCAAGACCTTTACTCACAAACTTTACCCAGCCCATGTGCTTCCTATTAGACAAGGAGAAAGAGATAAGATAGAGAACAAGGAGAACAAGAGATGTCCACAAACATCTCTTTGGCTGGGACATGTCTTTACTGTATGTGGTAGATTAGTGGTGAAAGTGTTGGATTGCTGATCGGAAGGTCATGAGGGAGAAAAAAAATCCCAGGTCCAACAAGCTGGGGCCCTGAGCAAGGCCCTTAACCCTCAATTGCTCAGCTGTATAAATGAGATAAATGTAAGCTGCTCTATTTAAGGCCATCTGCCAAATACCAGAAATGTAAATGTAGAAGCTGTATGAAAGCCTGTGATGTCATACGGTAATAATAAAAATGTTCATTAAACGTGACCTATTTCATGTAGTTCATGTAATTATGGCTTTCAATGGAGCTAATAAGAGAGTCTAAATAAGAGAGAAAATAGCAAACTCTATGTCCTAGAAGAGTACAGGAAGCAACCAGGACATGTGTACGGATGTATTAAAAGAATTAAAGTAATACAGGGAAAGTGTTAAAGCATGTATTTACATGTGAGGATGCCAATGTGGAAACTTGTAGCCCAGATTAAACCTTTGTCCTCTTTCTGCATTCTCTCCATTTAATATAATACAACTGTCTCCATTTCTTACTTAAACATGTCCTAGACATGCTGAATCGTGGCTTCATTCCTGAGCTATTTTTCTGAAAACTTCATTTACCGTTGCTGTAAGTTGTAGTCCCTAGATAGATTTGTAGCACAAAAGATAAATAGACATGATTTATGATACTTTTATAAGGAAAAAAATGAAATAAAAGTAAAAAAAATATCTGATTAAATGCGACACATAGTGCAGATGCTTCTAGACAGAAAACCAAGTGAATAATATGCCACCATTTGTCATGAAAAATACAAAATGCTGAAAAAGCACAAGATGGAAAAAAGGAAAAGATTTACTCGTGCTTCAAAAGTTGTAGTAAGACAAGAAAAGAAAAGAAGACAGAAAAAAACGTGATATGTAAGAAAGAACACAAGAGCAACTGTTCTGGGTGTGAGCAGATATACAGCGGGAACTGTTAGTAAATAGCTGTGATTTCATTAATTAGTAAAATAAATCACACACACACACACACACACACACACAAAATAGGATGTCTAGGCATGTGTGAGACAGGCAGTGATAGAGAACCTTAAGGTCAGATTTGAGGCACTGACTGATGCTGAAAAAAAAAAGCCTGAGGTATAGTTTACTGTGTGTGTGTGTGTGTGTGTGTGTTCTGAGTGATATAGATGAGATAAAAGGAACAGTGATCACTCAAGTGCTTAAAGCTCTAGGTTGTTGATCGGAAGGTCAGGGTGCAAGCCCCAGCACGGCTAAGCTGCTACTGTTGGGCCCTTGAGCAAGGCCCTTAACCCTTTCTGCTCCAGGTTGCTGTATCATAACTGCCCCTGTTTTGTACTGATGCACTAAATTGAATTAAATGAATTGTGGAAGAGTGGGGTTGGGTAAACAGGGGGAGTAGAGGAGTGAACGAACTGCAGACAGATAAACAGAGTGAGAGAGTGGGGGGGGGGGGGGGGGTTGGGTATGTATTTGTGAACGCGAAAGGTTGTTTATCAGAAGGTCATGGTGCAAACCCCAGCACGGCGAAGCTGCGACATTAGGGCCCATTTGCAAGGCCCA
>JAOTRN010000025.1:20068029-20084722 GCA_028566695.1 Bagroides melapterus | reverse complement strand
TTATTATTATTATTAATAATTGAAGCATATGTTTTTTGCATTAGTTCAGCCAAAAAAAGATTTCATTATTACTCAACCTCCACCCCTAAATTAAATGAACACAAGCAGCTGTACTTTCATGTTTTAATAGGAGATTAATATCTTACAAAATCTATTGGTTGTCTGTAAATCTACAAGCCAAATGTGGGGCCTTGTTGGATATTGCTTACGGTGTAAGGACATAACATGACATCAGAGAGTGTAAGCTAACATTATTGCTGTCTATTAAATAAAATTAAGTCAAATTAATCACTGGACTGGACAAGTTTTGTCAGCAAGTCAGAGTGCAGTAACAGCAATGTCATAATTCCTTCGTCATACACCATTTTTAAAAATAAAAACTGCTCACGTAAAATTTTTTACAAAAAAGAGCTCTTTACGTGAAAACATATCACCTCTCAACATATATAGATACAATCTTAGAGTTAAGAGCTAGGAATGAAGAGCTACTAGTTTTAAAGGAATCCTGGTCAGAAGGCATATGAGTCTTAAGGTTTCTTTGTCATGACAATCAAGTATGTGTTTTAATCTAGATTATCTTCCTTTATTATCTGTGTTTTTCAGTCTGACAGATTGATTGACTGATTATTGTACGTGTTTTTATATTTCTATCATTTGAATCTATAATGAATTCAGAAAAGATGCTGATGCTCATACTTGTAAGTTGCTCCAAAGCAATTCCACTTCACTATCTACATTTGTACAAAGAAAATGATTTGTAAATCTCACAGCCAGATAAAGATGAAGTTCCCTTTTAAGTCTGGTTTCTTCCTCATAACGTCTCAGGGAGTATTTCCTTTTTTCCTTTACCATCTTCGCCTCTGGTTTGCTCATTGGGGATAAATATAAATTGAAATTTAAAGCTTTGTTATTTTTATTCTGAATTTTTATATTCCTGTAAAGATGTTCATTGTTAAATGCGATATACAAATAAAATTGAATTTTGGATTACAAGACAAGAAAATCTGTGTGTCTATGGTTAAAATATAAACATCCAATTTTGTATAAATAGACTTTTACCTTTGGCCTCTTTTGGGCTTTTATTTATAAGGGTGGGTGCGCAGTCAGGTGATGGAACCATGTGTGTGTGTGTCTGTGTGTGTGTGCGTGTGTGCGTGTGCATGTGCATGTGTGTGCGTGCCAAGAATGAAAGACAGCTTGACAGAAACAGGGTTTAAGAGGTGTGGCTTAGGTGCTAATCAGAATGACAGGTACAGATGATACAAAAGTACTGATGGAATGATTTAGAGAGTACTTGTCTTGAGAGTATCTGTCAATAATGGGGTTCAGGACGTTGTGTTTGGTCTTCCTCGTCCTCGTCAAAGGTAAGTTCCTAACTTTTTTTTTCATTGACTTTTCTAAGAACTACAGAACGAACCCAACTTGTTTAAGTGCTTTCTTTTTGTTTGTTATGAATACTGTACTCATAATGATGTTCTTATACTCTGCATTATTTGTACTTGAGTAAAAACTGAGTAAAGTGTTGGGTCTTCGATATGAGTTTAGTACAAATGTGTATCTAATATAATACAATTCAATACTTTAGCTCATAACATATATCATATTCTAAAATCCTGGATCTATCTAAAACTCTTCTCTCTTATTGCTTTTATTTATTTATTTATTTATTTATTTTTGTTATATTGGTGGACATCATAACCCAGCATTACGAATGCTATGTTTATTATTGCGATGTACTAGTTTTAATTTAAGTCAGCTTGGCCCTAAATTGTTTTGGTTTATGTTTCAGGACCAGAAAGTTCAATGGCTCCAATACATAAACATTAATTTTTAAAGAAAGGGGGTTTAAAGAAAATCTGTTAATGATTCATTGAAAATGATTTACTAGGCATGTTTTCTACCATCAAAATGACATTCATATGTTTTCAGTTACTTCATAATCGTCCTGAAAAGATGAGAAAAACAGATCAGTAAAATCAGGAAAAAAATAAATAGAATTTCCTCCATTTGACTCACATATATTTAGAAGAAACTGTCAAAATGTTTTTTGGGCTTCTTTACTCTCATAAGCATTATGTGAATACTTTATATATTGATATATTAACACTGAATTAATTAATCGGTATTGAATTTCACGTTTTAACAATTTAGACCCATTCGCAGGAATAAAACCAGGTCCATTTCAAACAGGTGAACACAATCACATGACATTAAACAAGGCATAACCATCTCCTTCTAACACACCCCCTGGTGGACTGGTAGTAAATTGTCCCCAGAGTCCTTACAGTGTCATTTGGAATATCCATTAAATGATGTCACTGTAAGCGGTCTTTATTGTAGCCTATAACCTTTAATCACAGTACCACACCACCCAGGCTAAAGCAGTTACTGGGATTGAACAAATGAATTAATTAACGAAAAGAAAAGAAAAAAGTATTTTTGCTGATTGTGAGTGCTTTTTTTTCTCTCCACAATGCCGGCATGGGCGGTAGCAGGTTAAGAATAAGAGACACAGCTGCACATTAAACACACAAGGCTCAAACAAATGAAATGATAACAAATAGGGTCTTAGGGAACAGGACAAACTGGAAAATCCCCATAAGAACAATAAAAGAAAGAGAATAGAAAAATAGACAGAAAATATCAAAAGATTACACGCACTGTATTGTAATACACTATATATAGATCAGCGTAAATGTTAAATGTAATGTACTTCAGGGGTAACATATATTTATTCTATTTTTACTGAGCTTCAATGAAGGTGTGGCCAAACATATATGTTGAACATCCTGTTAGTCTTCATTACATTTTTTTTTCTTAAATAAGAGTTCTGTGGCTTGTACCTCTCGATGAACTTTAAGCCTACAATAGATATTCAAGTAAAACTGCTTTAGAAAGCTAATCCTAGCTGTCACGTTAAACACCACAAAGATTACTGGAGGAATCTTCTTACTTAAATGAATCGGATTCACTGCACGTTATTAGTCAAGTGTTGTGTATGAGGCCATAAATTAACTACTTTAAAGATAGACTTCAAATTATTAGCCTTATTTGTCTTCACCAAAAGCATCACTAACTCAATTAGATGAGATCAATTTAGTCCAGTAATAAGCAAACCGTAGCTACTTTTGACATGTTACTCTTATTAGAGCTAACAGTACATTGCTAGCCAATTAGCAAGAACTCCTTGGGATCCCTTTACACAACCTGTTCTTGGGTATAAACGAAGGAATAAGCAGAGATGTATGTCTGTTAAACAAACCAGAGAGACTAGAGTCAATGATAATTGCTAAGCACAAATTCAATTTGTTTGTTTAACTAACGGCTAATGTCTTTTTCTTGTGTTTTCCAGGCTGCCGTTCACAGCTGAATGGTAAGTTTTTTCCTGACATATTGAGAATACTGACATGGAATCATCGCTAACAAGAAAGGCAGCATCGTTGCTAAAAAAAAGAAAAAAAAGAAAAAATAGAATTAAACCAAATGTTGGTGGATGAGATGGATTTAGCGGTCTGTGTGTTTCTTCAGCGTTCTCAGGTTTCCTTGCACCACCCAAAAATTTGCCAGTAGTTACCTCAGCTAGCTAAAGCTTTTTTAGTTTCTCTTCTCTGGTGAAATGCTGGTGATGAGGGGTGTTAAAGCTACAACTGAAGGCTTCAACAAAACCTTAGGGTAGGGTATTAGGGTAACACTATGGTACCACTAACGTAAGCTTTGTTAGCAAAATATAGCAACACAAACTACATAGCTGGCCTCTACTTCAGGGCAGATTAAATAATGGTATTATAAATGTATTGAGACATACACAGAAAAACAGGGCATAGTCATCAGTGTAGCAGAAACATTGTTTTTCTGTTTCTATCAGTCTGTGGCACAGCTACGCTGAACACCAAGATTGTAGGAGGACAGAATGCTGTTCCAGGGTCTTGGCCTTGGCAGGTCAGCCTGCAAGTGGCATCCAGCCATTTCTGTGGTGGATCCCTCATCAATAACGGCTGGGTCCTTTCGGCAGCTCACTGCTTTTCGAGGTGTTCTATAGAATAAAAAAAATTCACATGGCTTTGATCTACAGCGTAATACTGATGAGGTGATAATGACCTGAACGGTTATCTGCATTTTCCAGTATAAAGCCATCCCAAGTGACTGTGAAACTCGGGATGTATGCTCTAGATGGAAACAACCCAAACAGCGTGTCAAGTTCCATCTCTGCGGCCTTCATACATCCAAACTACAGCAGTGTTACTAATGACAACGACCTCTCTCTGCTGCAGATGTCTTCGACTGTAACTTTCACGACATATATCACTCCAGTCTGCCTTGCTGCAGCAGGGAGCACGTTATTCACTAACCTCCAAACATGGGTCACTGGCTGGGGAAATATCAATACTGGAGGTGAGAATTATTATTGTTGCTGTTATCACTTTACATTAACCTAGTGTAGTTGAGAATGTACAAAAATGTTTAGCTTGCCCAGAAATTTTTTTTTGCCTTCATTCAAATTTCAATTCTTAAAATGATCCGAGTGTCTTGGTTAAGTGATTGAGAAATGAAGACGTTTTAATGAGGTTCATGTGTTTCCACACCGCAGTCAGTCTACCCTCTCCTGGGATACTACAGGAAGTTCAAGTCCCAATTGTTGGAAACAGAAAGTGTAACTGTTTATATGGAGTTGGATCCATCACTGACAACATGGTGTGTGCTGGATTACTGCAAGGGGGCAAGGACTCATGTCAGGTATTATTGTAATGTTTTACTTCTTGTATTCTGGCCATTTCCATTGAAGGTTCATTAGAAGACAAATGAATACCTGCCTGCTTTGCACAGGGTGACTCCGGAGGTCCGTTGGTCGTCAAACAGGGCTCTCAGTGGCTCCAGGTTGGCATTGTGAGCTTTGGTAACGAATGTGCTTTACCAAACTATCCGGGTGTGTATGCAAGAGTTTCTCAGTATCAGGGTTGGATCAGTCAAGTAATCACCACCAACCAGCCGGGCTTTATCACATTTACATCCAGTGGCACTAATAGTGATCTACAGGTTTCCTGCCCTGGCCTGCCACCTGTTACCACGACAGCACCTACAACAACAGTAGCACGTACGTATATCTGAATTTAGTCTTATCTGTTCCTGATTAGGTTACCAGAAGCATATCATCATATGGCATCGTGCTAAAATACGCATTGTTTTTATCTGTTTCTCTTCAGCTGTGGTGTGTGGACAAGCAAATCTCAATAGTGTTTCTGGCACAAACAGTTCTTTGGCATCAGCCGGTGCATGGCCTTGGATAGCTAGCCTGCAGCTTAACGGTACTCACGTTTGTGGTGGAACGCTGGTAGCCCAGCAGTTTGTCACAAGCTCAGCTGATTGCTTCTCTCGGTAAATAAAAAAAAAGAATAGCTGAGTTGCTGATCATTTTTAAGCAGATATTAAAACATATTTGTACCTTTCCATCCAGCTCAAGCAATCCATCTGACTGGACCGTGAAACTGGGTCGTCTCAATCAGAACGGCTCCAACCCCAACGAGGTCTCTGTCGGTGTGGTTAATATCACATTCAGCAATAGTAGCATCAATAACATAGCAGTGCTTATGTTGAATACCACGCCTACACTCTCCAACTTCATCCAGCCCATATGTGTGGACCTGGGGAACAGCAACATTAGCATTGGCACTCAGTGCTGGGCAGCCGGTTGGGGCTCAGGTGGAGGAGGTACAGGTTTATTTTATATAACACAAACAGTGTCTCATTCTGTATAAAACCAGTTAGTGTCAACACTTTCTACTCTTTCTTTTTCTTAGTTTATAATCTTACATCTTATTGACCCTTTCCACCTCAACTTTGTTCTCTGTCTGCTACAGTTCAACAAACACTTCAGCAGTTCAGCACGACTATAGTGAGCTGTGGAAATACAACTTCATCCAACAGCATCTGCATCAACTCCATACTCTTAGAACAGGTTTCTGAGTCTTTTTACTCGCATTTCAATTCCATACACTCGCATTTCAATAACCAGCACACAACAAGGAAACCTGATTGATCTGTCATCGTTTTTTTCTCCATTTCTCTCCATTAGACTCATAGAGGAGGTCCACTTATGTGTCAGAGTGCGCAGTCATGGGTGCAGGTTGCAGTTTTAACACTAAACAACATCTTGAACAGCACCACTGGATCCACCAACAGCTCAAACAGCATCAATACGTTTAACACCAGCTCCACCAACACCACTAGCACTACAACCAGCCCCACCAACACCACTAGCTCCACAACCAGCTCCACCAACACCACTAACTCTACCTCCAGCTCCACCAACACCACTAGCACTACAACCAGCTCCAACAACTCCACTAACTCTACCACCAGCTCCACCAACTCCACTAACTCTACCACCAGCTCCACCAACTCCACTAGCTCTTCCACCATCTCCACCAACTCCACTAATACTAACAGCAGCTCAAACAGCACTACTGGCTCCACAAAAAGCCTGTCACCACGTGTAGCTGTACAATCCTTCACTAGGATATCCAGTTTTGCATCTTTCTTGAAGGCTGTAGTGGGTTCCTTCCCTCCCTCCTCGACATCCAGCAACTCATCTTCCACTTCATCTTCAGGCTGTGAAGCGTTGCCATTCAATTCACTTACCTCAGTCCTTCTACTGTCACTGCTCGCACTCATCCAAACCTTTGGTTTGGAATAAGCGTTCCCAATAAGCCAACATATACGTAATCAGGAATATGGCACCATATCTTTGATATCTCTATTGATTCGGCTTTCACGTTTACATTTTGTTGTTGTTGTCTTTTTTTTACCTGTCTGGCAGGTTACCATCCAAATCTGTAATGCAAATGAATCATGTGCTTAGCCAAATATCCCATTCTTTATAACTTATTACACACAAGCATTTTGATCATGTAAGCTGAATTCTATTTAAAACAAGGCATGCTGCCTCACAATCTGTAAGGTCACAGGTTGTAATCCTTAACCAGTCATAGACAGAGAGTTCACAAAAAGAAAACAAAACTAGTTCTATTCCATATGCACACGAGCACAGGCATCTGTGTGCATCTTTGTGTATGGAAAAAAAAAGTTAACGCTCTTCTTCAAGAATGTTTAGCTTTCCTACATGTTACTTACAGCAAAATGCTGGTTTACTATTTTACAGGATTGTACTGAATTTTTTATCACTTGAATAATTAAAGCAGTGCATTGGTTTAGGGTAAAATACCAGACAATGCTGTAGAGTGTAAGAAAATTTCAAATCACCAAACTGCCTCAGTCAGGTCTTTAACCTTCAAATGCTCATCTGTATCTTGCCTCACCTTTAAGTCGCTTTGAAATAAGTAATCATGTAATTCTACCAGATTAGATTTATATTTTAAATTTATTTCCTGTATTTTTCCAGAAACATACAGTGATACCGTTTACTAAAAAAAGTATACTAAAGTTACAGTATGATATGAACAATATGTTTTACAATTAATTCTTGTGAAATTTATAGGGCTACAAATACAGGGCCGAAAATGACTGTACATGATAAAATATCTTTTTTTATTTCTTTTTTTTATTATTTTATTTTTCTACATTGTATGATCTGTCATTGGGAAAGAGAAGAATGAGTTGTCAGGTATAAATGGGCAGTGATTAAACTGGGAGAAATATCTGTCATAAAAGATAGAAAGAAATCAGTGCAGTACAAGCAAAAACTAAGCAGCATAGTTTAATTATTTAATTTATTATCTTTTTATTTTATATTTTTTATTTTTTTGCTTTTTGTTTTAACATGTCCTGTACTTAAAAGATATTGACTCGTGTGAATGAGTATATACAATGATTGTGGAACTGTGAAAAAAGAAAAGAAAAACAAAGGAAAAGGAAAGACTTCTATATAACTGGTCTTCAGCTTTAGAGTTGACGAATAGAGAGTTGAAAGTTGAGAGGAATATCTATCTCTAATGGGGAAAGACACAGAGATAGCATCATACTTTAAGAAGGTGGGGCTTTAAGTATGATCCTTCTGCCAAAAGTTTCCTGATGTGAAATATATCCGTAGTGCAGAATCGTTGTAGCAAGCTCCGTTAAAATATTTAAAGTTTGGGTTGTTCATTTTATTCTTCATTTTCTTTAATGGCTCTTGTACAAGTTGAGTAAATGTTGAATGTAACTATGAAACTGTACAATTTTGTTTTTTTTTTATTCTAGTACTTTGCTACTATCTGTTTAATAATATTGCTATTACCTTAGAATATTTCCTATAATATATGGTAAATAAATGTTACTGCAAAAAAAAAAGGTATGATGAGCTGTGTGTCAAGTTTTCTTTAACGTTTTATTGTGTACAGAAGAAAGAACAGTACACAGTAATGAGTTTCCTATTCTATTGTACAGATATTGAGCATAAGGATGAATTAGATATGGCCTTCGGGCACTGTTATTAATTACTGTGTATTTAAAGGTCCTTTGAGTCATCATTTCATGCCACCACTTGTCGGTCCTTCATACACGTAATTCCTTCTCCTTTCTTCAGCTGAGAGTCAGGATGGGTCATCATCAATCATACTTGTTCTTCTATAAATCTTAATCATAATCTTAACAATGGCAGATTTGTTGTGCTTTATAAAGCACTTTGTTCGTACATCACACAAATTTTATTATAGTACAATACTTGTGACACTAGCTTTTTATGAGGTTATTATTCTCATTACTACTTCTCATAAATTATACTGTAGTTTCTCAACAGTTCTTAGTAGTTACTTGTTTATGGTTTAAAATTATTTGTCATGTTAGGTTTGGATTCATTTCTCATTGTTGGTTGTTATTGTGTTCTGCTGTGTTCAACAACATTTTACGTCTATTGATTAGCATTGACGTATGTCGCTCTGAGATAGACTCCTCTCCATCCAGTTGCATTCTAGTTACATGGCCGGCAATCCTAGCACATGGCCTAAATCCACCATGACACTGACCAGGATAAAACATTTACAGAAGATAAAGCTGAATAAAATACTCAATTCATTAATTGTTTTTTTTAGGAGCACATAAAATAGGAATATACTCATTTGTGTTGTAGAATTAATTAAACCTTTATCAACAAAGGTCTAATTTAAACAATGAAAGCTTAAGCAAATTAACTGTCAAGCTCAAAGGCATGAAATATTTTCCATCATAGAATAATAGAGAAAAATTTGGCTTAATTAAAAAGATGCAGATTTGAACATTTTATTGTTATAGTAATTTTATGGTTATTTTTAAGTCAAAGTGCAAGACTAAACTGACCACATGGGCATAGAAAAACTATGTAAAATGACTCATTGACTCAATAAACTGTAATTTTTATTGATTGACTTTTAAAGATTTTTTTTATTGTAACTGAATTTATAGCGGTGAGATTCTGCCAGTACAGCAGGTGGCAGTGTTGCACCATCAAGCTGATTTTTCGGTCAGTATTAAAACAACGAAGAAAAACTCAAACTATAGTTACCTGTTGCCAAGACAACACTAAAGAACCGCGCTGTTACGTACAGCTAGAATTGAGATTATGGAAAGCTAAATTTTTTTATTGTATCGTTTTATCCACGACTGTTTAACGCCAAGATGATGTACCTAAAGCGATGATTATAAAGGCAAAAGAATACACGAGTACATGCGATGATGACGGTGTGTATAAACAAAAGAATCTTTAGCAACGTTAGCTCTTGTGTCTTTCTGGATGTTTAATTATGTTTAACCGCATAACTAGCGATGTCAAAGTGTGATCTCTTTTACAAGTAACCTGAACAGGAGGAAAGTTTTAAGCTAAGCTACATAATCTTATGCTAGCAGACAAATCTAATATAGTTATCGTTAACACTAAAGAAAATTTTATACTTTGCGACGTATTAAGTTAAAGGAAAAATAACATTAAATAGCATGCTGCAAAAGGAATATAATCATCAATGAGATTGATTATTTTACTATAACATCTGACATCTGCGGATGTTTTATTTCTCTTACAGCATCGCAATCTGACTGAAACCCTTACATTTCCTGATTTATTAAGTAACGAAATGTCTTACTTTTTTTCACTTTTCTCCCTTGTGTTATAGCAGCTGCAAAACAGCTTCCCCTTTCCCCTCTAGATTTAAAGTTATTAAAATAGAAATTATTTCATGTTACAGTAAAACAGCTAAGTCGAAAGTCGAAAACTTCCCGTCTGTTATAAAGCGTTGACACGGGTGTTTTCTTCCAGGCTCAATAAACATAATCTAACAGAAACCTTTAGTATATCAATGATTAAAACTTTCTTTAAATAACGTTTTCAATACATTTAATATTAGGCTTCGATTATGTGGCACGCGCAGCATGCAAGTCCCTGTTGTTGTATTTTCCAGGCCGTCCCCTTGTGGGCTCTCTCCCTTCCACTCCCTGCCATCATCCTGATCTCTGTTGGACTCTATATGCTGTTTCTTGCAGGTGTCTTATGGTGCCATCACTGTCTAAAGGTGGGCAGTATGTTCCACTATTTTTTGTCTGCTGTGTGCTCATATGTTAAGCACTGCTGTCAGTTACTGAACTAACAATTACTGATTGTGCTGTTACTGTGTTATGGTGCTTGTTATTGTACAGTTAGTGAGCTCCACTCTTTCCCTTCCACCCGCCCACATTTTGGACTGGAGGATTATTTTCACTTGATCATACACACTACCATTTCAGGGTCACTGATGATCTCTTAATCCCCCAGATAGCACGCTTTCCATTAATAAATGTGATAGCAGAGGCCCGAAACATTGTGCATTTTGAACAGATAGCTATATTGCTGTATTTAATTTTTTTTTTCAAGCTTTTTGTCATAAATTTTACACATATGTGATGTAGTGAAAAGTTTTTCTTGTTTCTTCATCCCACAAAACAACAACAAACTAATCAATACCTCCTAAACCTCCAGGATTTCATGTCTGTTAACATACTTTAACACAAAAAAGCACAAAAACTGCAAGGTACATTGCAGATTCTAGAGGGAAATAAGCTGTAGGAAAAGCAAGCATTTTTTCCTGCAACAATTACAGAATAAGGATATACACACATAATAAAATAGAATATAATAAAATATAAGATCTAGTAGACTATAAAGAAATGTAATGTGAATAACATAGGATCTATACTTGATTGATAATGATGGATCTTCTTTCACAGACCCAGTGCAATCCTCAGTGTACAAACTGCTGCCCGAGCATGACTCCTTTTGAGTACTGTCACATGTGCGCTCAGTCATGTGACTGCCAGCCACCGTCTCTCCACACGTGCCTTGACCACTCCTGCCCTTCTTCTAATGTAAGAACTACCAGATTTCTGTTGAGACGGCGATCAAGGAAGAAAATATGAAGAAGTTCAAAACAATCTTCACTTCACCTTGCATCGTTACCCAGAAGAAATATGTTTAATGTTCGGTGAAAATACTTTGAAAATAACCTCTGATATGACGTAATGCTGTGTGGTGTTCATTATTGCCCTAACGAAAAGGCAACATGCGAATAGCTAACGTGATTAAAAGTAACGTGAGGTATTTACAGAGAGATGTGAGTGTGTAGAGAAACCATCATGTGTCTCAGTTCAGTTCAGCGAGCACTGAGACATGTAAGACTTCACTTGCAAGTGAAGATGCAGGTCATTTATTGGTCAAAGCCATAGATAAGGGCATATGCCAAATAATGTAAATTTAAATTTTAGTCTAAAAATTTTGTATCGTTTGCATCCGCAGTCTCATTATAACACTGAAAGGTGACGACTAACATTTTATTAAAACACTAGTAGTTTGCGTGACCCAGAATGTATTTCTATGCTGTTGAGTGGTGCACTGTTCATATTCTAATCTTGTGTGTTACAGTGTGCCATGTGGGACTGCACCTGCAATCCTCAGCCACCTCAGTGTGACTCCATCAACTGTTTATGCTGCGAGATCAAGTTCAAATAGAGACAGGATTTAACACCATGTGAGTCCAGAAGGTCCAAAACGTTACAAATAAGTCTAGAGCTGGCAGTGTGCTCACGTGTTCAGAAGTGCATTTACATCTCCATTTACACCGCTTTTTTCCTCCTCCATATTCAGTTCACATTTACTTAAACACATTGCTCGAATGCCTTCATGTTTTATGTTTACTGTTTACTTTCGCTGCTAACATGCAAGTGCTTGATTTCAGATGATCATAAACCTAGCAAAGCCATTTTTTGTGTTTATTAGTGTTTACTAATAGCTAATAAATTTGATATATTACTAAATTTCCCTCTTTTTATAACAGCATTAAATGTCTTCATGGTATTTTCTGTAATCCAGTCTTTTAAAATGTGTCCATGTAATTGAGAAATAATAAGCACGTATTGTGTTTACTGTAATTATAATGCACATACTGTGTAGTTTACTAGAACTCATTTTTTTTCATAGATTTTTAGTTTATTTTTGTATTTGTGTAGAAACATGTATGGACTTCAAGGAAGAAAATAAATCGTTTCATTTTTAAAAACGTGTAGACGACTTGTGTTCTTTCTTACTGTGACATCAGTTGGAGATTGTTTCACACAAGATGCCATTAATGTACACAATGAACAAAATGTTATGTTATGTAAACTGTAGTCATCTGCTTCCGGACTCTATAATGCGGAACAATTTGTGCCTGATTCCCCGTTAACAGGGAAGTATTTTCGCGTTGCACTTTTTGATGTCCGTACCTATAATCACGCCTCCTGCGCAACGATTGGCTAATGGTTCATAAACGTCCAATACCATTGGCGCAGTGTTGACGAGTACGAGCTTTTAGCCAATCAACGTACAGGAGGCGGGCATTGACAGAATATCGAGGTTGTCAAAACATGAAACGCTGATATGGATGACAGCTTGAAACTTTTTATGGAACCGAAAGAAAGCGCTTTATTTTCGTTGTTGGTTCGGTGGCAATTCAGAACTGCGTTTTATCTCATTTAAACCCATCTATGAATTTGAAGTTTGTGTTATTTTGTCTTCACCATGGATTATAGAGAGAGTGTTAATGCTGATCCTGATGTATCGACTGGATCTCAAGGTAAGTAGCTCAGCAAATTTTGTGCAAACTTCAGTCAGTGCGGCTGGGAGGATATTTATTATGCGTTTTGTCTTTAGGTCGCATTCAGCGATTGAGGAATCAAAGCGGGTTTTGGTGAGTCTCTTGTGTCGTATCACAGTATAAATTGGTTTAAAAGATAGGTGACCTACTTTTATATAACAAAACAGACCCAAATATTACACTACAGACCTACACAGTACACAACAAAACTATATAATATACTACAGAACTATACTATACTGGATATGGTATGTTAGATATTAGATATAGTTCACGACATACGATAGTAGATATCGGCAAAATATACTACAGATCTATGAAATATTCTACAGATCCAAATAGTATGTCATATGACAACAGACTAAAGATCAACTTAATAGAATTTAGATAAAAATAATAATTTACCCACTACAGACTCAAATAATAATGAACTGCAGACCCTCATAGGGTGCATTATCTGAACCCTGTACGATTTAATTATGATGCCAGATATTCTGTAGTACTGTTTTAGAATCTCTCAACATAATACACAAAATAATGAACATTATGTTGTTTTGGAAATAATCTTTGACTCTGACACACACCTACCATCATCAGACAGGTAAACACAGTGTACGTAACTGATTACATCTGTATGTATTACCATATCTGCAACAAACATGCAATGATCATAAAATATGCAGCAATAATGCAGTTTCTTGTGGTTTTCTTTCCTGTTTTTCCTGTATTTCCTGTATTATACCAATATGACATCATTATGAAATTCAATATAGAATAAGTAGAATAAATAGATTAGAAATAAAGTTTCACCCTATTACTATGACTATTACTACACTTTGTGAAATAATTCAAGGGTTAATACTTATGCAATGCAATGTATAATTAATGTTGTAATGTACTTTTTGTAGTCGGACAGTTAGACAGAAGCTTGGAGGTTCACATGCTCACTGTCCCGTTTTTATTTTTTATTTATTTATTTATTTATTTTATCAATTTAGGTTGCTTGGTCTGTGTAATAACTTTGCCTATGTGGTGATGCTGAGTGCCGCTCATGACATTTTAAAACAACAGGAGTCTCAGAATGTCACGGTGCCTGTAAGTGTCACTTTCTTTTTTTTTTTTTACATTTATTTTCATGTTTGTTGACTATCACATACATGAAGCGATCCGTCATGAATATGAATGTGTTAAGCGAGTGGAACGAATGGGATTAGCAAGACTACAATTGAAAGTGTTGTACTTCCAGCTGAACAAAATTCTATCATTATTCCCGCTATGTATTTTATGTTCTCCAGACTCCAGGCCTCTTACACGCACACAATGGAAACAACAGTAGCAGTAGCCGCTATGACTGTAACCCTGTGTCTACTGCAGTAAGTCTTGAACACTCAGATTCCAGTCCCAAAAAGATGCATCAGAAACAATGTTAAATGTTATTTTTTTATGGCTTGTTTCTGATACATCTTTTTGGGACTGGTTCACATTTCACATGGCAACTTGATTTGCATTGAGGGAAGCATCAAAACACAACAACATTTAAAAATGTAGCTTTATACTATAATTAATTCATATGAATTTTCTTCTGTTTTCAGGCAGTCCTTCTGGCTGACATCTTACCCACTCTACTGATCAAACTGACAGCGCCATTTATCATACACAAAATGCCTTATGGGTAATGCCTCCCCTCTCTCTCTCTCTCTCTCGGGCCACTGGTATGCCATGGCTTTTTTTTTTTTCAGGCTTTTGTTTGCTTGATAACCTTTTTATTACAATAGTAATTGGTCTCTTGGGAGCCTAGGAACTCTTTAAAAAAACTACATACTAGTCTACTGCATTAGTATTTTAGTGCTTAATAAATGAATTGATGTTCCTTGTGTAAATTAGCAGTTTTACAGTGAATGAACACAAGACAGAGACCTTGTGCATGGGATCTGCTTCACATTATTGCCGTGTCTGGATCTCCTTGTGCTTTGATTGACAGTTTCCGAATCCTGGTGTGTATCGCCACAGCAGTGATTAGCTTCTTGGTGGTGTCATTTTCTTCAACTGTGTGGATGAGCATATTAGGTAATGTGTGTGTGTGTGTGTGTGTGTGTGTGTCCCTTATTTGTCACTGTGCTGAGCGATGTGTAACTGTTTTTTTTCTGTAGGTGTGATCTTTGCCAGTGTGAGTTCAGGACTAGGCGAGCTCTCCTTCCTCTCCCTCACAGTGTATTTCAGCAGGTAAGGCTCCTTTTACTCAGCTAACAAGCCAAGAAGCTTTTATTGTCATTTCAAACCTATACAGCTGATGGAGTACACAGTAAAATGAACCAACGTTCCTTCAGGAACATGCTGCTATATAAAACACAGCGCTACAGGAGACTGCATTCCAAATTCCTGACTTAAGTTTCTTAATCACATAATTTTTTTTTCTGTGCGGTCAACAACCATGATTGATTATATACAGCATGCGACCACTTTAAATAACGGCTTGTCTCTCGCTTTCGGATCAGTGTGAAAAACAGACTTGACACTTAGCTATCACCGTAACTGAGCCCTGCATTATAACATGATTGAGTCGTCTTAGAATCATCTGAGTCATTTTCTTCATGCTTCATGCATCTGATTTCAGGTTTGTGTGTCAGCTAGGCAGCATTAGTGTTAATGATGTAAGAATTTTAAAGAAATAGTTGTTTTACTGTGTAGTAGGAGTTGTTCTATCCAGACTGTTATAATATGAATATAAAAAAAAAATTCTTTAAATTGGAAGGTGAATAAAATGTACATATTTAGTCTTGATGTGTGTGGTGTAGATTGGCGGCGGATGAAACTGAATAGGAATAATCAATCTGATTGACTCTTCAATTGAAGAGCCGACTCACTGAATTGAATCCTAAACTTCAGTTATTTACTGTGGTGCCGATGAAATGTGATGGTGTATAAGTAACTGATCCACAATGAAAGAGCCCCGAGTTATTTTCTTATTCTATTCCTCATTATTTCCTGTTTGTACCTGTTCATATTCATTCCTAAGGTGTTGTCTTGTGTATTTTGTTTGAGTTTTTAAATATTGTTCTCTCCATATCTCTCCAAGTGATGTGCTGAGTGGATGGGGATCGGGTACAGGAGGAGCAGGAGTCGCTGGTGCTTTTCTTTATTCTGCTTTCACACAGGCGGGGCTTTCACCTCGGGTTACGCTGCTCATAATGCTGATCATCCCTGCCGTTATGATGCTCAGGTCAGAGCTACTCTTTCTCTTCAACATTCTTGAGGCTGATTTAGCATCATCATTAGCATCTTTGTCTCTGTACTTTATATCACATCTTTATCATGACTCTGCTTCTTCACATCCTTCATCTTTTCCTTCTTTCCAGTTACTTTCTCCTGCTCGATTTCCCTCCGTCGTTCACGCAGTGGAGGTCCGGGTCTGGTTTGTCCTCTGAGGGAGATTTTCAGGAACAAAGACCCTTAATAGTGGACGATAATGATGAAGACTGTGATCAAGATGAGAAAGGGAGGAGAGGTGGGAAGTACTACATTTGTTCGCAGGAATAACGTTTGTGTGTAATATGTACATTTGTACTGTGACTGTTTTGTGTATTCTGACTTTTGTGGTAACTCGTTTAGATAACAGGACAGAGGACCAA
>JAOTRN010000025.1:19890075-19901496 GCA_028566695.1 Bagroides melapterus | reverse complement strand
TTCTTAACATAATATGCATTTCCCTGCTCTTTGTAGCCCTCGGCTTCCCTGGGGAGACCACACACACACACACACACGATAAGTAAGCAAATTACATACATGATAATAGACCATATTCTTAGAACTTTTTAAAGATTCCTCAGGGGGAATTACACTTACACCCAAAGTATGGGGCAATTACAGCATTATGCAAATGACACTGCTCATATTGACTTGCAAAATGTCTGACCGCCTGCACAGCTTAATATCAACGGGGTGCTTCACGAACAATATTAGAGGTGTAACGATAAACTCTGATCACAGTTCCATTTAGTATAACGGCTTCATGTTTCAATTTAATTCTCTGCCTATTTAAAGTTTGAACAAAGAAAATACATGAAATAAAAACTCTGAAACAAACTGTGATTTGTCTGTAAAAAAAAACAAAAAAAAAAACAACAAACCCCCAGACTGTCTCATTAAATTTATATTTGTTTTTTATATTTTGTGTTTCTTTCTGTGAATAAACAAAGCATTTGCTACAGACTCTCTAAGAGAGAAACAGATCTCCAATGTCGTCTAAATTCCCGGTTTTCCGTAGCCTAGGCTGTTGATTGAAAACTACTGAAGCGTTATTTTTAACCATTAAAACCTAAAATGCTTTTTAGTGGTTGCAATCCTGAGCTAAGACACTCCACGTGTGCCATTAACGTGATCACGTGACTGTTGACCATATAGTTTTCCTCTGCTTTTTGTGCAAAATACGACCTCTGCTGTTCAAACACTGCAACTGCATTCCATGACCAATAAACAGAAAGCTGATTTCCACAATGCAAATCATCCTGCTGTGTTGTTACACAGATATTACAGACATCATTGTATTGGAGACACATGACTTGTGCAGAAAAAAAAAATATTTAAATTTTCCCCGCTAACAGCTGCTATTTGTGAATAACTTTCAGAAAGAAATAAAGTATCGTGAAATCCTGTTCATTTGATCCCCTTCAGCTAAAGATCATAAAGTTTAGTTCGGACTTTGACCTGCTCTTGCAAATTATTTTAAGATTTCCAGCTCAACTAGATGAAATCTGTGCTCGTACATGTAAAAATCATTAGTTCACATTTATAAATAAGTTAACTTGAAGTGGTTAGTTTCTGGTCCAATAATTTACTTAACAGTGTGAACGGATAAGTCGAAACTGCTACACAAGTCACGGTGCTTCGTGTTTTCAAAACATATCAACGACCAAGTTTTGAAAAAACATCACTACGGCCATTTTTTTCTCCGCAGTACGTTTATAATCTGTTAAAGTAGTTTTCTAATTACTGTATTGAATCAGCTGAAATCCTTTGCAGGGTCCACATTATAACAGCTAACAACAGTGTGTTCAACTGAAAGGCTCCATCGTGACTAAACAGACTTTATGTTGAAATCTGTTCCACAAATCTGTGTGGCACAAGCCAGAATAAAAATCGATCCAATCAAAATTGAGTGTAGTGAACTCTAGAACCAGCGCAGGACTAAACAGATGAGTGCAGCGAAGGTTGCTGGAAGGAAGGACGGCTCGAGACGCTCGATCTTCCACATCTGTACCAACACGGTCACAATATTGCTGAACAATATTATTGGTGTGGTGTACTTTATCAACATGGGACGAATCACGTTCAATAACATTATTTTTAAAAAAAGCTGCCAGGATCATCTAAGTAGGCAACACTGACCCATGAAAGTAAGGTTTTTTTTTTTAATTTTTATTAACACCCAACAAACCTGTCCCTGACATCATGCAAGTAGAAACAGGAAGTAGAGCATCAAGGTGACCTACTCTTGCTACTCAGTATGCAGTGCCAAGTGTAGTTATCTCCCACACCTGATGCAGACAGGTCTTTTTTTAGATAAAGGAACCCCCAGATCTAGAGCACCGGGGGTCTATTCTCCAGAACAGAGTATATATTACACCAACTGTAATTTTACAGCTCGTAACTTTGCGATCTGGAAGTGAGGAAAAAGTTTTATCCCATTTTATTTTATTCCTTTCTATCCTGATGTGTGAGGTATGGAAACATACACAAACACACACTCTATGTTTCTATTTCTATGCTTTCCAATAATCGCTTATTATTCTGATTTTTTTCCCACTGAGGTTATCATAGTATGAAAATAACATTAAGAACCTTATTCTTTTTGTAATTTAATGATTTCAATAAAATAAATGTGGGTGTGTTTGAGGAGTAGGACAAAAACAAAACCCTGAAATCATCTCATATTAAAGACTCCTTGTTAGCTCAGTGTTTTAAGCTCATATCTCCTGTAAATGAGCTCATCCTTACTCGGAGTGTGCTATACATCTGCCTGACACTAAGCCCCGGGACGTTTATCTCTGGAATTTTCTGATAATTCTTTTTAAACCACATTTGTGCCCCTGTCATAGTCCTCTGTCACTACAGCACATTGTGTGACCTTGGACTTATTCTCTACACAGCTGCAGGAAGGCTAACGGCTAGCAAAAAAAGTGGCCTACATTAGCCATAAACGACAACTGCAGGGTTACATAACTACAATGCAGGTCCACCTAAGCCAGGTTTGAGTCCTCTTAGTCAAAAAGGAGTGATACTGAATGGATGTGAATTAGAAAGAGTTTGAAAAGAGAGCTGCATTGCAGGAAAGGAAGGCATGTAGGTCACACCGTGGTGGGACTAAACGAATGACCTCGCTCGCTCTCAAAGTTGGCAGTATAAGTGGCGTGTGCTCCTGCTCAAAAGTGCTGGACAGTATGACATCAGAATATTGACACTGATGAATCACAATGATGGTCAGAATTTAAGAGAAATTGAACACATTGTGATTTTTTTAATCTATTTATAAATAGCACTTACATGCTGATGTTTTAATATGTACTGAAACTTTACAATTGTTAACAGTATTGATGCTTATAAAGGTTCTTTCAGTCCTGACACACACCAGGACAGTTACAGTGTACACTGCATTATTGTAATCACCAGATGTGGCTTTTCTTTTTTCCACAATTTCTCACTGAACTCTCATGGTTGTAGGGCATAACGAATGCCTTTTAATGATTTCAGTATTCAAACGCTGGCACCTCCAACAGTTCACTGAAAATTTGAATATACGTGTACAACAATAGTTCAGTGCTGGCTTCTTCTCAATAGTTCAGTTCTAGCTTCTGTTCAAGTATCGCCTTAAAGTGGATTATTTTATTCTTTCTATTTTATTCCACAGCAGTTTGCCAGTGATTAGAATTCATTAATGAACAAACTACTGGTCAATACTCGTGTTGAAATCTAAATCTCCACTACTAAGGTAACTGACTAAACTAGCTACATGTAGAGAACGAGAAAACTTTTAACGAGTTTGTGTGTTGGTTGTTGGTTCTATTCTATACATGTCTGAGCCACAGTCAACTGTCAGCAGCTCCAACGAGAGCCACAGGGTCATCACTGGGAGGATCAGAGCTGTCTGACTCATACATACGACTATATTTCTCTTACTGATGGAGAAGTCCCAGGGGCAATATAAAGATGGCATAGGATTCTCAGTCAGTCTAAAACATTCCAGCATTTCACCCCTAAGTGATGGCTGGATTCATTAAGACACATAAATGGTAGTTACCGCTCGTTTTTCCTAATGTCGTAGTAGGAATTATCAAGGTTTCCATTTGGAAAAGTGAAGAGAGGAAGCGGCACCAAAAGGGGGTGAGGAATATGATTGAAGAGGAAACGCAGGACATTTTTAATGTAGTTCGAGTTACAATCACCCAAATTTCAATGAAAAGGAAATAAACATGTTTTAAGTTGCATCTACTGTATTCTTGTTGCCAAGGAGCTCCAGAGCAAGACATGCAGGGGGCGGGACTTGTTCACGGTGTAAAGAATGTATCCAATTAACAGAAGAATAGCTCCAAAATTACAATTTTATTTTCTTCATATCTATGTCAATAACACTAGAACACAACAATTTTGATTTTGGAGTATCATGCTTGGGAAACTCCAGCAGCTCCTGCTGCTGCCAGGCCTGCCCCTCTCCCTCTCTCTCTCCCAAAACACACACACTTCCGGTGCATACTGTTACACTCCCGAAACGGAATGGCACGTTAAGGTGTATGCGTGCGCGCGAGCGCTTTGGGAAAAGGCTCAGAGACAGAAACTTCCAGAGGTTTATAAAAGGAGTCTGGTTGAAATGTGCACTTCCTCTTAAAGGGATATTTCACCAAAACGCGACTGACGCTAAACAATATCTCGGTGTCATGACGTCATGTGCACAATGCTAACCATCATCTAGCTTTAAAACTACCATCGACAATATTCTTTTTGTGGACAGGAACGTGATTTTTGTCCTTCCCCATCCAAATTTTAATATTTGATCCACAGCTCGGTAGGTAGCTAGTGACATTTTTATTTAGCCGACTTGAAATACCCGGCAAACAGCTCCGTATCAAAACGGAAACTTTATTTAAGACAAAAACTGTGGTTTTGTACTTTTGTAGTTCAATAAAAGGTCAGCGATACTTTTTTAGAGAACTAAACTTTGAGGCGTGTGAACTATTTAAGGAGGTGATATGCTGGGAATGATGAGCTAAATGCGGACAGCAGTGACAGCACGCGCAGCCCGGCAGCTTGACGATAAGGTGTGCGGTGTTTAGTTAGCACGTGTTATTAAATTCACATTAACAGATCCAAACACACAACATGCTCAATCCAAAATATGTTCACATCGCGAAAAATATCTCTCTTTATGCCATCGCTAGCACGACTAACGTTTTCTTTTTAGACTGTCTAACAAAGCACAGGTCCATCATGGCTGTGCATATGGCTAAGCTAATTTAGCTCACTGTGGCTAGCTTTCAAAAAATTATAATTTAAAAAAGCCCCAGAATTAAGTTGAAAATAGACCGAGCGATTAAAATATTTTGTTCGACTTGATATTTAGCACTAGGCAGATAAAGACAAGCTGCCATAAATATGATATAAAAAAAAAAAACCCAAAGGCGATTCAACGTGTTAGGCCAACAAAAACAGCAGTTGCGATTGGGACAAGGTTTCTTTCATAGCGACATCTAATACAACGTAATTCAATTAAAACTTCGATACGTTTAAATGTCATGCAATACATGGATGTATTTGTTTTTTAAAATACCTTTCCAGTTCCTCATCGCTGAGTGAGTCCATCTCCGGGTCCGCAATCGCGTCGTAGTCAACCGTCGCCATTTTGCTGTCAAGAACCACGAACAGCGTGTGAACGCTTTGACGCAGAGCGTTTGGCCATGCCCTCTTTATATATGAACTCCGCCTTCTTTACGTTTCATCCCGCCCATATTACATATGACCACGCCCTCTTTACGTGCTAGTCCCACATGTCGTCGCAACTACAAACGGTCGCGACAGGGCGCTTTGGAGTAGTATTACTGTTAATGGCAGCCATTTACAGAGTTCAAACCGAATTGTTGAAATAAGGAAATGGTAATTCTTGTTTACACCACTGTTAGTAATTAAAAACACCAGCTTCAGCTTTGAAAATGACGCACGTTCTTCCGCTACTTTCTTCCCGTACCCATTCCTCCTACTCTTTGGAGGAAGTGGATTGCACGCCCCTGTGATACGTCAACATGCCCGCCATTTTGGAAAGGGCAATATTCGGAACCAATGGAATGTAACTCGCTTAATTTTTTGTTTTTATTTGCATTCATATAGACCCCGTACATTTTGAAATCTAAATACATATACACCATGGATTTTTTGATTCGACCAAACTGTCACGCAATTAAATAATCCTAAACCAAAATAAGCATCAGTTTTACTGCGATTTATTACCCAACACAACATATTAGAATTAGTGATCATAATTTAAAATAGATTTAAATTTGATAATAACAAGGAAAGAGCAAAGGTGCCTCAGTGACATACTGATTACCTCCTTCTTCAATTGGGAGAAGAATTGGGGGAACTTTGTGGCGAAGAGTGGGTGAGGGCGAGGCTGCATCTGTCGTGGTAGTTAAAGGCCGTATTACTGGCAAGTGGCTGCAATTTCAAGATCTATATCTGGACGAAAATTACATTTATTCATTCAATGAATGTCAATGTCACAACCTATTGAATCGACTATCAGATACTGGTTGGTTATGTAATTATCTCTAACATTACAACAAATATACCATATACCATATAAAAAAACATACCATTCTTCAACTGGGTGACTAAATGGTGGCCCGTTTTCTCTCTTTGCTTAATTTGACCTGAGATGCAGAGATAAGTCGTAATTTCGTTTTATTTGTGACTCTTTCGTAGATACATTTATAATTTATATTAAATGACTGCTAGAACTGTTATTACAGTCCCCAGATCTCTGAACCGTTCTCCCCTGCGTGTCATTAGAGGGATTTTCAAGTGTCACTGCATTGTAACATGACTTGATTTAAGCGCGTATAATTGCAGTTCATAACTCATTGTGAGGACACCAGGTGGCGCTCTGTCCTTATTCATCAGCTTTCTTTCTCCTGCAGACTGCGGGTTACAGCGTTGCCAGTTTTTTCACTTTCCTTTTTCCATTGGGAAAAACATGAAGCATTAATCTATTGCTCTAATTACTGGAAATCGACAAAAGCAACGTTGAATTATCAAATCTGATTGTTTTGAAGGTTTTGATTCATTTTCATTTAATAGCAGCTTTCAGGATGCTTTGATTGTTACATTTACATCATTTGGCATCATTTGGTTACTATTATATTTCGTGCTTTAATTAAGAAAAATCAGTTGTATAATATGAATAGTATACTAGGATATGCTGTTATATTCCTTAGTTCCTTTTATCTTAATCATATCTTTATTTTTATCCTATTATCTTGAGTATGTCAACTAATTCTAGGTCTGTTTAATATATTTTTAGGCACCTTGATGATAGTCATTTTAAAAGCACATAATTAAATGTTATTTAGGAAATTTGTATGTTTTAATAGTTTGTTTTAACATATGCATTGTATGTTCAATACATTGTTACTATTATGTTTCACTCTATATTCATACATATATTAAACTGTACATCTGTATATAATAATTTATTACATCTTCACTGTTTATTACATTTTCACTGGTCTACTGCATGTCATAGAGTTTCTATGCAGCAGTTAACCTGCACTTTATCTGTATATATTCACTATATTCTTGAACTTCTGGTTAGATGCTAACTGCATTTCATTAACTCTGTACCTGTACTCTGCTTAATGACAATAAAGTTGAATCGAATCTAATCTAAATCTAATCTAAATCTAAAGAGCAGCATATGAAGTTGACCAAGTGAGCGGGTTTATAGGAGCAGACCTGGCAACTCAGGGTGTAAACAGGAAGTGCTGTAGCTGAGTGCAGCACGGAAGCTTCATTACCTTTTCGCCTGTATGTATCTTTTATTATTTTGTCGGGATTTTATTGAAACAAGCTCAGTAATGATTGGTTGAGAAACGAGAATCGATGCTACTTTAATTTTATTGCATGTAGACAGATGTTCATGTCACATCTCTGTACAGATGTGAGGACGCTAACAGTTAGCTTAGCAAAAATGCCAGCAATGTTTAGAATGTTGAACTGGACAGAAACATTTACTGTAATTAAAATTAACATGAATGAAAGAAACATAAAAGCCTGCTTGTTTAATCAGAGTTTCATATATCAAATGTAACATAAATTATTAAAACGGTAATACCATTTTTGCATTAATAATCTTGAAATTAAATTTTGTTGGATGAGGCGTTGTTGTATGTTCACGTAATAAAGTTAACATATGTAGTATTTAAAAGTATTTTTAGACTTCTGTATATAGTTCTAACATTACAAAGTTACCGTTTCAATATTGCGGTGTGAAAGATGCTTTTTCTTATAGTAGTAGTAGTAGTAGTAGTAGTAGTAGTAGTAATAATAATAATAATAATAATAATAATAATAATAATAATAAGAGTAATAAAAAATAATAAACATATTGAATAATTTTGAGCAAAATCCACATCAGCCTGTTTCAAGATTCTTTTGTCATTCGTGATTTGGGCCTCTTTGTTTTAGTGTCAATAAGGTGAATGTGTACAGAGTGATCATGGGAAAGAGCTGTAAGGTGGTGGTGTGTGGCCAGGCGTCGGTGGGAAAGACGGCCATCCTTGAACAGTTACTGTACGGAAATCATGTTGCTGGTGAGCCAAAGTATTACTTTAGAAATGTTTCTAGAGTTGTAAATTTGTTTGTTTCCCCCTCACACAAGTCTTACGGTATGTTTTTGCGGTAGGTTCCGAGCCCATGGAGACGTTGGAGGACATCTACATCGGCTCGGTGGAGACGGACCGAGGCACACGGGAGCAGGTGCGTTTCTACGACACACGGGGTTTGAGAGATGGCGTCGAGTTCCCACGCCATTACTTCGGGTTTGCTGACGGCTTTGTGCTCGTCTACAGCGTGGATAGCAAAGAGTCCTTTAAACGCATGGAGGCTCTGAAGAAAGAGATCGACCGCTGCCGTGACAAGAAAGAGGTCAGAGTTTGGAACTGTGCTTCATCTTTTTTTGAGGGGATTGATGACTGATTTATGATTTATGAAGTCTTAGAATGTAGAAATGTCCGGTTCCTTACCGTACATCGGGTATTTAATGGATAGAAAATGAATGGGTAATACATGTCTCCTGTTTCAGACATTTTATATTTTATTCACCTCAGACCACTTTTCAAAGAAAACCACAATGAGAATACATTACCATAAACTTCTCTCATAAACTTTTGTTTTATTTTGTTTTTAGTTATTTTATTTACCCAAAGTATTTTTTATTTTTCAGTCAATCAAATTGGAATGACTGAATGATGAATTCCACCATTTATTTATTTATTTATTAACTGAATGTCTGTATGAATAAAAAGATTATCACTATAACTTTATCTAAAACATAATTCTGGCAAGCCAATTTTATCTATGTTAAGATTCTAGACATCTTTCTATATCGTTTTCTGTCCGTCCTCATGTCCTGTTGTCTGTCTTGTCTCTGTACAGGTCACCATTGTGGTTTTGGGGAATAAGCTGGACATGGCCGAGCAGAGGAGAGTGGACAGTGAGGCGGCCCAGCAGTGGGCTCGTCAGGAGAAAGTCCGGCTCTGGGAGGTTTCGGTGACTGACAGGCGCTCTCTCATTGAGCCCTTTGTCCACCTGGCCAGCAAGATGACCCAGCCGCAGAGCAAGTCCACCTTCCCTTTGAGCCGCAACAAGAACAAGAGCAGCGGTTCTCAGGACAGCTAGACGGGCAGGAAGGGACCGATGAAGTGCAGAGATGGAGCAGATACGCAGAACAGGAACATGAAGAAGTGACTGAAGTTTTCACAAATACCTTTGGCATGAAAGACTGAATGCTATAGCTTGATTAATAAGGGTTTATTTTATGCATATTATTGTTATTTTTGTGAAGGCCGGGATTATTTAGGCTTCGTTAATCATGCTGCAAAAAAGACACATGTGAACCGAATCAGAGATGCTCGTTTGATGTTACTGATGTTATCCACAATCATGTTACAGCTCACTCTGAGGTTTCCTGACCTTCTGTCAGCTTAAAAATATACTGTATATATTTTCTCTGCCTGTGTCCTCATGTGTGGTATTAAATGTTTTATGAAAGCGTGTCATTATTTTTGTACATCTAATGCTGATACCGTGACATTTCTCTCTCAGCGCTGTATTTGTGTGTGTGTGTGTGTGTGTGTGTGTGTGTGTAATTCAGAGCACATACTTTGGCTAACAAATTAAAACTCTACAGTGCCATAGCCCTTCAGGATATACGCAGTCCCTCTGCTTCACACTAAAAAAACAGCTTCCTGCAACACAACTCATCAGTCATTTTAAACACTTATAGAGTGATATTTATATAAAAAATGATATGTTATATTGGAGGCATATATTCTATTCTATTCTATTGTATACTAAAAAAAAGGAGCAAAAAAGGAAAAGGTGGAAAAAGCTAATATAAAATGAAAAAATATGAACGGGGTCTGAAAAGTCAGGAACCACTGAGACTAAACATATTTCATTTTCATTTATTGTTTACAGTCTGTACTCTGTGTACACGTTTCCTCAGAGTTGTCACGTCTTTTGTATTTTGCTCAACATTTTCTCCTGATTTTTCAGACTCCTGTGTTGTAGTGTCCTATCAGCTGCTTGTCACTGTAATAAATGAGCTATAACTGTACTGATGTGTCCTGTCACATTTCTCATAAATATGTACTGTGACATCATCAATCAAGCTAATTTGCTGGGATTATATAGACGCAGGCTGAAGTCGTCTGATCCGCTTTATCCCAGCAGCCTGCACGAAAGGGAACAAATCTTAGCGAAGGTCACGTCTCCTCTATTCCAGTCGTTTACTGCTTTAACTGAGTCGATTTGGCTCTGAACCCTGTCGTGAGCGTGTCAGTGTTATTTTGTGGAAAGAAGGCAAGAAGAATTGCTTTGTTTGCCCTTTATCCCGTTTTTTATGAGGCGGGTATTTCATTTCATTCATGGCTAAGCCTGTGGTGACCTTAAAATGGGGGCTGCTCATACCTGGCAGTATATCTCTGATAAAAATCTCTCTCTCTCTCTCTCTCTCTCTCTCTCTCGCAGTGTGTGTGTGTGTGTGTGCACGTGACAGAGAGAGAAAGGAAACAATGAAAGAGAGACATAGACATAGAGACAGAGACAGAGAGGAAACAACGAAAGACATACAGACAGACAGAGAGAGAGATGGACAGAGAAAGAGAGAGAAACAATTACAGAGAGAGGGAGAACAGGAGAAAAATACAGAGATACAGACAGAAACACACACACACACAGAGAGAGAGAGAGAGAGAGAAGGAGAGAATGTAAACGCTTTGACAATACTGAATAAATGACATATATTTGAAAATGGAGGACTAGTAGTGAACTTTGGGAAATAATGAAATAAATAAAGTAATCGTAAATTCCAAAATTAAAGTTTTTACATTAGAAACCCTAATCATGATGATAAAAGATAAAAGCTTTCAGTGATCCACAGAGTTTTATTCATAATAAAAAAACACGCACAAAAAAAAAAATACCACAAGCAAATAAACAAACAAATAATAAATCAAAACAGTTTGTGGTTCCAAATTAGGCTGTAGAACTTTACCCACCAGTTTCTCTCTCAGAGGTATAAAGAGGCTCAGAACCTAAGCAAGTGAATTAAAGAAATCATTAAAAAGTAAGTAATTAAATGTTAAAATAAAAAAGCAGTGCTAGCCAAAATAAATGACTAATTATCTCCACTGCAAAAAAATATAATTAGACTCGATATCCAGGATTTTTTAATGCAAATGTTTATATATAAAAAGACATATTTTTGTAGACTTCAGCAGGAAGGAATTAGCGTTAAGTCTGTAATGAACTCGGAAATAGCGCTGGCCTGTTGTAGAAAGG
>JAOTRN010000025.1:19878517-19889975 GCA_028566695.1 Bagroides melapterus | reverse complement strand
TTGCACAGTACTGTATATAAATATATATATATAGTGTAAAGACGCCCCAAGTGTTTGTTCATTAGCAGCTAAAATTTGAAGGTGTTGATCATCAGACAGTAAAATTCTGTTTAAGATTATCAACAGACGGAAAAACACACACATGAGTCCTGACTCATTTTAGATCAGACTCGCCGTGATAAAATCATTCATTTGTTTATACGGATCCAAGGAGTCCATGTGTTTACTCATCCTACACATGACTTTACATCACGCTCGCTGGTTTAGTCTAAGAAAAGGGAAACTGTAGTTTTAGTCATTGGAAGTTGTCCAGGTTTGGAGGAAGAGTGTGTGAAAATAGGAGAAGAGTTAAACTTGACCTCCAGCTCTTTTGACACTTGTCATTTTGATGCAAGACAAAAATGACAAATCAGCCGATAACCAACGTTCCCACGAGCCCCAGAAACAACAGACACACTGCTGTAAGGAAGATCCAATTGATTTATTTCTCTCTCTCTCTCTCTCTCTCTCTCTCTCTCTCACTCGTTCGTTCATTCGCACGCTCTCTCTCACTCATGCTCTGTACAGGAAAAAAAAACAGCAAAACAAATAAAACGACAAGAATCCGAACCTGTTCAAAATATTCATCTTTTTTTTGTGTTACTGGGTCAAAAACACAACAGACTACATTTTTCCATCCACAGATACTGGCCGTGTCCCTTTAAAGAAGATAATCAGTTCATCTTTTTACGTTTTAGAAAAACCCGATATGATCTGATTTATGAACAGCACTGGTGGTAGACAGACAGAGAGAGACAGACAGACACACTGACAGACAGACAGACAGACAGACACTCAGCGCTCGGTCCTGATGAAATGATTCTACAGAAGAATGTGCGCTGGACACGAGGGATGCGTTAGTTTGTGCTTTTGGACCATGTGCTCATGATTTGTGGTTTGTGAATGTAGCTGCACGCTTGAATGTTGGAACAGTTTCTAAACTTATCTGTAGAGGAGCAAGAGAAGGTGTGTGTGTGTGTGTGCATGTGTGTGTGTGTGTGTGTGTGTGTGTGTGTGTGTGTGTGTGTTTGATAGAGAATCATAGATGCTGCCTAAAGGAATACTCTAGTGTTTTTTCAGCATCTGCACCACCGTCTGCGTGCAACACCGTGACAAAAATATTCAGAAAACTGAAGAGCTGTAAATTCTTTACAGTGGATTATAAATGACTGTATCAGGAAGAATCAGTAGAAGAGTCATTTCAGAGATGAACTCTTTTTTTTTTTTATTATTATTATCATATGTTTTTAGAGAACTTGTTAGAATTGTGCGCAGGGAAAGAATTGTTGAGCTCAGGGCTGGGATCGGAGGAAACCCAACAAGAGTCACCCAAAGCTGAGGGGTATGGATTTTTTAAAACGTCCTTCCTTCCTTCCTCCCTCCCTCCCCTTTCCTTCCTTCTGTCCTTCCTTCCCTCTTTAATTCCTTCCTTCCTTCCTTCCTTCCTAACATGCGTCCATCCTCAGTAACTGTCTGGTCAGAGTTAAAGTGGTAATAGGTATTGAGACTGAGGTTGAAGACGTGTCAGAGGCAGAATTTAATGTGCTACCGTCTACCTCATATTATTTTTTTCTTGCTTCTTGTTGTGTTGCAGTGGTGTATAACTCTATTGCTTGAAAACAACTACATAAATATGAGCTTTGGTACGATTTCTTCTTTCATACCTTTATTGCAATTTTAATTATGTTATATAGTAATATTTTAAACATTCAGTGACCGGTCTTAGAACTTCATCTCTAAACAGGTTTGTAAATATCCAACGTCTTGTCTGAGGTAATCGCGTGAACACTAGAGACAGAGCAGAGATCTAGAGATTAGTGTGAAAAGCACTAGAGTATTCCTTTCCCGTATGAGAACGTAAAGAGACCTTCCTCCACATCGCTTTAAAAAGCACTGCACCAAATGTGCTGTGAAATGCTTCCGTCTGTCTTGTCACCGCTGGCAACTGATGTTTCCATGGCTGCCTTCTGTCCTACAAGACGTACCATTACACCGAATCAATCTCGTCCGGATCGCAGGGGAAAAAATAGTGAGAAAATGTCACAGACCTTTTCAATAGCATTAAGACAACACTAACCACACTGAGACAGACTGTAAGATGACCGGTGGCACAGAGAAAGGTAAAAAATCATGGCTAAATTTCCATTTTGATATAAAAGGAAATGTTCATGTGTCATACTCTGATTATGGCTATTGCAGCTCCAAACAGTGTTATTGCTCAACATATTTCACATACTGAAGGAGAGGACAAGCAGAACAAATATCCAGGGCCCTGTGTGTGTGTGTGTGTGTGTGTGTGTGTGATGATAACCGATATCATCCACGTACAAGCACACACGTACGTATGTGCAGATACACACACATACAGAGAGAGAGAGAGAGATAGAGAGAGAGAGAGAGAAAGAGAGAGAGTTCTGAAATTTCAGGAAAAGTCGTAGTCGTGCATGGATCAAGGACGGAAAGGGTTTTCAACACAAAAAAAACAAACTGAATTCCATTTCTTTGTTTTTCAAACTGGAATGCTTCCTGTGTAACTTAATTTTGGTGGAAAAAAGTTTATAAATTCATCACATTGGAATAGCGTTCGGTAAAACTGAGAATTAAAAAAAAATATAATAATAAAATAATAATTGCATTAGCGATATTTCTCATGTAATGTACAAATAACAGACTGTACAATTTTTACATTTTAATAAAAAAAAAAACAATTAATTTCCATATTTGGATGTTATACCTTCTATTATTATTATTATTAGTAGTAGTAGTAGTACTAGTAGTATATTTTTAAACCAAAAATGTTCAAATTTTATTTATCAAGAGCAGGAAATATATTTTACTCTCCAGCTATTAAACTGTATGATGTCATAAACCCTTTTACGTCTTTGACCCACATCCTGACCCCCACTGTACGCTTGCTCTGCTCTGGGTTGGATTACAGTATGGCTGATGTTTTACTCTGTTTAACGTCTCCTCTGATGGAGCTGAAACAGGAGCCCTGAGACTCGCCCGTCACTGTAGGCTTTGAAGCTGAAATGTCCCGAATGCAATAAGACATATCGTTTAGTCATGCTGTTTTTGTTTTTTGTTTTTTTTTACTCTTTGCATAATCTCTCTCACACTCAAACACACACACAAACACGCACACCTCTGTTTTCCTCCCACGCTGATTTTTTTTTCCAATATATTAAATCATAAAAAGTAGGTAAATATACTAACTCATTCTTGGCATATGTTCTTATTTCATAATCTTTGTAATCTCTGTTATGACTTGGCAAACAATAGAAGATCTTTCAGATAGAACTTATCATAGCAGTAATGACCATAATGACTCTGATAAATTTTCTACGTACTCTCTACATATTTATAAATCTACATACAACCTAATATAGACAACTTTGTAAAGTAATCTTCTTAAAGACTTTGCAAAATATCTTAATAGTTCAGAACATGGAAAAATAAAAAACAAAACCGAAATGTAAATGAATGTCCCGGCGTGTAAGAGAGTGAGCAGCGATACATCTCTGCAGATCAGGAGTTAAACCTCCAGGATTTTTTAACTTCAGTCTTAATCTAATGCTCATGTATGTGTGTGATTAGCACAGATGTGTATTTCATGTACTGAGAAAAGACTGTACTTAAAAGAAAAGAAAACCTGTTTACTCCAAACACTCTTGGAATCTTGTTCTTGTAGTTTTTGATATAAAAAAAATCTTTAAGCGTCGTCAAAGGGATTGCATTCTGCTCTGGAACTCACACACAGTCACTTTCCGCAGTATTGCTTCGATTTTGGATGCTTGTCTCATCCTTCTTTGTGCTGGAGTGTAACGGTTATTATTTTGAATTATTTATAAACATATATCAAATTATCTATATGGAATTCTGTAAGTCTGAAGACGTCATAAGAGAATGTGCAAAATGTCACGTTAGCTTATATACAGCACTGCACAAAGGTATCAGACACTTCTAAACAAATCATAGGTGATGAAGATGCTTCCAAACAGAAAAGTCTCAAAATAATTACTGTGAATAGCACCAAAAAAACAAAAAATAAAACAAGTAGTAATCACATTAGAAATCACAATGATTTAAGACTTCATTTATGTTTGTTAATACAGTGCATTACTTTAAAAATATGCGTAAAATTATAAAGAAATGTATTTGAAATGTATTTTTACTGAAAAACTTAGTAGGGATAAAATCTACATTAAAAAATTAGGTATACAAAATGAATATAAAAACAGAAGGTGGCTAAAGCCTTTGCACAGTACTGTATTTCATGACGGACTTTTTTTCTGAAAAATCCTATTTTTTCTGGAATCTCTCTTTTTTGACTACATTTACATAAACTAAAGTGACGAACACTATTGTTCCAAAAGATATTCTCTCCACTGTTGATTTAATATTGAAAAAATAAACACTGTCTAACATTTGAGTCTAAAATCTCCCGAATGTTAAGAACTAAGATGTTTTTCGTCCTCGTCAATCTATTCATTGAACGTTCAGGCCTTGTGGGTGTGGGCGGAGTCATCCGGATGAAGACCACGCCCATCAGCGTTTCCCCACAGAAAAACATCTCCCCATTTACAACTTCCGTTATAAATGAAATCTGAGTAAACAGGCATTCCCTTTTCTCGTTCATGTCTGTGATCAACACTTATACGTTCTGGTGAAGATTAAAGATTAAAGATTAAAGGTTAAAAAAGCTGGAGCGCTCCTTTAGAAATTCCCCAGTGGGCAGGAGAACCATACAGTGCTCCTCCTTGTACAGCAGAGGGCGCTGCTGGATGACAGAGATGAGCTGCAGTGCCGATGAGGGAATGGGGCTCGTGTGTCACACGTACTCATACACACCCTCGCACGCGCTCACACACTCGGGTAACATGGCGAGAATTGAAATTGTAATCAGGTGATGTGAGATGGATTTGAACTGGCAGCTTGACCTTTGTGTGGTCTTAATGAGATAACACTGAGAGCAAAATATACCAACATGCAGGGCCGAAATGCGACTGTTATAATCACTGTGTGTGTGTGTGTGTGCACGTGTGTATCCTTCTGACAGAAAATCATCTAATCTATGCGGAAAAAATTGGAACACTGATTGTATGCGAGTGTGTGTGCGTGTCAGTGTGTGTTAGCGATGGAGCGCTGATTTGCCTGCAAATTGTCATCTCGATGCACTGCACTCGTATTCACTGATGATCCCACGATGATTACCCATGATGCAAAGCGACAGCTCTTTATGGTTTCCAGGGGAGCAATAACATGTTTGTTTGTGTTGGGGGGAAGAATGAAACTTCAAATAAAACGGAATAAATACAGATTTTAAAAAAGAAAAGAAAAGAAGCCTTGAGTAAAGGGATGTTTGCATTTGTCTCACTAAGAAATGTGCTCTAGTTCTCTAATGCTGTTGTACTTCTAATAAATTACACAGTAAAATCCTATGGTTAATGTCTTATAAAACTATACGAGGTCACAGTCAACTATACGAGGCTCCACGCGTTTCCCTGGAGGCGTGCCCTATCAGTCAAGCTCTATTTGAAGGAATAGAGTGGTAGGCGCGTCAATGAGGTCTCTAGGGCCCTCCCCCAGCCTGGGGGTGTGAGCGTGTAGGTCTCCTCTTGCTTCCATGTTTTCTCTCAAATCATCTATGTCTGTCTTTGCTTCCTATCTTTCTGTGCTGCATAGTTCAAGAGTGATCCTCTTGTGAGGGCCACAGTCCTAGAGGAGAGTGCAGAAAACTGGAGTGTGTGTATCAGTTTTGAGATTTTTTAAGACCGTACTGTGTGTGTTCACGTGTTCTGTGTGTAACTCTAAATCTTACCTCTACCATAAGCGTGTGTGCGTTTGTATGTGTGTATGTTTATGCATACTTTAATAAGGTGAGAATAGTATAGGTGTGTGTGTGGCCCGGAGTGGTCCCGGTGCAGGCCGAAATAGGGTGGGGCCTAAGATCGGAGCAGGAATGAAGGCGGCACCGGCAGGGTGTCGGAGAGTGAGCGGATTGGCTGCCACCGTGCAAAGAGTGGGCGGAGTTATAGGAGCAGACAGGAAACTGGTGGTCAAATTTTTAGTCAGCTGCTTCTGTAGAGCCAGTTTGGTCTGAAAGAGAGAAAGAAAGCAATGTAAGTGTTGAAGGAAACCACATCGGCAACGGATATCAGCGTAAAACAGTGACGATGAAAAGCTTTTGCAGCAGAAAACTGTAAAATAAGCAAATAAACGTTTCTTAACATGGACGTAACAGTACGCAGGTTCGGTGTGCATATGGTCCAAACCATTTAAAAAAGTCCCCCAAGAAATATAAACAGCTTCACCTTACAATAATTAAATGTCATTCTAATGTAATATTCAGTACTGCTTTAACACCTCTGTCATATATTCCACTTAAGAAATGCTTTTTCTTTTGTTTTTCTGTGTGCCTGACATGCATAAACGAAACCAACTAATCAATACACAATTATCAGACTGTATATGACTATAGAAAGAACATTATTCATAATAAGACTCTCTGGTGTTTATAACAGTTTATAAATACACCTTCCAGTGTCACCTAAATGAGGATGAGGTTCACTTTTGAGTCTGGTTCCTCTCAAGGTTCCTTCCTCTTCCATTTAAGGGAGTTTTTCCTCACCACAGTCACCTCAGACTTGTTCAATAGGATTAAATACAAACATTTAAATATAAGCCTAATATTAATTAAATATAAGCCTAATATTGGCTTAATAATTAATTAATATTAATTATTAAGCCATGTCTTCCAGATGTCACATAAAAAACCTCAATCACCTTAATCATCTGTTGATTATGATGTTGTGGATTGGTGTCTTGTTGCAGGACAGACCCACGTATATATAGAGACAAGGATTCTCCAGATAAAAACGCAGACACGTTTAATTCAGATTTAAATCCGCTCACTTAAAAGCACTTCAGAAACTCCAGATTCATTTTACCCAGAGGTTCTGATTATAAAGTGTAAAAAGCAGGTGGAATGAGGTTCAAATTCGATGGGCATACGAACCAAAAACAAATTCTTTAAATGTTTGCTAAGAATTTCTCGTAGCTCACGGCTCGGACTGGTGTGCAGGTGTGTTACTCACCTGTGAAGAGAGAGAGGTGAGACCGTACTGGTTAAAGACTTTTTTCATGGCTGACATGGCTCCACCTGCGTAGCCGTTCCACCTGACGCTCTGCTGAAAGACATAGAGTGAAAACCATGAGACACACCTGTCTGTGTACCCTGAAGTATGATTGTGTGTGTGTGTGTGTGTGTGTGAGAGAGAGAGAGCGTGTGTGTCTCACCGACACTGCTGAGGTTGGCTGAGTCTTGCTGTGAGGGCTGAATTTGGGTTTGGGCGGCTTTCCAGCCAATCTGTCTTTATGTCTGCGACTGTTCATATGCTGGAATAAAGACAAACACGTATTAACCTTATACGAAGGCAAATCTGAATTGAACACAAATCCACTCGTGAGTTTGTTTACACTGACTCAGTGACTCAGTGCCCTCGTTCTCTCTCTCTCTCTCTCTCTCTGTTCCCTCGTTTAGAGATCTGCGCAAAGTATCATTTCTTAATTGTTATATAAATGGTGGTGGTAATGTCAAACCTTAACTGTGACGCAAAGGTTATGCTTTTTATTGCATTTTAAACGTTACATTTATCCATTTCTTTCTGTATATCAGTAGCTAGTTTTTTTTAAATCGGATAGTGACTTTTTGATGGGATGTTTTTATCCTTCAATTAAAACTCTTTCTAAACTGATACCTGAGAGAAACTGAGAAACTGATATCATAGAGAAAACTAAAAATGAGATCTCACACACACACACACACACATAAACACCAACATAGACATAAAAAAGAAGGTTAAATCTAAATTCCTTTAGGGTTCTGGGGGATGTAGAAGCCTGGATTGTAAACAGGATGTGGCTTAAAGCTCCCTCGATCGTACTGTGAATTGACCTGGATCGGCTATAAATGTCACAGTTTGTAGGTGGACGATCATGGGTTGCATTTTTCCTTTAGTCTTTCTTCGTCAGATCAAACAAGCTGGAATTTGTTTTTTGAAATATTATTCTTGCCTGACATCTGGTAAACGTACACACCTTATCTAAAGTGACGAGTGTGTGTTACCTGGTTGAGCTGAGTCTCCGAGTTGACGTGGATCTCACACACTTCGCAATGGAAGCTCTTGCTGCTCACGCCCAGGCTGCCCTTGTTGGCCAGTCGCTTGCTTTTACATGCGGCACGGGAGGACAGTGCCTTCCCTCGTCGCCGTGGCAACACGCTCTGTCCATCCAGCATCAGTTTGTGCTTGATTCCTGTGAGAAAAATCAGATTTAGGATTCAGTCCCCAACGAAAATGATCACTATGAGCTAGTGGAAGCTTTAGTGAGGATCAGGAATAAACAAGTAGACGTGTGACGTGTTTATTACAAACAAAACGCTTATTCTCATTAGGTTGAACTCCAAAGAGTTGACGTCTACTGTAGACTATAGATCATGCAGATGTGTGTATCCAGTGCAGGGTTGGTGCTGGGGGTTTTTAAGCACTGGTTATTCTAACTGGCCACTTTATTAGACACACTTCTGTGGTTCAGCTTGGGACAGATTCAGAGGTGTTCGGATGTTAAACGTATGTTTGAACCTGACAACATTATAATGTGTTGTATCATGTAAGACGTGTTTCCTCTTAGCCTGTTTTGTAGTCTTATACAAACCTTATTAACCTGCGGTCTGACTTCAGAGCAGAGCAACAAAATACCTTTCTCTAATCCATCTTAGTTTCCTATGTCCATGGTGTCAAAGAGATAAAGCCATGAATATATTGGCATGCAAAACATGAATGGGGATTAAAACAGAAACAAGTTACAGTTGTGTTAAAGACAGAACACCTACAGGCGGAGTTTTATTTATTATATGATTTTATTTTCAATTTATTATGAGCTTAGCTTCAGTTAGTAAACTGTTAAGTTAATTTACGGTCCTGACTTCAGTTTTGCAGCATTTCTGCTGTTGGAAAAAGGCAATTAATCCAATAAACAGACCAGTGCATGCTACTAACAGCTAAAGCCATCTTTAACCCGCTTTTGGTATATTTTCCTCCTTATTTTACCCCCTACAGAGCCATATATAGTATTTTCTGCAACAGACAGGAGGCATGAGAGCATCAGTACATGTTACACTTTACATTTATGGACTAAAGCTCATCTTTTTCATGTCCTGTACGCTTAAGTTTCTGACCAAATCAGCAGTCAGGAGTTTATAGTGAACAATGTGACCTATATGTCAGATCAATATACTTGATCAACTCACAATTGAGTGTACTTCTCTAATTACACACTCAACATTCTGTCAGGTTACGTGGATAAACGAAGTCTTTACCGCTGTTGTGGGCTTCCAGTTGAGTGATTGAGTTGACTGTCACTTTGCAGACAGGACAGTGCAGGTGATGCTTGCTCCTCCTGGGGTCTTTCTCCCTCAGGGGCTCTTTAGGCAAGCTGTCCTGCTCGGTGCCTGTCTCGCTGGGACCGGCGGCATCCTGCAGGCTGTCTGAGTGCTGCGAGGGAGGAGAAGATACGTCTGCACACGACACCTCCGATACAGGAGTGAGGACCACCGAGCTGACCTGAGCCTCGCTCAGCTTCACTACAGAGTCGGAGTCACACTGAAGAGCTACATGGACAGGAGAGAGAGAGAGAGAGAGAGAGAGAGAGAGAGAGTGAGTTTTTTTTTCAATTTTCATTATTCTATCTCACAAAAAACGAAAAGTCATTTCAATCATTTTTTAATGTCATTGGAACATTGCTGCCTATCTACATTAAAACCCATTATTTCTTATTTTATCTGCCATCTGATTTTTTTTAATACTTTCTCCATCTCTGCACCACTTCGCTGGTCATTTCAGCTCCTTCTCCTTTCTTAACTCCTTCTCAAGTCTCTCACCTCCCTCGAGCCCAAAGCACTCAGATCATAAATTAAAGTACAACGAGTAGAAATGCTCAGAATCAGTCTCTCTACCAAGTAACACCTGCACACTCATAGCCAGCACACACACACACACACAGACAATGTTGTGAGTGTTGCCCAGTGCAATTCTCCCCCTTTCATTAACTTTCACACTTCATTCAGGTGTGAAAAAACCCTTGTGTGCACGCAGATCCTCTCTTTACTATATTCCCATTGGATTAGATGCATTTTTCTTCTCACACCTTTGGAGCCCTCTATAAAATCTCCCTCACCAGGGAATTCTACAATTACAATCCCACTGATGGCCCTTTTAACACCAAAGGGGATGTTGTTTACTGAGCTGGTGTCAAATCCTGAACGGTTTCAAGCGTTTCCGCTGCAAAAAGACTCGATCGCACCTCCTCGGTGTAGAATGTTTTCCTAGAAAAGAACAAAATCAACACTAATTTGAAATAACTAGAATAACATTTGATATCGGATCACTCCACTTAGAAACCCAGTCCCATTCCGAGGCTTCATGGCTTCACGGCTTCCTGCAATGGGTTGTAACGATTTCGATTAGTTTCAGAGTGAAAGCGGTTATTTCTAGAACGTTCCATTGCTTGGAAGTGCAATTCGAAGCAAACAACCTACTACGGGTGGCAAGGCACTTACGGAAGAACACGGAGATAAAGCTGGAGAAAGGCACGAGTCAGGAGATGGGTACAAAAGATTTTCAAAGGATTAATCCATCCCTGGGAGCACAGTTAAGTTCGTAATTAAGAAGTGGAAGGTGTTTTATATCACTGAGACCCAGCAAGAATCAAGAACTGGATAGACTGTGCCAGAAGAAAACTGTGAAGGAGTTACAGGACAATTATATGGGCTTATGGGGCGGACTGCCAAAAAAAAAAAAAAAAAAAAAAAAATTAAGCTTGGCTAAAGAACTCCTTGAAGTTTGGAGGATTGAAGTGGCAGGAGGAAAATTAATACAGCTCACCATCCAAAGAATACCACAGCTACAGTAAGACATGATGGTGGGAGCATCCTGTTGAGAGAAGCTTTTCTCTTCAGTAGAGACTGGAGGACTTTTAAGAGCAGTACAGCTGTAGTGTACACTCAAGAGGTTAAGACTAAAGAACAGGGTTTAAGACCCCGCACTGCCAAGCTGTCACTATAGGGCGCTTGAAAAAAACTCCGGACTGCACTGACTGTCCAAATACACATTCCCATAAACAGACCTTCATGTTCACAATCTACAGATAAAAAAATGTTTACATGCCGTCTTTGCACATTGCATTTTACACACTGTTTTCTGGGTATTATAATATTTTGAAAACAACTCATTACCTCATCACCTCCAAACTGCTGCTATTTCACTTTAATTTTGAGTCTGCGTTGTTTTTGTGTTTTTTTTTGTCTACTGTGTCGTGTCTTGTGTTTTTGTATTGTCTGTCTGCACTGTCTGGTTGTTTT
>JAOTRN010000025.1:19829152-19839710 GCA_028566695.1 Bagroides melapterus | reverse complement strand
CACACACACACACACACACACTCATCTAAGCTCTTATTTTTATTATTTCCTTCAGACTAAATTTGTGATATGGAATACTAATATTATCAGTGATGCTATATTTTAGCTGACTAAACTTTATTGTAAAAAAAAAGGAGTGCTAATATCGTCAAAGACTGGTGTTGCTCTAATAAATACTAGCAATATTTAAACGCTCAGTATTACTTATACTTGGAACAAAAATACAAAATACTGAGCTTTACCACATTTTCTATCATTTTCAATCTTAGTATAAGAAGGAAATGTTATAAAAATGAAGGTTGCTGCAATTATCTTATTATAACAATATTTTTAAATCTCATTATATTCCAATCTTTCATGTTTTATATAATTAAAAAAATCTATCCAATTATAAATTGTGAATAACACAAAATGCATTTAAATGAAGAAATCCCTCAGACTCAGCTCCCAGACTCCCTCAGTTCAGCCAGAACAATTAAAAGATAAAATCAAAATGATTTTCTTTCATGCTTACATAATAAGAAGAATATTTCAAGCACAGAATCTGCTAAATGTATTAAAAATATTCCTGCACCATACCCAAGAGGAGGATTTATTAAGTGACCGTAAGACATGGCTAAAGATAACTTTAATTTCATGAGAACTGAAAACGGTGTGAAATGCAACTTAAATCTGAGATCTGTTCATTACTTTACAAAGGACATCTTTCAGATTTCATCACTTCATCAGTTCATATCCTTGTGATGGTGTGTGTGTGTGTGTGTGTGTGTGTGTGTGTGTGTGTGTGTGTGTGTAGAGCTGATTACAGTGATCTTATGGTTTCATTGTTTTATTGTTTGTATGTGGTCAAAACTATGTAAGGATAATCTCTCCGAAAAATTCATTTTTCAAAATGATCCTTCGGTCAGTTTTGATCTAAACACGACATAATGACTGCAAAATGACCGTCGCTGTATCTAGACGCAGTGACCTTGAATCATGACCCCAAACCTCTCCTATACTCCGCCTCCCTCTCAGCCCTAAATGCTCGAATTAGAATTAACCGCAGCGCCGCTTTCGTCATTCCTGCCTCCTCTGTCCTTCTCTCTACCCTTCTGATTCTCCACAACCACAACTGGACATACCAAACCACAAATACCAACCCAAACACACACACTCACACACACACACACTCACACACACACACACACACACACACACACATGTACCATGCACCTCCTTTACACATAAGCTTTATCTCACAAACAGGCAGATTTGCACTGCAGCATGACGTGATTTCACGTGCAGTGTGTGTGTGTGTCTGTGTGTGTCTGTGTGTGCATGATTTTGATGCAGTCTTCTGCTGTCATTTTTTTTTTTTAATGCCTTTAATATTTCAGGAACTGCTTGCTTTGTTCACCATCATCTCAATACACAAATTCCTAAAAATTGAATTATTTGGATTTGTTTAGTGTTCTTAAAAATTACAATAAAAATATCTACAACAAATATACGACACTTGACTCTATGATAGCACATAAATGATTTAATTGTATTAGTATTCCTTCTTCTAATGTAATACTAGTGTAAGTATTTTTCCTAGTGTATCATAGGATTACTGGAAAATAAGTCTTGTGATTTAGAAATGTTAGAAATGTGTATTTCAAGGATGTGCTTTATACAGAGGAAAAAATTATGTATTTCTAAATATTTATATTACATGCTTTCTGTATCATTCCCACCTTATTCAAAGGAATGGTACATGCCTAATGTGTTGTATGTGCAGTAACCTGCACTCATTTCATCTCCACGTTTATTCACCTAAGGGCATATTGTGAAAGACGGATGTAAAAAATAAAGCCGACCTTGTTTAAGAGAGGAAAAGAGCGTGAGCTGTGACATACCGGCCCTTCACACTCATACACAACTTTAGAATAACGTCGAAATAATAACATTATTTTGCAATTATTTTAACCAAACGAGAAAAACATACGCATTATATAAAAAAAATAGCTTAATAATAATGCGAGAAAACGAAAAGACTCGATTTCCTCATTTTTCTTGTTCGTTAACACACAATTGCAAATAGATAAATAGATAAACAATAGTGATATACGTGAAATAACTTAAAAAATATATATAAAATAAATAAAATACAAAATCAGTGAGTTAAATTTGAGTATTACTATTTGTCGGGAAAATGCGTCAGCGGTTCGGCCTGGCGCTTTAATAAAATCATTCATTCGTAACTAGCGCAGAAATACATCTGGTGTGCTAAAGATAAATAAATCCCGCAAAAATAATCATAGGTTCCTTATCAATTAAGCTTTTTTTTTTTTTGAAAAGCGCGGAATCAATTCAGGATCATTTTTAATTTTCCGCTTCGCTGAATCCGAGCTCGTGCGGCGCCGTTTGACCCGCAGCGGCACGAGGCCAAACCGAGCGGGCTTCAGTCCAAACCCGCATAGCACCGCAACAACTACGACGAACCAACACCGTAGATACGGTCTCATATCAAACTTACACGGTTCTGACAAAATATTTTGTAGGCCTACTGTGAGTTGGGCGCGATTAAAAAGAGCGAGGTTTTATTTTAAAGTGGAAAAAATAGGGATAATAATAATAATAATAATAATAATAATAATAATAATAATAATAATAATAATAATAATTTTATATAACAACTAAATAAAATAGAAATTATATATTAAATCCTTTATAACGTCTATACCTAAAAATTTTAATTTTCCAAAACAGTAAATGTAAAAATGCGACATGAGAGAAAACGGTTTAGATTTACTGTTAGAGAAAAAAATATTCTTAAATAATTTAAAAAATATATTTAACTAGGCTCTAGTAATAAAGTAAAAAGAAAAAAAATTTTTTTAAATATTCAGTACACATCCTGCTGCACCAAAAAGAGAGAGAGAGAGAAAAAAAGCTTTAAAGACAGAATGTTAGAAGAGAATTTCAGAGCAACACACACACACACACACACACACACACACACAGATTTAGTTGCATGTTAAATGCCATTCCTATGCTCTCAGGCGTGATGTCCAGTTCTCAGCTGAACCAACACACATTTCTTCCAACATTTTTCCTTCTCTGTTCTTATCTCTTTCCTTCTCTGCTCTTCTCTTTATTCACTTGGCCCTTCAAGCACATGTCGTGGAGGTCAGTGAAAAGGAAATGCTCCTGTTACAGCTCCGACTCATCACCTCTGCTCATTAAAGGATTCATATGAAGTGTCCAGTCTCGCTCTCCCTCTCTCTCCTTTTCTCTCTCTCTCTCTCACACACACACACACACATGCATACAGATACACAGAAACACGCAATGCCCTCTAAACGACACAAAGTCAGTCCACAGACGGCCGCTCTGATGCCACCCAGATGGCACACGTTCGTACCGGCAGCAATGCAAAAACACACTGCAGATCCGCAATAAAGAAAGTAAGAACGAGAGAAGGGTTTAACTGCAGTTCTTTATTTGTTATTGGCGTGGTATAAGTAGAGAGATATTGTTCAAGCATGCAAGTGGGAACTCGAGAAAGATGCAACATACATCCCATAATATACACTCCATATTCTGTAAATTCGATGCAGCAAAAAAAAAAAGGTAGAACAAGCAAGAGATGAGCGTCTTGTGCTTCAGGATACACACGCATGTCACTGAGGGGCAAACCTCAGGAGGATGGCTTATGTAGTTGCACATGATTGTATAGGAATTTCACTGATAACGCCGTACATCATGGTTATCTTTCACAGCACATTTAAACAGTCTGTATGCACACAATACATTTTTTGAAATTGTCCCCCCACACACACACAAATTCACACCAATGCAAAAATGACCAGTTTGTGACTTACCGATCAACATGTCTGTAGAAATCAATCCAAGGTTTTTTTCCCCAAAAAAACAAATCACGGTAAACGCTGTTTGACTTTTGTGGCACTTGCTCCTCTTCAGTGACGTTCGCTCTCGTGCACCGGCGCAAGGGAGGAACGCCACATGAGCTCAGCACTGCTCCGTCCACTCATCCATCGAGAAGGAATGGAAAGAGAAAGGAGGGGTGCAATCATCGGCCTCTCTCTCTCTCTCTCTCTCGCTCTCTCTGTCTCTCTCTTTCTCTCTCTCTCTGCCTTTTAACCTGAACATATGGGGAAATTAGCTGGTTTTATTTTCTCCTTTCACGGTGCTTGATTCCATCTAAATAACTGTGTGTGTGTTTGTGTGTGCACCTGTTATGCATATGTGAGTGTGTGTGTCGGTGTGTGTGTGGGGGGTGTGGGGTGTGTGTGGTGGGGGTAATAACAGCGAGGTACAATGGGTCAAATCTGGCACCCACTGTTACATTAGCATACCTCTTTTCAAACAGGCCCTGGCAGGATAAGTAGGGAAGTAAATCAGGTGAAGTAAAGGAACACGGTGTGCTGAAATCAAATGCTTCTTTCTGTTTCTTTTTTCCTCTTTTCCTCCACCGTCCGCATCTCTCTTTCTCGTTCTCATGCTTTCATCAGGTTTCCCCCCCACTCCACATGTCCCTTTCCTCCATTGTGCCTCGTACAGATGTGCTGAATGAGATAATCCTCAGCACCACGTTAATTGCACTTTTTTCAGCCCCGCAGAAGCAACCATTATGAAACAAACATCTCTCAATTTGCCTGAAATGAACCTGTGCTAAAGAATTGCTCTTATTTAGAGTCAGAAGGTTCGAAATTAGAAGGTTAAAAAATTGCAAGTGATGCAATGTGGTACATCTTTTTAAATAGATTTTTAAGAAGAAGATGCACCAAACCGACTGTCTGTCAAATTCCTTTAAAAATGGCTTAAAATTGTGCAGAATAATTATGAGAATTATGGGAACATCATGCATTCATTAAAATTTTTAGATTTGCTTTTATTTACCTAGTGTATTTTTTATTTACCTACTTTACCTATTTTTTTAAAGATATTTTGACAAATCTGCGCATATATATTACATAAATATATAAATATTTATCTGCGCATCATTTTTCCCTTGAAGGCTACAAGATTATTCTGCTATTTGTACAAAATAATCTAGAGTGTAACTGCTGCACTGGTCGCGCCGATAAAGCTCAGTGAACTGAATTAGACTGACTGTAAAATCCTGGAGTGCTGCCCTCTCTGGTAGACAAGTGCTATTGCAAGTGCTATTGTTGTGTTGCTTCTCCACTGTGTGCCGTAATCTCATGTCAGAAGTAAAACACCTAAACAGTAATGACAGATATTTACTATTTATTAGGGAGGTCTGGTATTTGGGACACACCACAAGCGTTTATGTTACGGCTGCACAGAAAATGAAGAATGAAATATCCTGAGGACTAATATCTGTTCTGACAGATTTGTGTTGTTATTTAATATTTGCCCAGTGCAAGGGCGTTGATTTGTGTAGGGAGGCAGGGACATTTTCCTATTAATATCAGAAGACTGAAATGTCTCTAGGAATAATTTGACCAAACAATTCATTTGCATTATATAAATATGCGTTTTTCCCCCTTATTACTTATATTATTTAACATTTAATGAAGTTGCCAGATGCCGACGACAGAGTTAGGTGGAAACAGATGATTGCCTGTGGCAACCCATAACGGGAAAAGCCGAAAGTAGAAGAAGAAAAAGATTTCGTTTATTTAACATTTATTAATGCAAGAATAACATAAATAACATTAAACATTTTTCACAACCGCGTTCTGTAAAGTTTGACTATTTATGGGACACAAATGGCTAACAGATTCTCTGCAATAAGTCCCGCCTCCGTAACTCACATATCGAATATGATTGGCTTTGTCTTTCTTGTGTTCCGCCTCTCTAACCCACGTCACTTTATTAATGTTTTTGTATATTTTTGCGCTAACGTGTAACGTAGGCTGCGGTTATAATCGGTTGTATGAAGAGACAAAGCTCTGTGTCAAGACATGACGTGCTTAATTATACAGACCAGGGTAGGGACATGTCCAGACATGCCCAATATCCAGAAAACACCAGATTTTATTTATGTCGAAACTTATGCCCTTGGTCCAATGTATAAATACACCACAAATTTACTCAAATAATGTCTTTTAACTTCAAGTTGGAAAATATTCATAAGCATAAACAAAGATGCAAATTTACATCATATATAAATTTACATAAAAAACGTCAATTCCTGAATGTAAATAACACAAATTTGGATTTGTTTGGAAAGTATTCATGTAAGATCTAGCAACCATGTTGAATGTAAAAGATGAAGGAACTTCTTGGTGCACAGGAACAACATTATTATAAAATGACACAAAAAATAGAGTCACAGCAAGGACCTGAAACATCCCTGTCAGTTAATTGATTTTATATGATGCAGGTGGAAATTTCATGGAAGCACAACTAACGGTCCCTGGACAAGAGGAGCCACACAACACGCTCTCAGACTAAAGATCAGGAAAGTAAGAGAGAAATCAACACTCAAGAAGGTGCTGCTAATTCATATCAACATTAAATAAAATGGAGAAAACAAAAAAGGTGTGTTTGTGTGTGAGTCTCTTCTCTGTGGATTTTCTTATCAAATCTGTGCACGTAGGCTGAAGTCGTCTGATATACACTAGTCTGAGCCTCAGACGTCACGCCCACAAACCGATGGCTGAACGTCTGATGAATACAGAACACAAAATTGGAAACACTTCAGGAGTTTCAAAGTTGGCATCTGATTAGATTCTACAGGATTTCCGGGAGACGTGTGTGTCAGGGTTTTTTTAATGGCTTGCTTGGAAACAAAGCCGTCATGATGCTCCTCCTCAGGGAGGCGTGGTGTTTATAGCTGTGACAATGAGCACTTCTGAGGATCAGCTAAACGCTGGATTTTCCAGATGATGTGAAGTTCACGGTATAGACTCAACTACGATTAATTTACGTTTGTGGAAACGCAGAGGTAACATTTTCAAGTCCCTAAATATGATGCTGGACAAAATGATCTAGATATGGTTGCTTTACAACTCCCACTGAGGTGGTACTTGGCCAATAAAAGCTGCTCTGGAATCCAGACTTTCTGTCATCGCTCAGAAGGTCTGCGCACACAAGACTCATATACAATAACTGAGTGAAATCCAAACCAAAAAAGAACTCACGAACACCAAGTCCATTCGGTCACTAGCTGGCTATCATAGATCATAGATAGAGAGTTCTCTAAACTAAACTAAACTAAACTAAACTAAACTAAACTAAACTAAACTAAACTAAACTAAACTAAACTAAACATAATTCACAACTGGATTATGATCCAAAAGCCATATATCTCCAATATAATGATATACTGATTGTTCTAACATTAGATAACAATGTCCTGGTATGTCATGTGTTTTTATTTAAATTCTTCACTAAACAAAATTCAGAGCAGGATCAACACGTTAGCAAAAGAAGAAAAACAATTTTAAGAGTTGAAATTTAACAGCAATTAATCCAAAGATTACCATAAAAAAGATGGATGTAATGGATAGAAGTAACTGTTACCTGTCTGTGTATCAGCTAACTAATAGCTTAGCTTCCTACCTAGACTTATTATCTGTTATTTTTAGTTTCAGTGCAATGTCAGAATATGGGTAATTAAATATTTTCAATAAATCTCTTGATTTGCTCCCTAACAGCAGTCAGGCTCAAGTTTTTAAAAGCACCATTGAGGCACCTTGTTTAAAGCAGCTTTAAGGAACTTTTTCAAGTTACCACCAGTCTCATTTGAAGGCCTGATTACAGTCTGTCCAAACAAACAAAACTTCCCAGTAAGTCAGTCTGCTTAGGATTCAGCTCCTTCATAAATATTTCAGCGTGTAGATAATAAGGACCTTTCGTCGTCTGCTATCCCAGAGTGCAGTGGAGTGGGTGACGTGTGATTGGCAGGTGAGCACTGTAGGTGATTTGCTGCAGCAGTAGCATTAGTAGTCTATTAGAGCAGCAGTCTGATGGAGAAAGAGGCATTTAGGTCTGCATCATGACCTTGGCAGCTACTTCTCAGAAACCTTTTCAGGTGAAAATGGAGGGAAATGAAGACCTCTGCCAATCAACTCAGCCATTATTTGGGTTGCAGTAGTGCACATGCATTTGGATTTAGTAACACACATGCACACACACCCACACACACAAACACTCAAACTGAGACACATACCTGTATTGCCATATATAGTCTCAGACATGTATCTACATTGCCTTATACTGTATATACAGAGACACACCTACATTGCCATATACAGACTCAGACATGTGCCTACATTGCCTTATATGGACGGAGACACACCTATATCTCCTCATATGGTCTCAGACAAGGACCTACATTGCCATATATAGACTGAGACACATATATCTCTCCATATACTGTATATTATCAGAAAAGGACCTACATTGCCATATATGGACTGAGACACTTTCACAGACACATATACATCACCACATATAGACTTATAGACATAGATACAAGGCCATTAGTTGGAATCGATTAAATAACACACCTACATTCTCATTTACGGACTAACACATGCCAAGGCTGGTACATATGAAATCTGTAATCTATAAACAGACGCTGTAGGTGGAGCTGACAGAACTGAAATGTGCTGAAATGTGCTCGCTTCATCCACTTTAGACTGTAATAACAGTGCAGATTACAGCACAGATTTATGAACTATACGGAATATTGACACTGGAAAAAATAACAGTTACTCCAGAAAACAAAAATAAACCCATATTGTTTGTTAATGAATGTGGACGTGCAGACTCTCGTGTACGACATCAATTCAAACAAAGGTTAAGTAAACCAGGCATGTTTCTCTCTGTGACCTGGCTCAATGTCACACACACACACACACACACACACACACACACACACACACACACACACACAGTTGTCTGCAGTGTGATGTGTTCCTCTTGGTGTTTTGGAGGAAATAAATGTTCTAATCCTTTTATCAGACCAAACAGATGCTGCCCCAGAACAAAGGGAGACCTCTGTATGTTTGTGTGTGTGTGTGTGTGTGTGTTTGTAGAATTATATGTAAATGTGTCAAAGCTAGACAAAAATTGTAGCAGTCAAAAAACAGACAGTACAGAAAGAACAGTGTGATTTTTCAGATTTTTGACCAGTTTTAATTTGAATGGACATGTGTGTGTGTGTGTGTGTGTGTGTGCGAGTGTGTGTGTGTGTGTGTGTGTGTGCGAGTGTGTTGCAGATCATTCTGTTTCTTGCCTGAGCTAGAGAGCTGATTTAAACCTAATTACACGCTACAGACATGACCCAAGGCAAAGCCCACTCACACCATGCCGCTAGCCTTCTCTCTCTCTCTCGCTCTCTCTCTCTCTCTCTCTCTCACACACATACACACACACACAAATGAGGAACTCTGTTTATCTTGTTTCCCGTGTCTATTCACATCCACTGCTGTCAGAGCCATAATATTATTACATATCAGGTATAATGGATATTATAATGAAATATCAAATCAAACAGCACAACACACACACACACAAATATTCATACAAACGCAGACACACACACACAAAATATCCATTTAGACACACACACACACACACACACACACACACACTACAAACAAACTGCATAACCATGGTATGTATCGTCTTAATGGAAAGACGTATTAGATGACTGCTGTAGACATTTTTGACATGTGGTGCTGATATTTATAATTTACTTGTAGGTTACAGAACAAACCTCCCGTAATAACGGTACCTGGGCTCATCTGTGACACAGCTGTCTCTACACAGAAGAGTGGGGAATGAGACAGATGAGACAGAACGTACAGACCGGTCCGAGCTGACAGGACAATTCCAACAGCAGCCACTCTTTACAGCTGTGCTGAACACACAACACGTCTCAGAACACACAACCTGGAGAAGGAGGAGCTAGAACCTCAGGAAACCACACGAGGTTCCACTCCTGTCTTCTATGAAGAGGAGAACAGTGGACAGTGGATCGCTGAAACTGCACAGCTAAAGGTTTAAGACTGAAAGATTTAATAATAATTAGGTTAATCACTGGTTATTATTATTTATACATCTAAAAATGTTATATTTCGGATGAGCAAAAGGATGTTTGCACAGACAGGGAAGTTTCCTTTTTTTTGTGTGTGTCTCGTACATTCTTCCATCTGTTCGTTTCATTCCAGTTTTTTTATCAGAGCGGCCGAGTGTAAAAATTCCCATCATCCAACACAAACTCATCTGCATACTGTACGCCATTCGTTCACCAGCCGTGAATAAATTAATATATGAATAACAATGAACGTCACAATGGCGCTCTCTCTCTCTCTCTCTCTCTCTCTCTCTCTCTCTCTCACTCTCTGTCTGTCTGTCTGTCTGTCTGTCTGTCTTTCTCTCTCTCTCTCTCTCTTTATCTCTCTCTCATTCTCTCTCATTCTCTCTCTCTCTCTCTCTTTATCTCTCTCTCATTCTCTCTCTCTCTCTCTCTCTCTCTCTCTCTCTCTCTCTCTCTCTCTCTCTCTCTATCTCTGTCTCTCTCTCTCTCTCTCTCTCTCTCTCTCTCTCTCTCTCTCTCTCTCTCTCTCTCTCTCTCTCTCTCTCT
>JAOTRN010000025.1:19754186-19764928 GCA_028566695.1 Bagroides melapterus | reverse complement strand
ACCTGGTGTAGTCGACTTTGTAGGCAGATGCATCTTCTTTCTGTGCACGCTGGCGGAACTGAGACGGTGTTTCCAGCTTCCAGTAGTTCAGACACAACAGAAACATCTTACTGAGCTCAAACATCGTCTGTCTCTCCTTAGAAGCCAAGTGACTGAACTTATACTGCACAAAGTTTAACACTCCCTGAGAGAGAGAGAGAGAGAGAGAGAGAGAGAGAGAGAGAGAGAGACAAATACAGACACAGAGAGAAAGAAAGAAAAGAAAGAGAGGCAGAGAGATAGAGCAAAAAAAAGATATAGTGAGACAGAAAACAGAAAAAGACGGGCACGCACGCACGCGCACACACAGAGAGAGAGAGAGAGAGAGAGAGAGAGAGAGAGAGTCAGATTACTAATTTGTCAGACAGAGTGAATAATGAAGGTGAACACATCTCAGTGGTTTCTTCACCTGCTCTATGTTGGGTTTCTCGAACGGTGGACTTCCCAGTGAACCCTCCACTACTGGCTTACCCATTTGGAGTATACACTTCCTCAACAGCTATGGAACAAAACCAACACAATTCTATCATCAGAGCACAAAACAGAAGAGCATTTAAATCCATCATAAAGACTTCATTCGTTTCACTTAAGACATGACATCATATGTACTCCTGAATATATGGAGTGCCTCAGTGCAGAATCTTTCAACCGTCACGACACATCTAAAGACCAAAGAGTAACACACTGATGAAAATGACAAGCAACACAACAGTCTGGGTGTCTACCTTAAACAGATAGAAGTAGACTTGCTTGGTGTCCGTGTCTTCTTCCTTGTGCACGGACATGAAGAGGTTTTCTACATCCACCACCATCCCGAGCAGCCTGTTAATCTCGTCCTCCGAGACGTTCTCCAGGTGAGACACGTGCTCCGCTAGACATGCAAAGGATTTAAAGTATTAAAAGGCTTTCTCAAATCAGGGCACGTACAGGAATAAAAGGGTAGGACTAAGTGTAACAGCACACAGTTGAGACGAATACATGGAGAATTCCGTGGCTGTAGAAATGTACACAGTTTACAGCACACGTTGTTCACAACTGTTCAGAATTTTATGCAGGTCAAGACGCGCCATACGACGTCATAGCGACTCGCATTTAGCCGAAGCCCTCTTCGATTAACGTGCGGCTAGTTTAAGAGAAGAATCCTGTGCTCGCAATTTCGCCATTTTTGGCAACAAATCACAAAATCTGTGGTAAATACCAAGGGCGTGACCACAGCTACGGCAGGCCTCGCTCAAATCAGCCACCTGCTGCTGGAGCTCCAGCCGGGTGGCTGTCGGAGGATGAGGGTTCTTCCATCCGTTACACTTACAGGAATCATTGGCCTGGAGGAGAAGAAGAAGAAGAAGAGCGGAATTCAGAGACAAGATTAAAGAATAAAGCACCGAGCCGAGTCGACGTGCGTACAGCAGTATGAGCTGTAACATTCAGATATACGCTGATGAAGTATCGACGTCGAGGTGGTGCGTGTCTGTCAGGACGAGTTCACGGTTTCAACCTTACGATAGACTCGTCTATGCACGAGTGAGTGATGAAAATCACAAAACACCAGCAGAAAATTCACTGGGTTTAACAGAAATCTCCATAACTCCAGCATCAAAAATATCTACAGCTCTAATAAACTGACATTTATACTAAAGCTAGATATAAAAAAAAATACCATAACATCTTAGCTAACGAGATTAACATGGACAGCAAACAGTTTATTAACAAGAGATTTTTTTTTTTTTTTTGGGTGTCAAATGTGAAGTATTTCTCACCACCGCCCTGACTCAGGCTCTTTAGACAGCGAGGTCTGAAAAAGGGGCGGGACATATAGACTCTAGAGCGCATTTAATTGGAGGAACATACGGCAATATTAATAGTTTAATTGGAGGAACATAAGATTAGTACATTAAAGTGATCAACTGAACAGCTTTGTAATTTAATATTCCAGGTTATAAATGATATTCGTTGTATAATGGTTTACACAAGTAAGGTAATATTAATCCTACATTAATATTATATGAATATATTGTAATATATAAATATGTATATATTATTTTTATTGCATATTTGCACTGGCCACTTTGTACACCCTTCATTAGTGTACAATTCGTGTTGCTATTTATATTTCTGTTGTTTCTTATATTTTTGTTTTTTCTTTATTACTACTATGCACCAACACAAATTCCTGTAAACGTAGACTGTTCAGTACCAGGCAATAAACCTGAAATTTTGATTCCGATTCTGATAAGCAGTAAATAAAGCAAAGTGTTGATGAGAGGTTTAGAGCTTTAGACCAGGACATAGACCCTAGTGAGAGGTTTCTGTTCGTGTTTGTTTATGAACCTGCCATTCAATCTATTGTCTAAAATAAAGCGAGCTAAATAGCTAGCTAAATGAGCTAGCAAGCAGTGGTTAAATTAGCAAAGAAAATAAGCTAGAACTAGCTCCGGCTACCTTGCAAGCCGAAAAGACTCCGAGCTTCTCAAGCTTCTTTGCCCGCGGAAAAGCACGGACTTGCGCTTTTTTCTGACTCGCCCACTGCTGCTGGCTCAGACCGGGCCGAGCCGGGTCGCTGCTTCCGGACCCAGATCCTGAGCCCGCCGAGCCTCCGCTCTGGCCTTGCTGAAGCCGAGCTTGTGAGGACGCCTGCGCCGCTGCCTCCGCCATCTCAGTGCCGTGTTTCTGCTATCCGCCGAGACCGCGCGCCTGTGTCCCACTCGCCTGCCTCTCGCGCGCGCACCTTAATTAACTACCTTTGATGTTTATTTCAGGCCTCGCTTGCGCCTATCTCCACGAGACACAATGGTGATGCTGCGCATGCGCAGCACTCGAACCGCGTATGGGTAATGTAGTCCGGTGGATCTCAACCGGAAGTCGGTCGATTGCATTTTCTAATTTCTGAAATAATTCTAAATAACGTTATGATAGTTTTAAGTTTTATTAAACTTTAGATTTAAATGACTTAACCGTTTTTTTTTTGTTTTTTTGTTTTTGTAACAAAAAACGCCATGCGAGCAGGGGCGTTGACTTTTAACGTGGGCACAAGCAAGCTGTCAGAAGTATGTATAATGCATTCTAACAGCTTTTATTAATACAAACATGAATCCTTAGTAAATGAACTGACCACAAAGTGGTCTGATTAATAATAATAATAATAATAATAATAATAATAATAATAATAATAGCATGAACTGTATGAAAAATAAAAGTCCCATACGCATCTCTAGCTGAAAGCGGTTTTGAACTGGACAGATGAATCTGAATTTGGGGAACAGTGGGTGCCACAATTCACAACCCACGCTATTTTTTTTAACTCTTGGTTCCTTTTTTCTCCTTTTTACTAATAAAAGCTGCGACTAAGCTGTGCTCTACATACTCTCCACTAGAAGGCAGTGTGGGATTACATTTACTTCTATGGCATTTGGCAGACGCCTTTATCCTGATAAACCACTGCATCAGATATTTCACTCATTGTTTCTACTGCCTTAGAAATCGTTGTTATTGTATATGAACTTTGAAAGAAAAAGCAAAATGACATCTTCAACACAGTATTTATCTATATTTAATTAGGTGAAAAAAGCAAGAGCTGGCTGATTTTAAAGAAGATACATGCCACTGTAACAAAACCACACAAAACAGAAAAATTACCTTCCCCGTTTTTATTGGTAAAATTACATGTAGAAGATTGTTGTTTGTGTCCTCCATCTGTGGAAGACAACAAAACATTTGTCCAACCCTTTCAAAATGGGGCCTGGGCACCGGTTCTGGTCTGTTGTGCTAAATCACAAGATGGAAAAATGAGTTCAACCTTAAAGTATGGAAAAATAACCATCCAAAAAAATAATAAATCAAGAGACAGACAGGCAATGCACACAGAGAAAACTTACAAAAATCATTTCACCAAAATGAAAAAAAAAAGGGGGGGGGGGGGGATAGATGGATGATTGATCTGTTTTGGGAAGGCATTGTATTGATAATGGCTAATGATTGGATATACTTTTTGCAAAAAAAAAAAAAAAGAAAGAAAATACAAAGTACAAATACAGCAACAGTTATAATTTTTTTCAATACACATACGTTGTGATTTTGGTCAGAGGAAGCGAACCTTGCCTTGCATTATACATGTTTAACACCAGCTTGGTTGATTGAACGATTTGCTATTTCATTAATGCTTTAAAGACACTGGTGTTATAGCTGTTAATGCGTTATGCATTTACATTTTAAGATCTTGGACAGTAATGATTTTTGGGGGGAAAACTAATCTATCCTTTCTAATCATTAGTTTGGGAGTAGTGGTATTCATAATAATTACAATAATAATAGCAATAACCAAGAATAATACAGAATCTACAGAAATGCTGCACATGAAGGGAAAACAGTCTCTCGCTTCCATCTGTCCGTCTCTTCTCACTGGAAATTAGACAATCAGGAAGGATAGAAGAATTCAATACTTGTTAGGTGTTGTGCCCAGAGACGGAGAGAGAAAGAAAAGGTTCAGAGTGCACTGAGAGGAGAGAGAGAGAGAGAGAGGTTCGTTATATAAAGTAGAAGGAAGCCTGTTTTCCCTCCAGCTGCAGTGTTGATTTTTTTTTTTGTGAATACAGACTAGTACAATAACCTCACATCTCCGGATAAGTGCGACAGAATTGATCGGTTTCCCTCCTTAATTCCCCAAATTCTTTTTTTTTTTTTTTTTTTTTTTGCTTTTTGACAAGTGGCTGATTCTTAAACACAGCTGTTAAAGTGTAGGTTGTGGCTCTGCCTACGAGGAGGAGGGATAATTGGTCAAAATTATTTACAAGTGGCTGTGAATGGCCCCTTTGGTCAGTTCAGAAAGGACAATCTGATGGACGTCACTGACTAGATTTTCCGCTTGGGCTGTGAATAGACATAATTGCCAGACTATGAGTTGGTTGATAATGTGTCTGTGTTAATCCTGGGCCACGTTCTCCACATGACAGGACGGACGGTTTAGTTGCCTCCTCCGCAGCACTGGCCGGATCTGCCCTGAGGTGCCGCCTCCTGCAGGTCGACTCCGCCCCGAGCCCGGCCTCCAGGTCCTGCTCCGCCCTGTGGCTCGTTCTTCGGAAGCTTCTTAGCTGTTAAAAAAAAGAGAGAGAAAATGAATAAGAACGGTTAGTTCATGAAAGTGTAGTTTTATTATCTACTGTTGGAACAAAATGCCATTTCTACAATTTAATTTAATTTAATTTAATAAAAGACACTGACAAAAAAAAAGCAGCATTACAGAAATCTGGAAATAGAATGAAATTTATCCTTTACGAGCAAACCCGAGGCAAAGAAACACTCCCTGAAATGACATGAGGAAGCAACCGTAAGAGAAACCAGACACAAAACAGAACTCATCTTCATCTGAGTGACACCAAATAGTGCAATTATGAGTCATCTCAGCTGGAGAGTGTAGAGTCACACAGTGCTACGTGTGTTTAGAGGCTCTTCAGTGCCAACACCACAGCCATGTTGGATTTCTTTACAAATCAATCTGATTCTTCATTTCTTCAGGCAATTTCTTTTATATTGATATTTAATGCATGTCTACAGCCAAGTGTGTAAACTCTATATAACTCTATATAATTATACAACCAAAAGTATATTTATACCTGACCATCAAACTCTCATAAAGTTCTTCCCTAAACTCTTGTCCCAAAGTAGCACACAGCTGTCCAGAGTGTCTTTGTATATCTGTATGGGTGTAGTGTTAAAATTCCCTTTCACTGGAACTACGAGGTCCACATTTATATTTGGCAGACTTATCCAGAGTGACTTCCATTTTTATCTCATTTTATACAACTGAGCAACTAAGGGTTAAGATCCTTGCTCAGAAGCCCAGCAGTGGTAGCTTAGCGGACCTGGGATTTGAACTCATGACCGTCCGATGTAGTCCAACACCTTAACCACTAATCTACACAAAAATGTCCCCGTGCAGAAAGCAAGACATGAGTGGAAGAACTTGTGTGTCCTGCACAGAGCCCTAACCTCAACCCCAGCGAACATCTTGGGGACGAACTGGAACGCTTGCTGCACCTGACATCAGCACCTGATCTCACCAATGCTCTTGTACCTGAATGAACAGCCACGCCCCAATGTCCCATACAAATGGAGCTTATTAGAAGTTGGTTAATATCTAAACAGTTCCCATAAACTAATGTTCACACAGATGAACCATTGTGCATCAGAATCTAACAGTATTTCAGCACAGACAGCAGGCAGAGGACCTGGAATAAAAGAAAGCTCTATTGTAGCAGACGGCTAGCTAATAAAGCGTTTAACACTGTCTATAGAGCAGGGGACACTGACTGTTTAACGAGTTATATCTCGGTGGATTTAAACGTGTACGTGAGAAAATACTGCAGCTGATAGATAAACAGGGGGTTTGGGGGGTGGGGTGGCCGCAGATCAGTGCCTCTAGCTTTATAAACAGGAACCAGCTTGGCTTTTGAAGCTGTGATGTAAATGATGAGAGCAGAGATGTAAGGTTAGATACAGGACATCAAAAAGGGGAGAGTTTTCACTTAGGGTACATGTGTGTGGGAGAGATAGAGAATAAAGAGATAGGTATTGATGTATCGATACCCGGACACGGTGGTACTTCAGTCTTGCTTTCTAATTATAATAAAAACCCATTAAAGTTCACCCCCCTTACGACATTGTGTTATTAATCGTCCTTGTTAGCTGTTCTCGATCCACGAGCGTCACTCGTGAGTTGCGACAGCTGCTGCTTACCGATGGCCATGAAGATCTCGTTGACATTCATAGCGGTCTTAGCGGATGTCTCCATGAACAGCAGGCTGTTGTCGTCTGCGTACGCCTGCGCTTCCTGAAGAGACGTGTGCAGAAGTCAGAAACATGCCAGAGCACATCCATCATCATCATCATCATCATCATCATGGCTAGCTTTATCTAAAAGAAGCAGAGAAGCACATACCTGGAAATCCACGGCTCTCTTGTTAGCAAGGTCGGCTTTGTTCCCGGCCAGAGCGATGACGATGTTAGGGCTGGCCTGTCTCTGGAGCTCCTTTACCCAGTTCTTTGCTCGGGTGAAAGTGTCCTGGAATTCAACGTGCTAATTAGCGCAAGGTTTCACACCTTCTTCGATGTAGGCTTTGAGCAAGAAATCTTGTCAGGTACAAAATTGTTTTTAGAGTTTTGCATGAGAGTGACGTACGAGTTATAAAATCTCACTACAACACCACATGGCTGTGCCAACTATGGTTCAAAAATAGCTGGAAGGAAATAAGAGTAAGCAGTACAGAGCAAAGGTCTGTCAATTACATAGTGCGTAATCACAGTCGCTATAAACCTATTTAGCTATAAACCGTTCCGTCTGATAAAGCTAAAGGGATGTACGGTGGAAAAAAAGGCATTTAAACTCCACTCAATAAAAATTGTGACACACTCTGTCATGTGACACAGTGTCATGTGACAGTTTCAACAACAAGCTCTTACTGTGTTAGTGATGTCATAGACCACAATGGCAGCCTGGGCTCCTCTGTAGTACATTGGGGCCAGACTGTGGTATCTCTCTTGTCCGGCTGTGTCCCAAATCTCAAACTTTACTGTTGTATCATCCAAGCAGACTGTCTGTGTGAGGAATGCGGCTGGAAGGATGACAAGAGACGAGACAGGAAGAAACAGATTACAGATGCAGAATTATAATCATGAAGATAACGATCATGGTTTCTTTTAAATTCACTCTCACGCAAAAACAGAGCAACGTGCAATACCTTATTAAATAAAACAACAGGTGATGCAGTAAACCTTTTGCTTAGAAAAAGGAGATTTTGTTTGATCTGCTGAAATAGAGAATTAAGCATTTAAAATATGATCCCAGATGGTTTAGAGAAGGTGCAGATTATGTTTAGCAGTTGGTTTTCCCCTGAACAAGGAACAAGGTGTTTTAACATCATTCTCAACTAAGGAGGAGAAGACAATGAATTAACACACTCTCACACACACAAAAAGTTGTGCCTAGTCAGCAAGGCTGGTCACATGACTTCAGGCATCTAGCATACCCAGCTCTCTGACCTCTGACCTGCTGCTCGATGGAAACGTGACACAAAAGGAAGAGAAAAAGTGCTGACCCCTATCCGTACACCACGGCTGACGTAAGCATGTGGCATCCTGTTGAGATTTCTTTCTTTATCTGAACACGATTTACCATCTCACCAAAAGCCTGTCCTTTTACTAAAGGATCACTTTTAGCACTTTGAGCAGACGGATGCTAAAAACCGCAGATGGTTTCAGTGTGTAGAGTGGTACGAATGAGCACGCACTCACACACGCAAACACACGAACCAGAAAATCCAGGAAATTCCACAGTCATGCTGCTTCCTCTCCACAGCGCACGAGGTGTAGCTACTTCCCGTCTGCTCGCTCGCATGGAAAGTGCCAGATCATCTTTCTGATGACATCACAACCCGCAGATGACGAACACGCCAAGCCATTTAACCTATACGATACTTAATCATAGTGTAGAGGTTACTGTGAGGAAAGACAATGCTGAGTCTTCAGGACTCGAAGAGGAGAGGGAAAAAAAAAAAATAAAAAAATGGCAGCCCTGTGACAATGCATCTGCCATTAGAGCATTTTTTTCTCTTGCACTCTGACAAAACACACACACAAAAAAAAAAAAACCTAAACCAGCTCAACCCACAAAACCACCAGAAGCACTACACACACACACATTGTTGTCCACTGGCTGACGAAATAAGGTAAAAGCATGTGGTGGGTGAATTAATACGCAACTCAGGAATTATTGGTACCCTTTATAAAAAGGTTAAAACACCCTAAATGAGAGAAATCAAACTTTTCAATTTAGTCAAAGGAAATAAAATGTAAAAGTTTTCAAACAAAACCCTTTAATAACATTACTACATTATCTAATCTGGAAGTATATATTTCTTAAAAAAAAAAGAAGAGCAACCTGCAACACACTTGCAGAGGTGTTCGTGTTGTGGCATCCAAACCAGGACACAGTAACTTCAGCAGCTTCAAACTAGTCACTAGACACTGAAATGATGGACTGAAACATAGCGAGCGCTGAGGCATCACCTGATGTTCTAGTTCAGCATTACATAGAAGTTTTAAAAAGAGCTTCATATCACAGTGTAGACGAATTGGGTTCTGGCTCTCAACGAAATACCAAATGACCTGTGCACACTCTCTATACTGTATGTAGTGCATCACAAGAACTCGGTAGACAAAATGAAATCCTATTATTTCTTAAAATAAAGATCTAACTAGACTGACTGATGACTTGTACAGGTGTGTACACCGTTTTAGAGATCAAAGGGAGACCACGCCTGATCTCAAATCAGAGTTCTCTGACCACATAAACGCATGCACGCGCACACAAACACACCTCCAATGGTGCTCTCCTGGTACTCGTGGAACTGGCCCTTGACGAAGCGCAGTACCAGGCTGGACTTGCCCACGGCCGACTCTCCCAGCAGCACCAGTTTGAACTGACAGATCTTGTTGGCGGCAGCGGCAGTAGTGCCGTTAGTCCGCGTCGCTCCTCCTCGCCCCGCCATGCCAGCTACTAGAGGAGAGCAGGCTGGGCTAACGCCGGGACTTGCGCTCAGCAAGGACACAGAGGAGAAGGGAGGGCAGGAAGGAAAGGAGCGAAGGTCACCAGGATCGTCTCCGACTACAGGATGGATATGTGGAGGGAGGGACTGAGGAAGTTACAGCAGTCGCAGGTGGAGGAAACCTAGAAAATGAACAGACAGACCATGTCACTACAATCATAAAAACCTAGCATTTAGAACATCTTAGTAATACATGAATCATTTCCTTTAAGTATTTCACACAAAACTGAAAGTGCTAGCACGACAGCTCTTCTTCTTCTTTTTTGAGCCGGTGTCCACAGAGCTCCGCAGATTAGAGAATGGCTGAACCACTGACCAACCTGGGGAGTACAGTCGTGATACAGACACATGCTGGACTTGATGATCGTTGTTTAATTAGAGTAAATCAGAGGGTTCGCGTGATTCAGGCTTGATTCAGCATCCCAAGAGGAAAAAAAGAGGATCTGGAAAGGAAGTGTTTGTGCTAGTAGAGAACTTCTGGGTTATTACTGCATGCTGTTTAGTCTCATTAAAACGTAGATGGTGTTACAGTACAAAAGTAAAAACTGGATGTGAGAGAACGCTGACAGAGGTGAATGTGGCACCAAATGACTGATGCTCACTAGAGACAAACACACTGTTGGAATTTTGATTTACTCTCTATTTCTAATACAAGGTGACAGTAAGGGGGGAAAAGAAAATTTTTTTTTGAAAAAAAGTTTGTTATTTTTTACCCTATTTCCTCTCTCAAGCCTCAAAAGTAGGCAGTGAGGAAAAAGACCTACAGCAGATGAGAAAAAATAAAACACTGCTTGCTTGGATGACAAAAACGACAGACTACAAAAATGACAGTTGTTAGTTCGGTCCTGTTTTCTGTGTCTCATAAGAGATTTAAGCTACTTTTTCGCTTTGTATTGCCCTTTCAGTTATTTACAAAGTCAATGCATCATGCGATAAATAATAAAAAAAAAAAAACGAAAAATGTCCCAGAATTTAAATATAAATGACAAAAAAAAAAAAAAAAAAAAAAAAAAAAATATATATGAAAATTTGGCCCCGCGCGCTTTTTGGGTTAAACACCCGAGCTGCCGCACTTGTACAAAAACAAACGGAAAAAGAAAATTCTTT
>JAOTRN010000025.1:19146950-19159359 GCA_028566695.1 Bagroides melapterus | reverse complement strand
CATTGGCGGAAAATGGGCGGAACTTGGTGCCGTATTGTTTACGTCTGCGTGCTCAAAGTAGGTCATAAGAGCGAGACAGCTAATGAGATATTTCTCAGAAAAATTAATTAAACTTAATCACACGAAATTGTAACGATAACGGAAAAAGAGCAGGATTCCTGCGGGCTGTGCGGTGACATCTGCAAAGCTGGTAAATATGCTTGATCGTGCTGTGTGCTGCTACAGAGACCGCAGACTTCTAGCCGATGCTAACATTTGCTAACTTAAGTAGCCGTTAACCAACCTGGATACGACTTTTTCTTCATAAAGTTTAAATAGAGACATGTGCTTTTGGTTATTGCATAACATGTTGCTGAATGGCTAATGTTTTATATCTTAATGCTAAAAATAATACTCATTAATAAATCAATGATCAAAAATGAGCTTTAGCTGAGCTAGTTCGCTAGCTAATCATTTTGATTAGGCCAAAGAAGAAGAAGAGCTTTCATGCTGCTTTTTCGGTTTCAAGTCTTTTGAGGATTATAACTGATCAGTGATTTACCGTGATATATATATATATATAGATTTTGTATACAGAATTTTAATTTAGTCTGAAGTCTTGTGAGACTGACTGGCGATTCAAGATGACACGTTTTGAATGGCCGGTTTTACAGGTCGCTGTATGAACCTCAGTGTTGCCAACTATTTTCAATGGAAAGTAGCTAAAGTCTGCTCGAAAAGTCGCCACATGTCGCTAGATGACGTCATGCACAAATGTGCATACTAATGACGACCTGAATTTGTTAATCTGAATTTGAAGACCCGCATTTTGTCGACCTGAATTTTTTCAAAGTGATTTTTTTGGTCGAAAATTTCAAGCATTGTAAATGCAGTAAGGATTGTTTTCAGTTCATCTGATTCGATATACTATTTTGCTTTGAGGAATTTTGGGACTATTATACTTCCATACTATCCCCAGCTCTTTTCAGGGATAAATTGGTAAACCACGCTCAAAAAGTCGCTAAAAGTCGCCAGATGACGCCATGGACTCATTTACATATTCCTAGGTTCATCATGCATATCAAATCACAAAGTAGGGTACACTGAGATGGAAGATGGAAAAGATGATTATAAATTATATCAGATTATGAAATAATTCATTTATCATTTAGGTCTTATAGAAAGAAAGCACAACAAACATTTGTAAATTTTTAAGATTCAATATTTTCTACCAAGGCTGCAGACAAAAAGAAGTAATTGTGAATGAGACATGATTAAAAAATGATTACAGGTGGAAAAAATACTGTAAGTATAACCAAAATGAGAGATTAAAACAAAGAAGTGCAAGGCTGGGACGGTGAGCAATGAGCAGAAAGCTGTCAGGTTTTACACATCGGGGGTGAGTTCAGTGAACCTGCTTTCTTAACTCACATAACCAGTAGTGGCGAAGCGAGCTGGACAGCTGTATTGAGTACCGGACAATCACTATCATTTGTTCAAAAAGTCACTACATATTTTAGTCTCTTTTTTAACTAAAGTGAGTAAAGATGTTGAGAAGGTGGCCAAATCTGGTGACAAAGTTGGCAACCATGGTTTTTCAGATCATGGTTTCTGTGTTTATATTTAGCAGTTACACCATTCAGCTGCTGACAATGTCAAAGAAAGTATACCCAAGTAAAATTGTGGATACTTGTACTATGGGTCAAATCCTAATAACAGCATGTGAACAGAAAGCTAGATGGTCAGCAAGATTTTAAATGAATGTTGATGGCCTTCGCTTGAATTGGACACAGGTGTGGCATGTCCAGGCGCAGCCGAAACAGTCGAGTGTGGCGTAGCGTGTGGAGCGGAATTCGTCGGGATGCTGATGCAAAGACGCTGGTGCTGCCCTCGGAGAGCGATGAATGGGGTTGTGACCGCTTACAGGTCAGTGTATGCGGCAGAGCTGGTTACAATGAGCTGAACGTTCTCAAAAGCTAGCAGAAGGCTAGTAATCTGAAGCAGATTCAGATGTGATTTACGCTTATTAATTAAACAAGGAATCAAGAGTACAATATATGCAGCATTATCTTACAAGGGTTTGGGAACTAAAGGGGCAAGGTTTTACTAAGAAGGCTAATTTCATGTTCAGCACCATGCTTGTGTCTTCATGTTAAGATGTATTTTGGAACAATCGTGTTTAAAAATTTTAAACTGTCACACATGTGATATACTGTATTTATGTTGTTTAGTACAGTGACTCAGATTCCGAGGCAGAGTATCCTGGCATTGTACCTTCAGTGCCAAGTGCAGTGCCAGTGACTGGAGAGTCGTACTGTGGCTGCGATTTGGAGATGGAATCGAGTTATGACCCACGTCTACGCAGTTATGCACGGCTGCGAGACTGTCACTGTGGTGAAGATGACCAAGGTATGTGCTCACGGATTTATTTTCAATAGTCTCCTATCTCTCTTAATGATTGGGATTGGCCTATCTCTTAATGATTGGGTGTCTGATTGGATGCATTTTTTTGTGTGTTTGTGTTGCAGAGTTTGACTGGGTGTGGGATGAGGCCAGTCGGTCAGCGGCCACGCTGCTGAGCTGTGAGAACAGGAAGGTGAGCTTCCACTCGGAGTACAGCTGCGGCACGGCAGCTATCCGCGGCTCCAAGGAGCTCTCAGAGGGACAGCACTTCTGGGAGATCAAAATGACCTCTCTGGTCTACGGAACAGACATGGTGCGACTCAACAACGTTCTTGCTAAGATTAGTTTTGTGCTTGTGAATGTGCTTTATATGAATTATGATTTTAACCTCTTGTAACAGCATTACGGAAGATGTCTTTGAGGTAAAGCAGAAGTCAGAGTTAAAGCAATAATATCATGTAGCAGAAAAGGCAAATCACTGAAGAGGGAAGGACACAGGATCTGAAAGGTCCTACTTTCACATTGCAGCAGCTTTGTCTGTGTGAATTCATGAGTTTCAGTCTTGTGAGTCAGTAGAAAAGAAATTGACAGGACTGTGGTCCCATCAGTAAAAAAAAAATAATAATAATCTTTTTTTTTTTTAAACTGTTGCTTCTGACATGTCGCATATTTTTAATCGATCTCTCATCCACCAATATAGTTTTTGTGGTCATTTTTTTTATTGCTCTTTTATTGCTCTTTTTTTTTTTTTTTGCTTTATCCTCTGCCTGTTAGGATGTCAGGTTAACCATGTTACCTTCCTCTGTTTTATGTAAATATTTTTGATGTTTATGCCAAACACAGAAGTTATTGGCCAACATTTTTGACTCAGTAATTCACCTGTGTAGTGGTAATTACAATTTTTTCCATGTTTTGTAGATGGTAGGAATTGGCACATCAGATGTCAATCTGGACAAATACCGACATATGTTCTGCAGTTTACTGGGAAAAGATGAAGACAGCTGGGGCTTGTCTTATACAGGTAAATACACTATAAATACACTTCAAGAAAGCCAAAATGCCTTCACAGTTAAAAGAATTTGAGTCTTTTATTATGTCTCTGTATTCTGTAACTAATTATGAGCGTTGGTCTCTAGGGATGTTGCATCATAACGGGGACAAAGTGAGCTTTTCCTCACGGTTTGGTCAGGGATCCATCATAGGCGTTCACTTGGACACTTGGCACGGAACGCTCACCTTCTTTAAAAACCGCAAATGCATCGGTAAGAGGCACTTTACACGTCTCTAATAATGTTGACACCGTGTCGTTGGGCTGAAATTTTGTTGGCTGCAGAATAGCACAGTAGAAGTAGGTGCAAGAAAGAAAGAAATGGCAGGAAATTATGAGCTGATCTTCAGGGTTGTATATGATCAGGCTTATTATACGAGCAGGGAGATCCAGCTTGTCTTTTCAGTCTTTTCTTTCCCCTTTACTGTTTTTAATGTGGCTTTGTAATTTAATGTGGCTTACCTTTTATACTCTCCATCATATTTGTTGTCATTCCAAGACAGTAATTAGCTTAAAGGTGCAGTTTGTGACATATAAATGTGCTCCCACACCTGTATAACCATATAATGGTGGGGTGGGGGAGAATTACTGTAGAGAATTCAAGGTTTTGTGATGTTTCAGTTATTTTTTGTAATTCAGTATTAGTTAAGTCAAGACTCTTATGAGTTTTAAAAGATACATTTATATATTTTATGCTTCTAAAATGAAGCTTTTTTTTATGGCCCAGAATTGACTCAGCTGTTTTATATATGCCTTAGGTCTGTTTCATGACATTTTTTCATGTGTTTGCACGTGTATAGGTGTAGCTGCTACAGAGCTACAGAACAAGCGTGTGTATCCCATGGCATGTTCCACAGCTGCAAAAAGCAGCATGAAGGTGATCCGCTCTGTCTCCGCCCCCACCTCACTCCAGTACATCTGCTGCAGGCGTCTGCGCACGCTCCTCCCTTCAGGAGCCGACGCCCTCAGAGTGTTGCCCCTCCCACCAGGACTCAGGCACCTCCTACATTCCAAACTTGGCTGGGTATTAAGCTTAGACCACTCGCATACACACACAAACTCAAACACGCACACGCCGGTCGGGCCGTTTTCAGGCAGCGAATCAGACGGCTGCGCTTATGACCCCGAGGCCTGCCAGAGGAAACGCTGCCGCTGGACCTGAGGCGAACACGCACACACACGCACTCAAATGCGCATACAAACACTCTTAGAGTTAATACATTGTCAGGTTCTTTCAGTTTCAGACTCATACAGCGAACTGAGAGAAACCTTTTTTAAAAAAAAAAAGAAGTCTTTAAGATAATGTATCTGATTTATTAAGAAGTTTCTCCAGATTAAGGATACCACTTTCATTTTAATTTCAGCAGGACTGTTCAAATCGCATTTTATTTTGTACAGGTCATGTAAAAGATACACACACATTCAGTCTGATGCATCATATCTGTATTTCTGTTTTATAGCATAGTGCTGAATGTTCCCACTCTGTCCCTGCTGTCTCTTTCAGGGTTTCGGAAACAAAAAAAAGTCACACTTTTCCACCCTACGTGAACTCTTTATATAAAATTCTCAGTATTATCTTTACCTATAACCTTCAGCACTGTGCCGTTGTCTACCTGTACTTCAATATAGCTTATATCCAAACAAGTAGAATGAGTAAAACTGATGCTCAGATGAATAGTTTCTGTCAGTTATAAATGGATGTACCATTAAAACATGTAATTTGCCATCCAAGTCTTCAAACGAGGTGACCAGTTTAGCAGCAGGTTTCATCAGCATGGCACTGATGTGCTGAATCTAGTACTGTATGCTACATTTAACTCTTTCTTAAAATTACATTTGAGAAAATTTGAGGAATTGTGTTAGTCTTTATCACAGCTATGCCACAATATAATGGTATGTAAGGTATTGTCAAAGCAGAGGTGCCAATGTCTACTGTTTGGCTGAGATAAAGTGATGTCATCTGTTCAATCCAGATCTGGTTTGATATTAAGAAGACAAAATGTTTTCTGAGTTTACCCACTTGACTATGAATTTATAGAAAACTGAATTATTTTTTGCTTTAGCAGACAATCTAGACTATTTTTTAGGCATGTATACTGAGTTTTATGTGTATTTTTTTAGTTCATTCGTTTTTACCCAGAAGAAGGGATAAGTAGATGATGAACTCCGAGAAATGGCATTGACCAGGTCAATAAATTTGTTTAGCCCACAATATCGACATGGTCACTGCCATTTCTGGAATAATCTCTACAATTTTTTTGTTCATTTTTGTTTTCTTTTTTACTGATAAGAATGGAAAATGAGAGTGGGTGTGGGGATGCTGAAAAGTCAGTATCTGAATTGTTTGTATAAAATGTCAAAACAGATATGAATGGAACGGATGATACGCAAAATGCACTTTGAGTCTGCTTGCGACAACAATTTATGACATTTGAAAACTATGCGTTTTGCTTTCCTGGATAAAGCAGCCTTCAGACCAAACAAACAAAACACAAAAAAGCCAAAATGCTGTTATTACATCTTGCATCAAATTCATCAGGTCAGAGTTCACCCCTGTGAATTTGCAAGCTTTTCTGTGGGGTTAGTAGAATATAGAAGGCAAATAGGCATGCCCTAGTCTCTAGTTGGTAAAAGTGCAGAGTAGAAGGTTCAGTTTATCATTTCTCTTATTAGCATAGAGCTGTCTCGTTCACCAGCATACACTACGTTTTTTTTTGTTTGTTTTTTTTTTAGTTAAGATTCTAGTCTTTAACACAACTTCTAGGATCTTCATTTTAGGATTGTTGGTTCCTCTGTCAGACATTTTCCTAGTACTGTATATTCCATTTTTATTTCTGTCATACTATTAACTTTTCTGCTGTCCTTCAGATGCCATTTTGTATTAATCCATATTAAGATCAGCTTTTAAAACAGTCATTCGTTCTTTAAATCATTTTACTTTGTGTACCTTTGCCAAGTCAGTCAACTAGTGTAATAACATCTGATGGACATAGTGTTTTTCTGACAACTATAGTCATACTGGTCCAGTGTTACAAATCCTGGCTGAGCTGTTGTTTGACTTTGGCATAATACTGTTCAAGTGCAAGAGTGGTTACCTGTGAAATGTGCACGAACGTATAAAACGCAGACATCAAACATCTGCATGATTTGAAAACACTTTGGTCTTAACACAGCATTTGTGGTGCTCTGTGCCATCTTTATCACCTCTTTCGGGATTCTCACTTGGGCCACTTCTACCGTGATGCAAAGCAAAAATACTTAATGCCAGACTTAAATAAAAGAGCATACACCCACAATGTAAACCAACAAATGTGAAGTTAATCTTTGTTTTGCAACAAGAGGTTGGATCTTCTTTAAGCTCAGCTAGAGGAGCTGATGTTCTCAATTTATATGCTGTCTGAACTGAGTACCAACCCTTATAACCATCCTTTTTTTTTTGTTTGTTTTTTTTACATCTCTCTATGAGGGTTGTATTTATAAAGAATGGAGGTTTAAGTGTGTATAGGTTTTGTAATTTGCTGTATAATATAATCAAAGTCTTTGTTATGCATTCAAGCACTTTTCCCTCTCATTGTATGCATATATAAATGCATACAGATTCTTTATGCTCTGTTATGTACATATTGTATGTATTAGCTTATTCTCTTTTTTTCTGTCTCCCTTTACTATATGTCAGGCATGGGCTTTAACTGATGTATGATTTAACGAGTTGAATAAAATTCATGTACACAGAGGGAAAATGGCTGGATCTGTAGGTTGTTTTTTAAGCATAATAAATGATTCAAAACTGGTTGATTGTGCCTCTTTATTTTGGCAAGTTTTAGATATATCAACTTTATACCATTGTCTTTATCACTTACGGCTACAATATTGGCACACTGGCTGTCAGTTTTTTTTGCCACTTCCTGTCCACTGGTGGAAATCGACATAGAACCACTGCTGATAGTATAACAATAGAGACACACACATGCCAGAAGTGGCTGTTGGTGCCTTAATTGCTGAGCTCTGAATATTTCAGATGTGTGAACACTTGCAATTTTATATACGCCTTAATACCATTTATGGGATGAGACAAAATCTGACCACCAAGTGAAGGGCTGATAAATACATTTGCACGGAAAAAGATGAGGTACAGAATCTAAAATACCCATCACTGCTAAGCCTGGTGTATATGTGCTACACACTACCATACTGGGTGTATAGAGTTTTGTCCTATATTAATCTTTTTATTAGATTAGCTACAGAGGGCTGGAAAATTGTGCATAAGAAGAGAGTGTCTACAGGGTTTTACAGTCCTGTTCCCCCAGTCTCACCCAGATTACACTGGTTCATGCTTATTTTGCTGTTCTGGACAGTTGGGGGCAATGAAAACACCAAATATGACTAGAATTGCTCATTTTATACCTTTGAGTGCAGCTGTATGGTTGACCAATGGGACCCTAAAATAATATTTTTGGTTACTGTGCTGAAAAATCTAAATATTCATTACCGAATTTATATTTACTATTGAGTTCTTACACTTACTAGCCTATATGACTAGAACTGAAATGGTTTGTTGGGTATTCATTAGAGACTATTATTATTATCATTATTATTATTATTATTGTTGTTGTTGTTGTTGTTGTTGTTGTTGTTGTTAACGCGTGAATTTTACCAGAAAACTAGGAACTCTCGGAACTATAGCCCTGTTTCCGAACGAAACATTTACTCTACTGCATCCGTACCGGAAGTTACGTTTGTGGAGGTCAAGTCAAATCGCTGAAGTCGAATAAATCAGGCAAGATAAATTTGCTATTCTTGTCATGCTTATTTTTTGTTGTTCTTGTTTATTTTTACGTTTTCGATCATTGCAGTGTTTGAGTGTATATTAATTGTTTCATGTAGGCTTAGACCATTCGTTCTACATCTACACGTGATACACCTGGGTTGTGTAGCAATCAAACACTCCATATGTTAATAAACGTTATCGATGATCATTAATTCTGCTTTAACCTTGTGACCACTGATGGCTGGGTGTTTTATTAGATATTAAACATAAAATCTACTATCACTTGTTTAACACTGAAGCGGTCAGGACTAAGCAATTCATTCTGAAACCAGATCTTATTGATGGTATAATAAGAATGTGGGTCAAGCCTTCTCAGTAACTCTGAATGAAATTTAGCAGCCCATGATAAGTTGCCCTAAGATGTTTGTCAACAGTATATAATCTGATGTAAATGGCAAAAAAAATTAAAGCCTTATAATGATGTCTTTCTGACTTTGAAATATGGGGCAGTTTATTCCTTCTAGCCCATTTGTATCACAGACCAGCCTGTGATTAAAACTGCTATACTATTAATCTGGTATATTCCATGAGAGAGCTCCACTAGTCTAAATTGTACACTGACATTAATCTCTCTTGTCTGGTCTCCTTTAGTCATAATGGCGAAAAAGAAGCGCTTAAGACTGATTGCTGAGATGGCCCGAAAAATCCGTGCTTATCGAGAGCTGAAAAATCGGCCACGGGATTCGCAGCGCTATGCCCTTGACTACGAAACCATGACACGGCCACTCACAGGAAAGCGGCTGCCAGTGCTGGCCTGGCAGGATGTGCGGAGGGAGACTCCACTCTTTAAGCTCCTGGCTGGCATGCGCTTGTTCGGCATGGGACGGCTCTTTACACGGAAGTCGTGGCTGGAGGAGCACATAGAGCCCTGCTACTGGAAGATAACTAAAGTGAAAGTAGACTACACAGCAGAGGTTTGTCTAGCTCTGAGTTTATAAAGTCTGGCTATTTAACAGACTTCCAGAACCATGAATTATTTTTAGAATAAAAGATTAGGAACTTATTGATTATTTTGTCTTGTTTTCCTCCTGTAGAATATGGACCATGGGAAAGCATGGGGCATTTTGACATTTAAAGGTAAGTGTAAAATTTTTAAAATAAATTAATAATTAAAAGCCAATAATAACTTTTAAAAAAAATCATAGATTTGATGCGTTTTGGCTTTTAAAATTTGTTATCTGAGGAACTTAAAAAAGAGCTCTAGACAGGTATGTAATACTCAGCTCCCACTCTACAAAGCACAAAATCTATCCAATAAATGTCTTTCTAATTACATTAGGATGTTTTAATGTTTGAAAACAGTGTTTGATAATATGGTTGGTAATAGCAGATAAACCAGTCTCTAGCAGTCTATAGCATGTCTTATGCCATAACCTTTTTGCCATAAATATCTGAATGTAATGTACTTAAAACAATCATTGAATTGTTGACATTCCAATTATCAAGATGTACAAAGATTCACAGCTGGTTTGATCTCATAAATATTACATCTGCATTCCAGGGAAAGAAGAAACCTCTGAGAAGGAGATAGATAAGGTCATGTACCATGACTGGCGTTTGATACCCAAACATGAAGAAGAGGCCTTTACACAATTTGAGCCTGTCCCCGAACCCCCCATCCGTCATGTTTGTTATCCGCCACTCCTGCGTGCCATGATGTTAGCACAGCAAGCCAAGGAGCTTGGAGTTGGTGCCAGCACCCTACCTGAACCAAGCCTACCCCTTAAACGAGACGTGCTGCTCAGCAAAGAGTACTTCCGCATCCAGGAACAGCAGAAACAGGAAGGAACACCTGTATAAGCTGAAATAAGTGGAGAAAGGACAACCTTTTTCAGGAACTTTAACGAATTCCTCCTTCGTTCATTTCAGTTGGTGTTTATCTCAAGGTGATGGCTGTACTTACTGTGATTTAGGTGATTTTCCAAATGCTAACATTAATCTTCAGACATGAAGAAACATTGTGTGTGATAAACATGCCATGTATTATATCATAATGGTAGCCTTGTTTGGAAAAACAAAATGGCTGAAATCCTCTTCTGTCCATTTTGTTTAAAGATTAGTATTGCCCAAGACTATTCCTAGGAGTCAGGCCACTGAAGGATTTGTGTTCCTTAAAGAAGATTTATTAATCTGTCTATGTGATGTCATTTACTGTACATGCTCTGATAACCGCATTTGCATTATTTATAGATAAAAATGAGATACTAATGACAAATTGTAAAATTAAAAATTTCTCTTCACTATGTGGGCTGCAGTATAGTTTTTTTCACAATATTTCAATGGTAAAACTTAATTTGTGTTTGCTTTACTGCTGCTTATTTAAATGCATCCATACTGAAATATATATATATATATATACTCTTATGGCCTCGAAAGATCTGTCTAACTGTGTGTAGTAAATCATTTTAAAGGAACACGACATTCAAATTACCATATAAAGAACAAGCATACTCTAGGACCAAAAGATGCACGGTTGAAGTGACAAGTAATGTTATTTTCGCTAAGACTAATCATTCACTATACGCGAGAGCATGCAAGTACGCGCGCTGCCAGCGGGTACGGGCACGCGCTACGATCTGGTCCTGGAAGTGTTAGTGCGTGCGCGCCCTCTCGTGCACGTTCCTTCCTTTTCTCCCAAGAGCTCGCGGGCAAGACGGGGCCGAGTAACCGGCACATCACAGACATGATTTGTCTTTTCTTGACGCTTTTTGCTCACATCTTCAAGACAGGTGAGTGCTTTCTGAAGAATGGGCTTCATCATGATTGTCTGAAATATACTCGGGTCTTCTCGGGAAAACTCGAGTTAACCCTCTGAGCTGGGTGCATGTGAGTGTGTGCTAGCTAAGCTGAGTATCTTGTAGTATCCCAGTTTAGCCTCTATGCTTAGCTTTTTACTTTGGTGTCTGTAAGCACTTTTACAATAAAACACACACACACACACCTGGTAATTAAGAATCGGGTCCAGAACATGCACTTTTTATTTTCCTCTCTTTTTGCACATGCAGAATAAGAGTCTGCATTATAAATATTAAAATATAATAAATATTACTGGTGCTGTAAGACCTATATAATAAAACTTTTGAATGCAACGCTATAATTAAACGTGACCTTTTTGATAAAGTACATTTTGTCTAATTTCTATAAATATTTAATTTGCATAATTAGTTAATACTGCTAGCCTAACAAAGACCTACAGGTTTGGTACGTTAATCCTAGAGCCCATAGTAAAGCAAATGGTGATGTAAATCGCCATCAAAAGCGTAAATTAAGGTTTTATAATTAAACGTATCTGTAACTCGCACATGTTCAAGGTATGGTTTTATTAACTTCATAATGATCAGTTCCTGTCCCGTACAGCACGATGGACATTATTTAAACACGAGCCCAGGTGTGGCTCTGTGACGTCTGCACGTTTTGGCTTCCTGGCTGTCGCAAATGCATTATTTTCCGTATCAACTCAGCAGCGTTAATGTGTAGTGTCCATAAATCTCTGAGTGGAAATGCAAACAAAAACTAAGTCTCAGCTATCTTAGGACATCGCTGTGTGTCTTTGTCTCTTTACCTGCTTGATTTGCATAAAGCAACTTCATTTTTTAATTGTTATTAAACAACATGGCGGCGTTGGACATCACTGCCGCGTATTACAAATGATATTAGTTTTAATAAAGAAGGCTGTACAGTAATTATGATTACTTCAGCACTGTTGCGATAGGTGTGTGTGTGTGTGTCTGTCTGTCTCCTGGTGCTCACGGTAGTTGTAGTTGTGTTATTTGTTCGCTTTCGGTTTGCCTGCTTGTGTTTGATGTTTAATATCGTACAACATTTCCCATGTATCCGAGCGCCTCCTTTAGAAAAGTTAAAGGCTCACGCTGGAAAATAAAACAGATCTGTTATACCAGTGACGCTGAAATGAAGCGTTATTTAGCCGTAATAGAGAATCAAGGCAAGAGGCGTCGAAATGAAAATACAGATGGCAAAGTGACCGACAGTGAGTCATGAGTCAAGTTTCAATGAGTGGAAAAAGTCTGTAATAATACTAGTGCTAATGTTAGCATCACGTTTTCAGTGACTAAACTGACTAAGTTACAACCAATATCAACAGCCGGTGCTTTAAAACCTCTAGATTGAAAGAACTTAACACTACAAACGCA
>JAOTRN010000025.1:19103590-19115100 GCA_028566695.1 Bagroides melapterus | reverse complement strand
AAAAATAAAGACTCCATTCATTAACATGGAGGTGTGGTGATCTGTGGTGACTTTAATGAGTTCAATCATTCATCCTTTGTAACTGTCTGCTCAAGGTTGCAGTGGTTTAAATGATCTTATATTTTAGTATATTAGATGTAAATAAAACACTGCAGAGAGGTATGAAGGTAAATAGTAGCTGCATGAGAGAGATTTAAAAAAAATAAGGTCATATTGAATCCAAAAAAAACCCTTCCTGTGAAGGCCACGCCCACCTCGAGTTTAAACCCGAATAGATACTCTGAGCATTATACAGATAGAGATTCGTGCACTGTGTGTTTGTGTGTGTAGATCTTACTTCTGTGTGCCTCTGATGAAGAGCGTTGTACTCTCTCTTCATCTCTGACTCACGATCTTCCAAACGGGAGACTAGAAAATGATTCAGAAACCACAATTACACACCATTTGGGTTATTTGTGTTTTGTGTTCGTGAAAAAAAGGGCATTGTATGTGTTTGTGTGAATGCATGCTGCAATCTACAATCTGTGTGTGTGTGTGTGTGTGTTGACTCACTCTGATCTGCGTAGTTTTTGCTCTTCAGTTCCAGTTGCTTTCCCTGTAATTCTAAAACGTCCACTTGGGCCTGGAGATCCTTCTTTTCTGCCTCCAACGCATCCTCAAACTCGATAAACTTCTGTTAAAGCACAAACAAAGTAAACACACACACAGTGTATGAATTATTAGCACATCAAATCTTAGCACACTGAATCAGCTTGTGCATAATGGGTTCACAACCCAAAAAAAAATCATTTCCAGTCCAGCTGGTGAGCTACACTGCAACAGCTACATTTTGGCAACAGCTTTTGGCAGTCTGACAGATTTACAGACACAGAGAGGCTGCGTCCTGATCAGCTTTAAGAATTAAAAATAGTCAGTTAGTAAGAGCACAAATTGTATTCAATGAAAATAAACCTTTGGCTACATAACTTTGTAAGCTATGTTTCCTGCTTATAAAAGACTTTACAAGCAACTAACATGACTGCATGGTGACAACAGTTACACAATATATGACCAAAAGTATGTGGACACCGGACCCTGATATACAGATATGTTTGTTGATCATAGTACTTAAATGGTATGGCATTTAAGAGAGAGAGAGAGAAAGAGAGAGAGAGAGAAGAGAGAGAGAGAGAGAGATGTTTCAGCATCAGAATCTGAAAACTCTCACTGTGAATCTCTAGAGACAATAGATGCTGACTACAAAAATAATCATAGATAGCCCTCTGGAAATATCTGACAAACACACACACACACACACACACGACAAACGATGAGTATGCATGTTGACTTGGAGCTGTAGGAGTTTTAGTAGAGCACAATAGCTTCTTTCTGCAGAAGTGCAAGAGAGCCACCATGAAACCACTGAAATCAGTAATCCTTATTCCATGCTGCACACACTTTCTCATTTTATGTACCTTTTTTTTTTTTTTTTTGGGGGGTACAAAAAAGATTGTGTATTTAGAAGAGTTGGATGTGGATATCTGGACACAGGAAAAGAATTAAAAGTTATCTTTTTGTTCGAAGATTGTTCCTGCAAAATCCTGTATATCAGCCATCATATTAAATGTCTATTAAATGTCCAAATTACTGCATAATCTATGGTCAATGTTTGCTGTACACATTAATACAGCTAATATATAGTTAGCTACTGTATATATAATACATAGAGTATAGCTGTGTGGATTTCATCCAGAAGAAGGTTAGTGAGATTATGCACTGATGTATTGTGACGAGGTCCGGAGTAAGGTCCTGTTCAGTGGGGTTGAGGTCAGAGCTCTGAGCAGTCCACTTGAGTTCACACCAACCGTTGAAATCCATTTCTTCATGGACCTCACTTCACATGCTAGAACATGTCTGGGACTCTTAATTTCATTAAAGAGGAATTTGTAAAGCTACAGTAAAGCATAAAAAGACATTCTATACAACTGTGTGTTTCAAACATTGTAAGAATTTGAATAAGAACCATGTATGGGGTGGGATGGTTATATGCCCACAAATAATTGGTCATGTATTCAATATTCTCTGGTTTGTCCATCCTCTGGAGATGAGTTCATTAGTCAGAGAAATAAGAAAGGGCTGTGTGATACAATTAACAAGATCGAACTAACAATCATCTGATAATGCTAATGATACAAAAAAAATAATTAAAAAGAGTGAATTATTGGATGAATCCTACAAAAAAAACAGGAAGGAGTATTCTAGCTTCTGCAGTTGTGACTCATTTTGCTGTAAGATTTGTTTACGCACCCTCTTAAGTCTCTCTCTTCTTTTAGTGCGTTATCACCTCTGGATAGAATGTCGCTGTAATCATAAACACTGTTCTGTTCTCGACGACTCATCCGGAAAACCTTTTTTAACACAAAAGCACCGTTTAGCACTGTATGCCTTTACTCTTCTACACCTGCATACTGTAATCATTTATAAAATCACAATACACATGGTTACCCAGAAGAGGTTCCCTTTGAGTTTGACTGGATTGCTCTCAAGGTTTCTTGCTCGTGATCTTTTGGGGAGTTTTTTATTCCGTTGACACTCATGTCATCTCGGTCTCGCTTAACAGGGATCTGGATTACAAACTTGCTTTAAGACACTTCGGGCAATATACAAATTAAACTAAGTTTCGATGGCAAGGAAGAAATGCATGTTTAAATTTGGCCATAACAAACGATGCACTAGCTTGACACGTTCTTCACTGTTAAAATACTAATTACACTGATGATTTGATTCAGCAGACGGGATCAAACTCATCAACGCATAGCGGTATTTGAAAGCTCGGTATGGCGTAGATACAGCAGCAGCCGTCAATGTTGTATCCAAAATACAGCAGACTGCTGTCATAATCCCGCAGGAGAAGAAACTTGAGAATGCTGTCTACTCTCTAACCCTCCGCTCCACTCTGCATCCCTGTTTGTCTCTTTCCTCCGACCTCTCCATCCCTTCCCCCCTCCATGTTCTTTCATATTCTTTCTCATAATAAGGGAATCAGGTTACAGTGCCTGGCTCATGCTGTGGGTTATTGATTACCCGTAATCACCATCTCCACCCATCCTCCTCTAACTGCTGTCCTCTAAACTCAAAACACAACAACACAACGTGTGCCAGGATATTAAAACAATTCTATTTTTAATAAACTGTACTCCAATAATCTACTTTCTGAATGAAAATTATTAGATCGTTTTCTTTAGGGAGAAACCTGTACTCCCTTTGGAACCTCAAAATATAATCCATTAAAACAAACACCTTCTGATTTTGATATTTGACACCAAAACAACACTGTTGTCCACAGTCTATTCCAGATAACACTACAAATTTTAACGTTTGTATTGTATTGAGAAAACACAAATGTTTCACTCAAGCATAAAAACCCTTTTCTCTTCACAACCTGCGTCACTTCCTGGGTTACGTTGCTCTTTGGTACTACTGCTAAAAAAAACCCAACCTGGATGACCCAGTAGTCCTTCTTCTCCTGCATGAGCAAAACCAGACTAGATAATAGATGAATTCTAAAAATAACCAGTAGCAGCATGCAGCTTATTTACAGGAACACCTCAATTTTGCTATGCTTGTCGTCGAGGCTGCAGAGCATGTAGAATTAAAAATAGCTCAGACTGTACGTCCACTAGAACGCATTTAGGGGACCTATGGAACATATATGATATACTGTACAATATATGTGTATATAGTAGTGCTGGGAAAATAGTGCAGGATTAAAATTTTGTATCACATTTATATTGCATTGTTATGTGCAAAATTCAAAAGAAATGTATTGCACACTTTAATTTTAAAAGTACTGCTGTATGAAAAAAAGTGCAATAACATTTGATTTTAACACTTAAAACAAATATGGTGTTTGTGTTTTTTTTTACAGCAGTATTCATTTTACATAGTAGCAGTTAAAATATTTCTTGTAAATCTCAAACTTTAATGAAGTTCTGTAGTGGTAACAAATAACTTTAGTTCTATCAACTTCTCCGTGTGGAAGAGTTTTAAAATGAAAATGTCCAGTTAAGAGGTAACTTCCTACATTTTAAACGCTAGTTCTTTTCTGTTCCGGTTCGTGTGAATGCTACAGCAGTCTTAGCAGTCTTAGCCCCACCCCCAAATGCTCTCATTGGTTGAGACGCGTGATGACGCCTATCCCAATCCAGTACTGATCAACATCCCGCCCCTTCTGTGACTCATGGTTTGTCTGTATGTGTATTCAGAGCCAGTGAGCAACGGACTCTCAAAATAATAATAATTTAAAAAAAAAAAAGTGTGTTAATGTGCGATAAAATTGTCTGGATTATTTAATTAATGCGTTAATAATACGTTAACGTGCCCAGCCCTAGTATATACCTTATAAACCAATATCACAATGCTGGCCTTTGATAATACAGTCAGTGAAAAATCTGGACACTCTAGATTAAATACATATTTACTGTCCTTGCCTTAATGACATTTTGATAAACCTTTTTGGATGAAAGTCATTTCTAAGCCATTATACATCCATTTTATCTTTTATTTTAAAGCACCCTTTCTAACATGCCATTAACCATTTAGAGAAGGTCTTGTTTGGTGGATTCCCCACATGACTGGATTTAAAGTGTGGAATTGTTCATATGTGACTTTTTTTTCTATAATTTAATTTATTGGGAAGGCGTCTCTAGTGTCAGTGGTTTTTATGAACCTAGAGAACCTTCCAGACAGAGGATATCGTGCTAACATGACAGGATGCATTTTTTGTCTTATTAACCTCAGTTAGAATACAAAATAGGGTGAAATTATAGTACTTATAACCTGGGTATGTATTAAAACAGAATCTAACTTGTTTTGCATGAATTATAGTATGATGTGATAACTTTAATTACTAAAAAATTTGTCATCGCCAAATTGTTAAAGTATAAATGGAATAAAAAAATATTATTGGAAAATAATCAACTTTGGGGGTTGTAACAGTAACTCATCAAACCAACCAGTTGTTAATTACTTTTCTTGTTGATTACTTTTTTGGCTTGCGGAGGGGTTGTGGTAACCTATTTGTTAAGGTGTTGCGCTACCAATTGTTTGTAAGCTTGAATCCCAGGTCCACCAAACTGCTGGTGGTCCCCTGAACAAGGCTGGGCATCTGCCAAATGCTGTAAGTGTGATAGTTTTGTCCTAGTCATATCAGTTAATACTTTTTATAGCTTCTCTGTTTTTATGGTTTAAAAAAACAACCAAAAAGCTGTAATACTCCAAATGCAAACTATATAAACACTGATGTGTCTATCCGCTCAGAGTCCACACAGTTAGTCAAAAGTAGTAGCATGATGAGTGGCAGCTCATCAAATAAAACTCTATCGCTAATAGTCTGTTAATAAAAGTTAGCTGCTGACACCATTCGGTTATGTTATTTACTTATCCAGACTTTTGCAAGCAAAAAAAAAAGTGAAGTATCTGGATTTTTAGTTGTGCTCTAATAGAAAAAGACCTTATTCTTCTTCGTCCACTTAAATGGCCGCACACTCCCTTAGTGTATTACCGCCACCTACTCTTCGTTTTAGGTCGGATTCTTGCACCTACTCTTCGCCTTAGGTACACACTTCAGCTCCAGGTTCCTATTCCTATTCCAATTCTTCTTCCTGTTCCTATTCTCTTCACTTTATCTCCAGGTTCCTGTTCCGAGTCCTATTCCTGTTCTCTTGTTCATTTTCCTCTTCTTTGAGTTAATTACACGGGTGCTGTTTCAGAATCAGAATCGGGTTTTATTCGCCAAGTATGTTTACACACACAAGGAATTTGATTCTGGCTCTCAAGTAAGAACTAACATAAAACATTTAACAGTTATTGGAGACAAACACTACGCATATAAGGACAAACATTCTTAAATATTAAATAAGGCCAGGGGGATCCTGAGTGTGTGTAAATAACTGTACATAATTGTGCATCAATTGTACATAAAGTGGGTATGTAAGGTAGGTCACATTTACCGTAATCCTCAGCAAACTCGACTAGAGTGTTGTAATACTGAACAATTTAAAGATACATTTCTAATGTCATGCCATTCAGTGTGATTTCTCCAACATCGTCCTTATTCCTTCTGAGCCCCACAGCTGCCATGGAGCACTGGGGTGTGATGCATTGGCAACATATGGAGGAGGCCTTGGCAGTGCCAGTGTTCTGTGATAACACTGCAGAGGCTTTGTGTGAGGGTGTAAAGCCATTTGATATTTCAGCAATTGCTTGGTCAGTCAGCCACTGTACGTTTTAATGCCAGATGCACACAGTGACGGCATGGTTAGTGGAGTGTGGAGAGGGAATATAGAGTAGTGTGTGTAAGAGAGAGAGAGAGAGAGGGAGTTTAGGTAGGGATCTGTTTAGGAAGAATTCTTGTGTAAAGTGAGTAGATTAAAAATAACTAGGGAAATTAAATCAACATAATTCTACATTATGGGAAGGTGGAATGGGAGGCGTAAATGGGAGGCGTAAAATTTGGTCAAATTTTTAAAATATTTACTATTTCTTGCATAAGAACATCGTGACCAGTTTGACAAAAGCCAGATTCTAATATCTGTCCATTTATCTATGACGTGTCTTTCCAACAGCTTCCAAATATGCTATTCACTGTGTGTGAGGAAACTAATCTTAGTTAATGATGTTTTAGTTCTATGACTACTGTCTCCTTAAACAAAAATTTACATGATCTTTGGATAAAATATTTCAAGATTAAAAACATTTACATTACATGTTACAGGCAATAAAATAGATTTTGGCCTAAACTTCTTACTTTGTTTTTTTTTTTTTTTGTTTCACAGTTAATCATATAAATAGGTTGCAATCATTTATGGAAATGTCAGTCATAGGTTAGTAGTTTAGGTTAGTTCTATAAGAGGAATCAGATTTTTAAAAAAATGTGCTTTTTCAAAAAACCCTCTCTTCAACACTCAGCTTCTAAACAGTTAAATATATAACTCTGGCTTCTCTCACTCTTGATGCGTCTACACAAAACTGTATAATTCTTATAATTCCAAAGATTACCATGCTTAAGCAAAGGAGACCTGTCATACAATACATGTCATAAAAGTTATACTTCCTCTGAGATCATTTCGCTTAAGCAAGATAAACCTTAAGGATCCCAATTACCATAGAATTACAGTAACAGGGCTGACAAATCCAACCAGATGGTGGTTAAAAAAAAATATTAGATTTACTATGCATATCTAATTAAATATTAACAACAGTTTAGAAATTCAGATATTTTGGGAAGCATAAATGTTTTTGATGATTGAATTAGATCAATAAAATAAATAAATAAATACATAACTATCACAAAGTGTAACAACAGGGTTTTAAAACTTAGGATGGGCTTAGGAATTTACTATATCTAAAATTTTATAAAAGAAAATGTTATTTGAGGCAAACTGGCTTTGGTCATTAGAGATACTGGTGGACATAAAGATTTTAGTGGATGTGGTGGTTTAATGGTGAAGGTTCTAAGCTAGTGATAATAAGGGTCTGACTTCAAATCCCAATTGTAACTGCTTGGAATGTATTACAAATATAAAAAAAGATATTTAACTCAATAACTCAATAACTATCTTGGTTGGTTGAATTAAAAGTACCTTTCTTTGTCTCTGGGGTTTCAATGAAGATTTGTACCTTTTGCACAGACTTTATGTGTAAATTGGATGTAGTCTACCTTTATAACATTTCTCTAAAAGTGTATTAAAGGTACAAGAGTGGTTCTGAAGGTCCAGTTATATATTTAAATAATTAGTATAATAAAGGTAAATTATATCCATATTACCATGTAAAGGATATACACTACAAAGTACAAAAGGTGTCCCTTGAGGGCACCACCCAAGTGTCAAGAAAAAGCACAGTTTATGATATTTTCTTTCTTAAAGTGTAGTTTAAAATTGATTTTCTACCAAGCCACTTATTCAGATCCACGCGAGCGAGCCAGTTGTGACCTCTGAGCCAGTCATGTCAATTATTCAATAATGAACAGGGCTTCAAATAATATTTTTTGCTGTTACATTGTGCTGTTTTGTTACACCGGGGCCGCGCATGCGCGCTCACCTCCTCGGCCTGCTTTCGCAGCGCTTTCTCTCGCTCGTACTGCGTGATGAGCTGCTCGTTGTCCTCCTTGAGCAGCTCGAGCTCCACCTCATGCTCCTGGTTCTCGGTGAGCACGGCGTCCAGGTTCTCCAACACGTTCACTACGAGCGGCATGAGCTCCTTCACCACCTCCTCGTCGTAGCTGCGAATGAGGCGCTCGAACTCGCGGTAGATGCTGTTGGCCAGGCCGGACACGCGCTCCGACATCACGGGCACGGAGCCGTAGTCGTCCTGGTAGACGACCTCGTCCAGCGGCAGCTCCATCATCTTGGCAACGTTACCTTTACTTTAAACGTAGGGGAATCAAATGAATAAATAAATAAACAAACAAACGAACGAACGAGTTTTTATCCAGTGATTCAGAAAGAGTGCCTCGGAATATATTTAACATCCAGATCGGGGTTAATTTACACGGGCGTCATCAGGTGCACGCGCTCCCACATTTCTCCATGATGTGAAAAGCATCAGGATGCGCCGCAGTGTGATCTCGGCCGCGCAGACTGTTTGTTTAGTCCGTGTGCCGCTATGCGAGAGGAGGCCCTTTGCTGGCGATATTAAAACCTCATCCCTACGCCTCGATGTAAACCCTCAACCGACTTGTCACCGGAAAAATCGGGTCTCGGTACGGAGTGTCCCATCCCAGCGCGCGGGCGGAATCCGTCACATCACGCGCACAAACATCCACGACGCTGCACCTGCCTCTCCGCGGCCATTACTGCACCGACATAAATCAATGGAGGAAAAAAATCAGCTACATAAATAAATAAAGTGTAAATAACCCGGTTACATATACATACAGGCGGATGTCAGATGCCCGGTTTTAATGTCTACAGCATAGCGGCTCATTTCGTTTTTTTGGCATCCACAGTCGGTGCGGTGTTTTTTTTTTTTTTTAACGTGGGGCGTTGATGCCGCTTCCCATTCGCTCTCTCCGGCTACAGGGAGAGTCGCGTGCTAGCTGAGCGGAGGGGGTAAGTCAAAGGGGTGACGTCACGGCTCGGGTGGTACCACCGCGTCTGCGCCAAACTCGTGCGTATGTTATCAGGCTGAAAGGAGTAAAAATGCATATAATATTTTTCTTTGTTTTTAGCAGCAGTATTAACATTTTTTGACTTATTTTTCTAAAATGTCACCAAATAGACTCCAAAAATAAAGAAAATATGTAATGCAGTTTCTAACTGCAATGGAAAAAATAGATCAGGGAATAATTTTAAACATTTACATAAATATGAAATATAAGGCTGTGAATGAGATGTGGACTTTTCTGAAAAATGTGATGCCAAACATTGTCATACTTGAACACATATGAATGTAGAAGAAAATAAAATGACAAAAAGTTTTTATTCCATTAAATTCTAATTCAGAATTAATTGCGACTTGAAAAATATAAAAATAAAATATTAACGGGGTGATATTTTAATATTAGTCATACCTATAACCATATGGGGGCGCTGTATAGTTTGATCAAAATGTTAGTGTGACAATAGTTTATGAAGTCTTCTCTATTCTCAGTAACAGCCTTGACTGTCTTCTTGTACTGTCTGGAGTAATACTGGACCACACTTTCATGCTAATTATGCTAATGCTAATTATTAATTATGACCATGATTCAAATCCAGGCAGAAATGACCACTATATATTATAAAGTATATTATACATTTAAAAAAAAAACATTTGGAGGAAACATGTAGACTTCTATAAACTACTCTGATAAATACTGTAGGCATATGTACATTGATAAATTGAATCATTTCATTGATAGCCTAGACTATACAACCTTTATAATTAGCTACTGTAGCTAACCTAAATATACCAGCTATATGCTGTACACAGGATATACACAAGAAACAATCTATGGATATAAAACGTGTCTCTAGACAGAGCGTTTTAAGAAATGTGCTGAGGCAAAGTCGAGGACAGTGGAATTAGTTCAAATACCTCAACTTCCTTCAGTCACAACACATCTGCTGCTACTCACCGAGTAGGCTAGCAGCCAGTCTAACATCTTGTTGATTTTACAGTATATAGTAATGCTTTTGAGGTATGTTTCTTACACATAAAGTTGTACCATGACTGAAAGGTTGCTCAACAACTGTAAAAGAGGTGAAATTAGGGTTCATATTTGATCAATTCAGATCTGGCATCATAAGTTATATTCCACAGTTGAGTACTCTCCTGAAATGTCCCAGCTCTGAGCCAAAACAGAGGTTCTACCACTGAGTGTGACTGATCATGTGGTAACTGAGAAAGCTTTTAGTCACTATATGACTTGTATGTCATGTGGTAATTACTACATGTCATTTAAAGGGGTCAAACTAAGGACTCCCATAAAGAAAAAAAAAAAACGTGTGTGGGTTTACTCTGCTTCAACTCTCCAAAAACATCCAGAGGTAAATTTGCTGAAACTGGCCCTGGCTGAATGAATATATAAATGTGTGTGCAACGTTCAGGCTTCTCTATTCAGAGTGTATTCTCATTTCTCCATCAAGGTTCCCATGCTCCATTTTTACACTGATCAGGACAAAACTATTACTTGAAGGAATATGAATGACCGAACGATTTATTCGGATGTATACAAAAGTACATCGTTCTGACGTTCTTTAAAATAGGATCCGGAATAATATTAAATGAAATAATTAATCAGTGCTGATCCACTCAGAGCTGATACAGTGCTGAATATACACAAATTGTCTCTCGGAATCCCTCTTAGCTTATCAAATTAAACAAGAATATATTATTCCTGCAAAAGGGTTTCGGAAGTCAAAAATTCAGAGAGGCTGAAAGAAACGAGTATAACGTGCCACCAAGTCCACCAAAAAGTTTAGTCCTTTTAGCTAATTCTCATATCTGAAATACCCTTAAAATATCCAGCAAACAGAAAAGAAGCTATTTAAGAAAAACTATCAGACATTTGACCTTACTCATTTCCAAAATCCATTAAAAGCTGCTTAAGATGATAATTCCATATTAATCATACATTCAGGCACTGGTTCAAGCGATATTTTCATTTTTGATAGTACACTAAATATTAAAAATATTGCTAAAAGAAAAATCAAATTTGTAAGAAAATGGGGCTTAAATTTCTCCTCAAATAGGTAGGTAGGTAGCTATTAAAGAAAAACTATGGTAAAAAATAAAAGAAAACCTTGCTGTAATCTTGATCTTGTTTTGGATCAGTTCCAAATTCGCATCAGTTCTTCTTCTGGTTCCAATTCCATATAAACACAAACATTCAACTGCTTGTTCATATCAACCACCTGGTGGTGGAGACAAAAAAAAGTAGAAACTGAAACTGAAACCCAATAATTTGTACACAGACAACTCATGCTTACTCATTCTTTGACTGACTTGTTTATGTTTAAATTGTTTGTAGGGTTTATAATTTTCCA
>JAOTRN010000025.1:19066085-19076425 GCA_028566695.1 Bagroides melapterus | reverse complement strand
TTGAAATGGAAAAGCCATGAAACTCGGCAGGTAGGTTGGAATCTGATTAGAATGTCAGTGAGGCTCAACCCTGGGGGGCCACACATCAGTCCGTTGCATAAGTGACTGAATGCAAAGCTCAGTACATGGACATGTTCTCTGGTGCACCTGGCCGGCAATGACACACGTGCTTGGGCCCGTTATCGCTGCTTGCAGCTATATTCTTCTTTTTAAAATTGCTTCCAGGAGCTTTGACAATTTCCTGTTTCCCTAGGTTGTAATTTTAAGGTTGTGCACTTTCAACTAGGAGAAACAGGAAGGTGATTGTTGTCCTGACATTTACATTTTGTTTATGGCATTTGCCAGACACCTTTATGCAGAGCGTTCATGGTACGTTCATCTCGTTGAAACAGCTGAGCATTTGGGTTAAGGGTCTTCCTCAGTAACAGCTGGTTGGTGCTGGGTTTTAAACTCACAACCTTCCAGTTAGAAGACCAGTTGCTTATCCACAGACTTGCCTCTGACCTGTACAATGTTTGTTAAAGAATCTATAAATACTCATTCTAAATAACTCCATTAGAAAGAAATGAAGTAATGCCTGAAGCGATACACAGCGATATGTTTTGTCTTTTATCCTTCAGCTATCCAAATTTATGGATTTTCTTCAACGTGCAGATTACCTTAAAGCTAAAAAGTCATGTGATCTGCATGTTGAAGAAAATCCATAAATTTGGATTTTATTTCTAATAGATTAAAATCATCCCTGTTTTACTGCAGCCTGTTGTCCATTTTATGTTGGTATAATGAGGCGTGGAGGAAAGCAGCCTTATAAAAAATGGTTGTAAATCATAGAAGTCTGACAGTTTGGTGGTTTTCTCTCCAAACACAGCTGATTCAACAACAATGAGCTCAGAAGATGTCACCAAACTGTGCACAATCCTGTCACTGGACCAAAACTGCTGCATTTAAATCATTATCTCCTCCCATCTACAATTTAGATGTAAATTCTTATACATTTGATTAAAAATATCAGCTCTCATATTAAACCTGCCATGAGATTGATGAAGTGATGGAACATATGGAAATGCAGAGATCTTCCAGCTGTGGAGAATGTTGTTAATTTGCATGTATGTGTTTTGTGTGTGTGTGTGTGTGTGTGTGTGTGTGTAGGCGAATGGAACGTTTAATGGGTGTGGGCGTGGGGCCGCTGGCTGTAGGTGCAGTCGGTCTTCTGTTGTTACTGCGGATGATCCACAGAGCGAAACGAAAGCAAGGCGTCCAGGATAAAGTGGTGGTGATCACAGGAGCCAGTTCAGGCCTGGGCAAAGGTAATGAACATAAAACAATAAACAGTGGAGGATGATTCATATGCATGTGTACGTGGATGTGCAATTAAAGAAAAATCATCTCCAGAATTATTCTTCTGATCCTTTATGAGTTAAAATGATTAAATGGAATAAACATGACATTGGTTAATCAAATTAAATTCAAGATTTATTTAGAAGCTTTCATCATTGAGGTTCCAGTGGTTCCTGCTCAACATCACTGAGGACTCTTGGGGTCTCTCCATGTTCTGGACTTTTCAGATGCTGTGATTCCACTGGTTATGCTGCTCAATAATACCTTTTTATTTTCAGAAATGTATATCAAATTTTGCCTTTAAGAATTTCTTTTTTTTAATTTCTTTTTTTTTAAAAGCCATTTAGTAGACATTTTGCATTTTTATGTTCTGTGGGTGTCACTATATGCACATCAGCTGTGTTTTTGTGGGTAATTTACTGCTGAGTGACATATATCAAATGAGAGACTAGAGACAACTTTATTAAAAGATCACTTCATGAAGCCAATCAATACAAAATTATCCACTCTAACAAAAGCATACACGACATTTCTTTAAACATACTGCTGTTTTCTCACATATCTCAAAATGTTACACTATTGAATATTCCAAAAAAAACCAACCAAAAAAAAAAACATTTTGCCATGCTTGGAAAAAAAAAAAGCAAACAAGTCTGTCTCGTTTCAACAAGATACTGAAACACATGAATGATTTGGGGACATAAATATCAATCTTTTGCCATGTCTCTGGATTTCAACCTGTGGTAAGCCTCAAACCTTTTTTTAAGCCCATGGTCTGGATTGTAGAAGAAAAAATTCCACATGCAGAAAACTGAGGAATATAAAAATGTTCTGAATGGAAGAATGGCAAAATATATATGTATAAAAATAAATGAAATTTTAGCATTGCCAATAGTTCTTTACTTGAATGTGACTAAATAGTTCAATATCATCTATCATTTCTTTCCATACAATAATGCTAATACGTAGCACAGAGAAGTTTTCCACCATGTTTTAGAGTCTTAACACGTGTTGGGTTTCCTCAGAATGTGCACGAGTGTTTCATGCTGCGGGAGCACGGCTTATCCTGTGTGGACGCGACCAGAAGAGACTGCAGGAGGTCGTAGAGGAGTTAAGGGTTAAAACAGATGGCAAAACAAAGGTACACAGACAGTCTCACACTCTCACCTGCCACCTGGTTTTTATTTCCAGCTCTCAGCACTGAAAGCTTCTACATAGAGACGATAATGACAGATGTTATTGTGTCACTGTTTTTTTGTTAGACCTATACACCCTGCACAGTGACCTTTGACCTCTCTGACACCGAGAGAGTGACCAGGGCAGCGGCGGAGATCCTGAAATGCCACGGTCATGTGGACATCCTCATTAACAACGCAGGCATTAGCTACAGAGGTTCCATCCTGGAGACACACGTGTCTGTGCAGAAGAGCGTCATGGACACGAATTACTTTGGACCTGTTGCTCTAACTCAAGGTGACAACTACAGCACGGATTTATAAAAATAGAAGCATTTTACACACACACACACACACACACACACACACACACACACACGCACATATACACACATATTTTTCACCACAAGGAAGACAACTGCAACACAGATTTATAAATGCCCACAGACATACCCACAGACACACACACACATATGCACACACTTCACACACACACACACACACACACACACACACACACACACACACACACACACACACACTCACATATCATATATATAATCTCAAGGTGACCATTTTTTACCACAAGGAAGACAACCTCAACACAGATTTATAAAAATAGCAGCATTTCTTTTTTTTTTTTTTCTTTTTTTTTAATTGTGTGTTCAGCATCTAAAAGATCCACTCAGTTAATGTGATGATGGACGAACCTTATTTAGATTTAATAAAATAAAATGTCAGTAGTTAGATGAGTCCTGTAAATAGAACTTATCCCATGGATTTCTTCTTTTCCTAGCAATTCTTCCCTCCATGGTGGAACGAGGTGCCGGACATATAGTCGTCATTAGCAGCGTGCAAGGGAAGATCGCCATTCCCTACAGATCTGCGTGTGAGTATACACGTATTCACTTTGTGTCGTATACTGTATATGACTGTGTACGTGAAAGTGGAGTCCCCTCCCAAAGTATTAGAATCTTTTGTTTCCCCGCAGAATTATTCCAGTAGAGTGTGTAACTGGATGTTAGTGTAGCCTTGAACTTGATTTTTGACGATGCGTAAGGTGTCCGGATACTTCTGGCCATGTGCGTGTATAGACTAACTGTCTGTTTTATCGTTTACTCTTCACCTTCATGCTCAGCGCGATGCATAAAATGGTGTAGGTACGGGCTCAAGCGCTTCAGTTCATCTTCACGTCAGGATGCAGAGAAAGTCTGTGATCGGAGTCACTTTTTAAATCAAGTCAAGAAACTTTGATAATTTCAGTTCAGTTTATATGCAGAGCGTTTTTAACAATACACAATGTCTCAAAGCAGCTTTACAGAACCATAGAAACAGGACCCAAGTTCTAAAGTTTCAAATGAAGTTACTATTAAGTTACTACTCTAACATCTCTCCTTAATGAGCGAGTCTGAGGCGACGGTGATGAGGAAAAAACTCCCTGAGAGGATCTGAGGAAGAAACCTTGAGAGGAACCCGACAGTCAAGTGAAATTGTGGAACCTCCTGAGGAACTAATAGATCAGGGTCATATCTGAGTTCTTTACAGACTTAAGACTAATTCCATCGTGTAGAAGTCTTCAAATGTTCACTGATGATGCCACGGATGTTGGTACCACATGGGCTAGGCTCTGTGTTTCGGTGGACTTTGAATGAGAAAACAAAGCATAGAATGAGAGACAGTTCTGTGGGTGGAAACACCTCGTTGATGAGAGGTTGAAGAAAATAGGCAGATTGCACTAGAGTAACTATCTAACAAGCAGTTATTATTGTGGAACGTGTGGATGTAAGTGTGTTATTACAAATGTCAAGATGTTAAATAATGTACACGTGAACATTTCTTGTGTTTTAGATGCAGCTTCCAAGCATGCGACACAGGCGTATTTCGACTGCCTACGGGCCGAGGTGGAAAGATTCGGCCTACACGTGTCAGTCGTCAGCCCTGGATACATACGAACCAACCTGTCACTCAACGCTGTTACCGGAGATGGAGCCAGATATGGCGGTGAGTGTGACCCAGACTTAAGTTTACTGAATCATCTGCTTCAAGAACAACCTGAGTCACAGAGATGTGTCATTTTATTACTCCAGCTATCTGTAAGACTTCATGAGCAGATGTTTGGTGAAGGTGCTGGAGGAGAGCGGAAAACGCTCGAGTGGCGTTCGATTTTCCACTGCGATTAACCATTTCTTTATTCAGGAGTGCACCACGTCTGTGACGTTTACAGATGCAGTATATAAAGGAATAAAATATGATGTGGTTGGATTTTTTTAAGACAATCAACAAGGTGGTGTACCACAGGAATGTCTCTCGATGTCTCTTGATCTACGCAGTTACTCACTTATCTAAGAACAACGCGGCATTTTGTAAAGGTTTAAAACAAATTGTACAAGTTCCTTGTTAAAAGTTAGTTCCTGCTGTCGATTAGCTGGAAACAGTCTTTGTTATCTTTGGCTAATTGCTGTGGTTGGATCATATCACCTTGCCTGTCATACTGCAGCTCACTGTTGATGTTAATGGATTTTACTCAGTGTTACTGGATATTATCTTTATCTTGTGAGGCTTTAAAACCTGACTGTTTACTCCAGCAAGAGGAAGAGTAATTTTTTTTAATGCATATTTCACTTACTTAAAATGAATATATGACCTAACGATGTCCCTAAACAGTGATTACAGTGGAGCCTTGGTTTCAGCACTGATGTAGTTGTTTTTTTTTTCGTTCCTCAGTGATGGATAAGACCACAGCAGCAGGACGGGACCCGGACGACGTGGCTCGCGCTGTGCTGAAGGCTGTCACTTACAAACAGAAAGATGTTTTATTAGTTGGGCCGCTGCCCGCTCTCGCTGTCTACCTTCGAACTCTCTGGCCGTCTGCCTTTTTTAGAGTGATGGCCTCTCGAGCCAAGAAAGAGACAGGAATAAAAGAACAATAAGTTGCAGCCACACTTCACAGTGAATGATCTGTTGTTCTGATGTTTTCTTTTTGAGCGCATTTCTAACAGTATAATGGAAGGTAATGATAACTGAATTTCAAATAGACCTTAATCTCAATCAGTAGGCTCACATCTGGCTAGTCCTCCCATTTCAAGCCTGTTTGTATCGTTCTCGACTTGAGATAGGAGCGGTTAGCGTTGAAGAAGAACATTGTTCGATAATTATTTCTTGGAAACATTAAAAGTCAGTCAGACTTCCTCAATGGATAGAGTAAGACAGGGCATCTCTGGACATTTCCACATGTTCACACACTCCTTCACACCTAGAGGCAATTTAGAGTAGACAGTCATCCTACTGGCATTAAGGTTGTACACGGTGAGAGGAAAATGATGGAATGCAATGAAGAGAACAGTAACATGAGCTCAGGATTGAAGCCGGAACCCTGGAGCTGTGAGGCGGTAAAGAGACCTGATGTGTATATAGATGTTGTCATTTAAATGACGGTTATTGTAATGTAATAAAGCTAATCATTTTAATTGTGTATAAAGATGTTCTCTGTTGTGGTGTGTCCCCTAAACCATCCAGCGTACTCATACTTTTTCAGTCTCTTTTCTCCCTCTACGCCTTCTCTTTATTCTACCTCATTTCAGAAAAACAAAAATAGTACAATTCGTTCCTGTCTCCTCCATCGCCTTGGATTTAGTCCCTTTTTTTCCCCTTGTTACTCAATGATGTGCTTCAGTGGTGAAACGAGGCAGAGAACTGTTGTTAAATTAGAAGCATTCATTTTCTTTACATGGTAGGAAGATTGGGCATCACTGCATTATATTTATACACCAAGCTGCTTCAGACTCTGATCTCATTTCAAGGTGATGTCACCAACCATCAGTTTACTGACTCCTTTTAAAAGCCTCATTGATCTGGCTGGATACGAACAAATTTATAGGTTTGTAGAGTATTAACTCCAGACATTAAGCCACATAAAATCACAGCTGCTGTTTTGTTCTCATTTCAGCTCCCTGTTAGCTTTACCTTTTATGGTGTTGAGTGGGCGTGACTAAATTTAAATAAATTGCATTGTACTTTATCGCTAAATCAACAGTCATTAAAGTACAAGGAAACCAGCCTCACTGAAACTTTTGTAAAATCTAGAAGAATTATTCAGTTTGGCCTACAAAAAAAAATTTTTTAAAAATCCACAAACCAAATTTGACCCAAAATTTAAGTATAAATGGATAGTACGGCACATTATTCCCCCAACTTGGAATTTTCAACAAACAACGCATTTGTTTTTAGTCAGCAGCAAGAAGTTTGAAGAATCGTACATTTGTACAACCGCAAGTTGCTTTGGGTAACTGTTTTAGAGAGCTTCTATTTGGAAACATTCATATAAGAGAAAAAAATGAAACACTAAAGAACAGTTTACTTCAGTTTTTTAAACCAGAGTTAAAAAAAAAAAAAAAGGGAAGAGAAAAGTGAATCCTGTGAAGTATTTCACGTCATCACTACTAATAAAGGAGAATCTTATCTTAAAGCAAATTATGGCTGAAGGTTTTCCATCCAAGCTCACAGGAACAGATGTTACTTGTTTAATTAACAAATGCTCTTCAACAAGCTGCAACAAAACGCCCACGACACAATCGTGAAGAGGATCAAACACTCACGCTATGAAAACTTCAACAAATGTACTTAATAGCGTAGTTATATCTTTTCGTCTGGGTTGAAGTTTGTTTTTTATGTGTGTCAGAAGAGTTCATGTGTCGTGATGTTTCCATAGACACGTGTGTTTATTTCAGGCACGTTTCTGTCCGCTTCCAGTGCTACACGCAGTATCATAGTGTTATACAAATGCTTTGATAAAAGCGTTTCTGGAAAGTAAAGTGTAATGTACGCTTCCAGAACTTTCCGTGTTTCAGAAGCAACATATTTTCATCTGGTGGTCCTCATGACTTCGTGCTGTCTGAAATGAGAGACAAGCTTCTGGCTATAGCAGCGACATGCTACAAATCTTTACAAATTATTCCCTATGGCAGGGATGTCAAACTCAGTTCCTGGAGGTCCAGAGCCCTGCAGTTTACTTCCTACCCTGCTCCAACACACACAGGATGCAGCTTACAATTAAGCCTGAAGGACTTGATTAGTTGGATCAGGTGTGTTTAATTAGAGTTGCATCTAAACTCTGAGGGCTCTGGCCCTCCAGGAACTGAGTTTGACTCCCCTGCCGTAGTGGGTGCAGGATCTATTTTCTGCCGAGCTTAAACACAGGAAATCATGTGGCTCTTCCTGGGTAGGAATGAATACCTGCACCCATGAAGGTCCTTTGTGGATAAGATTGGATATCCCTGCTGTACTCTGTTGATAAACAATGTGTTCAGAACCAAGCCTTAACATATTTGTGTTTGGAAAGAAGACAATCTGAGAGATTTCATCAGTAAAAAGGTTTAAAAGTTGAATCTCTCTCTCTCTCTCTGTGGAATAATAAAAAAATCTTTTTTTTTTACCCCTGAGATTGTTGTATCATCCTGTGTAGAAGTTAATATCCACCATAGCTCCGTTCTGAACACACTAACGTAATCTCATTCATTCATAGCATGTCATGTAACAGTAATAGAAGTGGGTTTGAGATCGGTGTTCTTGTTTACTTGTCCTACACTGTTTCAGTCATTGTGTTTGTGGAGGAAACATTTACAAGTAGCAAAGTCTGTGGACTTTAATAAATTGATTGGAATTTGGATAGTACGTCTGGCCAGCAAATCTGACTCTTGTATGGAAACTGAACCCAGTTAGGAAAGGAAGTCGTGAAATGACAGAAGGGGATATCACTGGATTAACTGCAGAAAATTGAGAAAAACCCATTGACAGAAAACAAATGACACTAATGTGCAGACAGGGTAAGAAGTAAGAAGTCAAATTGATCTAATAACAATAAATTTACAAAAACCTTCCAACTTTGGAAACAAATTGAAGACCGGCTTTCAAGTCTGAACGTTTCCATCTACACTAGTTATAGACTTTTATGCACTAGCAGTACAACAGAAAAAGATTTGTGCTTTACTTCCGAACCATACTAAGAGAACTGAAATTAAAGGTTAAATAAAAGGTCGGCAAAGATGACAGTGAGGTTAAATCTCCTACTGTTTAATGAAAAGGTGATGCACCAAGGCAGGGTACAGTAAAACTACACAGGGGAGGGGGGAGAGATAGGGCTTCAAAGTAATACTTAAAACATGTCTGTGTGTTCGCCTGTCCACCTCGTCGTCACGGTCCGACAGTCGCTGCGCAGGTGCAGGAGCTCAGTGAGGGATGAGGAGAGAAAAGAGGGGGAGGGGCTTGCCAAGTGCATTGCTGATGTCACTTAACAGTGCAGATAAGAGAGGGGAAGAATCTTAACTTCTCCGATAAACATTACCCCCCCTTGCACCATGTTCTCATCCATTCATCCCACCCAGTATTCCGTTCTTCCAATGAAACGTACAGATGGGAAAAGAGAGCACCGCGAGGTTCTTCGTGTTCTGGGTGATCGCTCTCTCTGTCCCTGCATCCATCTGCATGTTGGCTTTCTGTTGCGATTATGTCTATTGTTTGTATTTAGTAGTGATTCTCACCTCCCTCCCAGTGAGTGTGTGTGTGTCAGTGTGTGTCTGTGTGTGGGTGTGTGTACACGTGTGTGAGACAATGTATCTGTACGTGTATGTGTGTAGGTGGTGTGTTTGTGCATGTGTGTGTATACGTTCATACGGCGTACAGTTCGTATATCTTCTTGGCGCAGTAGACCAGGGCGGCGAGTGCTATCGTGTTGTGCAGTCTCTTTCTGTGCACGTCGTCGCGGCGCACCAGCACCACGGGTGTGGACGAGGTGAGCGTGTGCAGCGGAAGGCGAGCAAGCTTCCGGCTGTCATACTCCACCTGGTACTTGCAGCACGGGTCAAATTGCCATGAGATGCCGTAGAGAGCAGCACAGGCTAGGCTGAGGGCTCCAGCGGGCAGAGCTACGTGGCGAGAATACTCAGCAGGCAGTGCCAACGGCGTAAAGAGACACGCAGCGCCTGCTAGTACGGCCGTTTTGTGCAGGCAGTTCCCCACAGCCACCCAACGCGCCGTCTCGTCTCCAATGCGTGTCGGCTCAATGACGATGTAGCGATACTGTGCCTCTAGTGCCTGCTCCAGCTCATACTCAAACTGCTCCTGTGCATTCTCACCATTGTAGATCTCATGCACAATGTAACACTCGCCCGCCGCCGCCATCACTCCCCTAAAGACAGGGGAAAAAGATGAACAAGTCGTTAAATATGGGCACTGTAGTCCACTATAAAAACAAATCTAGCAATACTTTTAAAATCACACACACAAAGAAAACATTTTATTGTTTAAACGTACAAAACTAATCAGGCAGAAACATTCAAAACGGTTTTTATACTCTCCAGGCTTTTTAATGTTCAGATTTCAGATTCAAGAAATTGAAAACAAAATAATTATAATATATAATTTTTTATGCCATAGAAAATAGTTAAGACATAATCAAAACACTACAATGGAATGCTAAAAGTCAAGTAAAAATCAAATAAAATCAGTTAAAATAAATAAATAAATAAATAAATAATACATAAAAAATATTACATGCGGTATAGACATGAAATGAGATTTCCCTGTGTCTGTGTTTTAAACCTGCTATAGGATAAAGCCCTGGGCCAAACGTGAGTAACATAAGTTCAGCTGAAACTGAAAGTTCCATGCCTGGCCCTTTTCACAGCATCATGAAAAGAGAAAGACGTGAAATTAGAGATGGATCAGGAGACAGATAATATGAGGATGCCCAAAAACAAATGTTTGCCGGACAATAATATGCACTTAAAATAATAATAATAATAATAATAATAATAATAATAATAATAATAA
>JAOTRN010000025.1:18795571-18821298 GCA_028566695.1 Bagroides melapterus | reverse complement strand
TGAGCTAATCTATTCAAAGACAGATTTAAAAGCACTTTTGTACGCCGCTCTGGATAAGGGCGTCTGCCAAATGACCTTAAATGTAATGTTTAAGTTCCCACATAAGCCAAACGTACACGACATCTACTTCTACTAACTGAAAGCTTAATTTTTATGGGGGGATTGTTTGTTTGTTTGTTTGTTTGTTTGTGTTATAAATCTATTTTGGTTTGGCTCATTATTGAAATTAAAGAAAAGAAATTCTATCAAAACTATCATTTATTTATTTAAGTCCATTTACCAGATAAATGAACTATTTTATTAAAACAGCAAGTGATACCTTAAACCTTTTGAACTTAGCCTTTTGTAAGTCTTAAAAATTGAACCTTCTTTTTGATCATTTTTCAGAATTGAATTTAAGTAAACATGCTAAGAAAACATGAATCCATTAATGGGTGAATTCCACTCCTAAATAAATAACATGGTTGAAAATAACAAGGCTTTATATTATTCTAGAATATCAATCTAGAATTTCAAAGGATGAGAGTCCGCACAGTTCTTTTTCACTAATCTTCAGGAAACTCGGTTGACGCTTCCTGTTGAACGTGTAGAGCGTTTCAGAGAGGTGAACGTGTTAAGATAACGGGGTTGAGTGAACGCTTTCAGGACTACGACGTAGATGTCGATGAATCTCACGAGTCTGTTTTAAATCGATTCTGAAATGAATGCAAACACGATACAAATTTGAAACGTTTTGGATTTTCATGATTCTATTTCAAGGTCATATAGAGTTATGATGATCCCTGAGAGGATCTAGTGCTGTTTACTGATGTTCTAGATTTAATTCAAGATTTAAATCATGCCCGTGTTTTGATGAAGGAGCTGTTAATTGTGTTTAATGGATATTTTATTTGTAGATAAAACATCATTTGGATATAAATGGCATCCTAATCGTGGAATTATCTTCATTATCGCTAGCTATATTGGATGATTTATATCACAATCCTCACTATACGTATAACATATAATCGTCTAAAAAGCTCTGATTGTTTTGTGGAATGTTTTGTGACATAAAATAGTAAAATGGATCTGAATCTTAGTGGAGTAGAGTGCACTAGCGTGAGCACCAGCAGTTCAATCTACACACCGTTGTGTACGTTTGTATGCATGTGTGTTTTCTCCTAGTAGACACCAGACGCCCATCGAATGGTAGAATAATAATGAAAATACCTCTCTGAGTACAATTTGCAGGTCTTCATCGTGATTTGTGGCGTCGCAGAGCTTGCCCGTGTGGCACAAATCACTTTTTATTGCGTGAAATTTTCCAGATTCACTCCTCGGAAGAATCCCACAGTAAATTCAGAGCATCGTCTCTATACGTACGACTGCTGGAAACACGGTCAGCATGTATAAGTAGTTCCTGTCTCTTTATCCTTGTCTCTTTATGTTGTATCATTTCAAAGTGTCTTCTCTCAGGTTGCTTCTCAGCAGATGGTAAAACTTCTCCACCATTAATGACTACAGATGTTCCGAGGCAGCGTGAGTTTTACCAGTTATAAACCACACGCTAGTATCGTTTTCTGCAAGGGTTGTATGTGAGACGGTGCTCTAATCATCTTTTTTATTTGATTAGATAAATCCTCCACAAACCTAATGGTCTAAATCTCCAGCTCTCCAAGCAGGCAGGTGCTCAGCTGGGTTCATCATCTACGATCAATGTTCATCTAGGAACAATGTCCTGAGACATTCCTCCTGTTTGTGTGTGCCACCTTTCCCAGTACTCGGAGTGCTGCTTTGCTGTTTGTTCTTTGTTCTGTTTTTGTTTTTGTTTTTTGTTATGGCTATTCACCTTTGTTTTTGGCTTCAGTCATGTCTCTGCTCCTTTCTTATCGTTTGTTTGTTACTCTGATGTTTTCACCTGTTCTGTGTTCCACATGGATTATTTTGGTTATTTATGACCTGTTGTGTCTGTTTCTGAATTAACCTTCATTGCCCATGATGCCTGTGCGTCGTTTCTTGTTGTACTACCTTTTTTTGACCATTGCCTATTCTCTCAGCTCTGATTATAGGTCGCCTTGTGTTGCCTAAATCCACCCGATAGACGTTAACTATGCCGATTGAGCCTTATAATAACTCTCATGCTGACTTTATGCACTTGCTTCTTGTCTTCACTGACATTCTTTCACCTGTCGTTGTTAATTAAATGAGATGAGTTTTTAATCACCTATAAAGAGATGAAGAGAGCTTTGAATTATTTCTAGGCCCAGTGTGGGATGTGTTATGATGCAATATTGCCATCTTGTGTATGGAAATTAAAACTGCAAATGAGAATCGGGAATTGTATACAGTATTTCTTTTTTTTTTTTTTACATAAATAGACCATTTTATTAGAGTAAACCCTAAAAAAACAACAACAACAATAAATAAATAAATAAATAAAATACCCTGCTTATATTTTACATCATGATACATTTATCAGCATCTGTTTTGTACTCTCACTTAGTGCTTAGTATCGGACCGTATAGCATTTTAATTCACTCCCTCCGGTGTCACCCAAATGAGGATGAGGTTCCCTTTTGAGTCTGGTTCCTCTCAAGGTTTCTTCCTTTTCCGTCATTTTCCTTGCCACAGTCGCCACAATCACCTCAGGCTTGCTCAATAGGGATAAATATATGTCTTGAATTTTTGTAATTTTTGTATTTCGTAGTATAAAATTAAACTCTTTTTATTATGTTCGTGTTCTGTAAAGCTGCGTTAAAACAGCGTTATGCAAATAAATTTGAAGTGAATTGAATTGCTTCTTCAGGTCTTATTTTCTGTCCTTGAGACTTTTTTATTCACCGGAGCTGCAACGTTACTACTGAATAAATATTTTATGTGTGCCATCAGCGAAGTCACTGACCATTAACAAGCACCCAAGCGTATTTTCTACCTGCCTTTCTGACTAATACCTGCCTAGCAAGCAGACTTTTGAGTCTTTAAGCATTTCAGCCATGGCTCAAGGTCAGACGTTCAGCAAATGACAGATATTTGACAGTTCATCATTGTGACAGGTGTTTCACAAGACGTGAGCAATGTCCAGAGAGTCGGGGTGTGAAAACTCATCTTTCATCACTTTCGATCATCACTGAGACTCCTGTGTGCAGGATTATTATCGTTATTATTGTTTTCATAGGAATACAGTGGCACTGTAGTCACTGAGATCACAAGTTTTCTTCATTCTGATGTTCGCTGTGAACATTAACTGATTCTGTATCTGTATTCATTTACGCAGCGCTCTGCTTTTCCCGAATGGATTGTGCTGAGATATTATTTTAAAATAATTTGATGATGAGTTTATTCACATTTTAAACAAAATAAGTGTGAAATCAAATTACTTCGTATTTACCAGTGAACTCTTCTTCCGGAGTTTCATGCCTTACGAAAAACAGAAAGCAAAACCTAATGCACCTTACTTGCATTTTCGTGTATATAAAAATATTTCTGATACAAAACCTTTGACACGGTTCCATTTTTTCAGTATTGACAGAACAAAAAGCATCAGTATATAGCAAATAAATCAAGAATATTCATTTTGTATATTTAGTTACATGAGTCTCCATTTCCCAGCTGTCATTCCCCTGCTCGATATAGTCTCTAACCTTCAAACATCCTGCTTTCTCATCTCCTGCAATTACCAACAAACAGTAGCAGAATGGGGTAATAATAATAGGCCTGATCATCACTTGCCCCATATCTCCATTGTATCCTTGTGACTTATCTTGCAGACAAAATTTATTCAAAGAGAAGATCCCAACTGCATGTGGTGTTTGAGGACAACAACCTCGTAATCAGTACACAACCGTCCGCTCGTATCTGACTGTAGAATGGACATTATTCATAATAACACTCAGTGGTGTTTATAACAGTTTATAATCCCTCTAGTGTCACCTAAATGAGGATGAGTCTGGTTCCTCTCAAGGTTGAGTGAGTTTTTCCTCACCTCAGTCACCTCAGACTTGCTCATTGTGGATAAATACAAACAGTCTAATATTATTCTATATTATCTTTAACGTTTGTCTAATATTAAACTTTTTGTATTGTGTTTCTTATGTTCTGTAAAGCTGCTTTGAGACAATGTCCATTGTCAAACAAGAAATTTGTTTAACGAATAAATTTGAATTGAATTGAATTGAACTTTAAGTGTATGAGCCTTATTACCGTCAATATTATCTAGATCGTGCAGAAAAAGTCAGTGAGTTTACAGTAACATGGGTTGTGGGTTATTTTTTTCTCCGTCATCTCCTAGGTTAAGAATCGATTTCTTTATTAGCCTTATTTTTTTTGACACGCTTGAAACATTGCAGGTCATTTTGTTTCTGTGTAATGGAGGTTCTCAGTAAGAATGATCATGTTTCAAGGCTTCCTTTCTCAGGTAGGTAGGATCAGACGTCTGGATAAGAATGAAGTAATCTCCACTCACACCTTTATCATCTAGAATCTTGGCTTTCACAGTTTAAGAGACTAAAACGAACATTAAATGTTTGACACTCCTTAATCCCTCTCAGGCTTCAGTATCTGCGAGCAAGCTCAATTTTGTGAAAGAGCACTAAATTGCGTCAGACCCTTGGCACGGCTCCACTCGATGCTTAAATCGAGGGAGATGCTGCTCGCTGAGATCACAGTATAAGAGTGGAAGAACTGTCTGGAAGTCACGCATGGTTATCATCTTGAAGGTAACAGATGATGTCATGTTCTCAGTGAATTTGTGTGCAATGTTTTTTTAAGGGTAGGTCATTTTTATGTCAGAGGAGCTAATGAGGAACTAGTGCTGTGGCATAAACTTTTCAGCCTTCCTGTTGAACTTTGTTTCCTTGTGACTTTGGATTGCATCGTCTCAAATTCATTATCTCGACAGTGAAAGCTAGGCTTGTGTTTATCACATGCCTGTAAAGATTAAGCTCATTTTCCCTGAACTGATTAGACCTAGTTACATCGCCTAATATAAAAGTTAGTGTGATTTTTAGCTACTGTTTGACAGTTAGCCTAAGAGTGTCATTATTTTGTGGACTTTTTTTAGTTCATAATATTCATGAAAACTCTCATGTTTTACAGTAACATCTACAATTAAGGTTGTGTTCATTTTTTGATGCAAATGATTCTCCTTAACCAGGACTTCGATGACGTGTAGCATGCGTTCTGATTCCCTTCCTGAGACTGATTTGAGGCTTTGCTATTCTTTGTAAAATCTGGTTTTATTTTATTCACCTATGTTTTTTTTCACCACTGGGAATGACTTGTGTACTCTATATGAGACAAATATGGGACAAATCACATCTTTATTAATAAGCATTTTATTTCTCAATACAGGACAATCCTGTTGTATATGTTATAGGTTGCGTCCCTACTTACAAGAGCAGCATTTAATCATACCTGCAGTTGAATTAGTGTGACCAGTGCATCTGTAATTATAAAAAATAAATACAAAGTGAGAGATTTATTGTTCATTTATTGTATAAGTATATAAGTATTTACATAGGGAAAGTTCTCTGTCTTCAGACTCACATTGTTCCTGAGCAGTTTCTGAACATTTGAACATTTAATTTATTCAAATTACTTAAAAATCGGACCATTTCTATGATGTGTAGCATCTACAGAAAGTGTGAGGATGGTCTACCTGGGCATGCAGAGCAGTATGGGTGAGAGTGATAATTAGCAGAGAGTATGAAGAGACAGAGCACTGTGAGCAGAAAGCACAGAGACCTGCATGCTTCCTTTCATCTCTCATGTCGGGGTTCACTTCAGTCCCAAATCAAATTAGCTTTTAAAACATTTGAGGTGGGGGTAAGAGGCATGTATTCACCTTAACACTTTCTCACGCTCGAGCACCAGCCCCTCATTAATGAATTAATTCATGCCAGATGAGACAAACCACCAGACACATGAGTGAGTTGTGTCTTTTTAGTGTTAATGTAGGGTCTGTGCTCAGAGATCCTCTCTCTCTCTCTCTCTCTCTCTCTCTCTCTCTCAGTCTATCCCAATGATCTCTATTAATTGAGCAGACCTCCATTTGTATCTCTTTCCTAAACTCTTTCTGCTTCGCCATGTCCTCCCTCTCTTTATCAAACCAGAGCACTACCCTCACTTCTACCCGAAACCTTCTTTTTTTCCCTACTATTCTTTTCTTCTCTGCTCTTCTTTTCTCTTCTCTACACTGTCCAATAAATCTCATACTCTGTATTCCTTCTGATAAAACCAACAAAATGGTTGGAAATATTTCCTTCACCACAGCCTCCATCTCTTTATTTTTGTCTCAGTGTTGTTCTGGAGCTTGTGGCTTTCTCTAGCTGTTTCTCTTTGATGTTATTCTTTCTGGAGCTTCTGGAAAGACTGAATGGAAAGAATGTGCTGTTTTTTTTATCAACTTTGTTTAGCTCTTCCATCATCTCAGGCTCCTTCTTCTCTGCTTCCGTTTGAGGTTATTTTGAAGTTCTTTTCAGGTTCTCCATCTCATCCAGCATTTTTTTTTTTTAGAATATTCTGCAACATTTCCCTCCTTTCCATCCATTCTTGACTTTAGCTTCTCTGGCTTGGCATTCTCTTTTGTCAGCACAAAACTCTATTACTGTTCTACATATTCTCCCATTTCTCCTCAGGTTTGAGTACCAGCCTTTCGTTATCATCCTGAATCTTTTATCCATCACATGTTCTTCTAGGTTATTTAATCAAGCTATATACTCACCAGGGCCACCAGAGGCACCTTATATGTATTTACGTCTGTAATGATGACTGTATTAAATGTTTAATATACAGTATAAAGGTGAATAAATGTGCAGTGCTTCATGAAAAAAAGAGACCATTTGTGCAGTCTGTGTGTAGAGTTCATGTATATAACACTATTCTGTATAATTTTCCACTGGTACAGGAAGTGATACAGTTCCTGTTGTTTTTTGTTTGATAATACCATGAAGACAATTCCAGTCTAGTGGTCCGGGTTAATCTCTAAGCCGCATGGGATCTCAGCTTCCTTCCCAGCTCAATAAAGCCTTTATTTCCAACACAAGAAAGAGCAAGACATTCAAACACTTCACGCTCTTAGTAATGTTAATATAATGTACAAGCTATTATATATAATATATATTATTTATTTATTCTCACGCTTACTCTCCATGTCTTCAGCTGTCTCTCTAAGAATATTTTAAATATTATACCATAGCCTTGTCATTGGTTATTACAGGCCTGCAGGTTTGCACTGCAAAAAATATCTTACTTAACTAAGATTTTTTGTCTTGATTTCAGTAGAAATATCTAAAACTTCTTAAATCAAGATGCATTTTCTTGATGAGCAAAATGATCAAAGAAAATAAGTCTAGTTTTTAGACAAAAAAAATATCAAATTTAAGTGAATTTGTGCTTAAGACATGCAAAGAAATCTGCCAATGAAAAATCTTTCATCTTTCTTGAATTTTTTTTTTTTTCTTACCCCATTGGCAGATTTCTTTGTTTTTCTTAACAAATTCACTTAAATTTGATATTTTTTGTCTAAAAACTAGACTTGTTTTCTTAGGTCATTTTTCATTTTTAAGTCATTTTTTTGTAGTGTAAAGTAGCATGGACTGTACACTGGCTCGCATTTAACTACAGGAAACAGATTGACACATTCAGGAAAATGAGGCTATTGATATATTCATCATTGCTTTCAACACGACGAAAGCTTTTATCGTAGTTAAGCAGCAGATATTTCACAAGAACATCCAAAACATATCACAATGAGGAAGCTTCTGCCAACCAAATAATAATCGTCCTGTAATGAGCAGAAAACATTCGGAATGGAGGGAATAATTTTCGCCTTCGTTATATGTTTCACAGCTTGTGTTCTTCCACGCCAGGGCTATAGCTTTAATCTGGATCTGACAAATTACACAGAGCTTTCAGGGCCAGAAGGGAGTTACTTTGGCTTTTCTGTAGACTTTTTCCAAGCAAGGAACCAAGGGTAAGTAGATATAATATTAATTTTCTGTAAAAAGGTTTTCGTGTTTGTGTAATTGTCTAGTAAACATTAACGCAACAAAAAATAGACACGCATTATCGGGTTTAGGTTTAAGATTGAAATAAGACAACCGTTTATTATAATACTGTCTGTGATGGTGTTTTGTATTTAATGCAATCCTACGCTTTACCTTGCACAGTAAGTACATGGACTACAGTTTTAAAGTTTTGATATTAAAGCTCATTCTGTCAGTGATATGCAGCAATATAGCTGAAACTGTGTATATATTGTAGTGCATTTATCTAACGGTGCTAAGGTCAAGACTACAGTCACAGAAAAAAGAAACGCTATAAGTTTACTACTCATATTTGTTCTAGGCTCTTTGACTTTCAGTATTCTGACTTTTCATTTGGTGATCTGTTGAAGAGTAAGTGTTATAGTAGGCGCTCCAAGAGACGATGTAGGACCTTCAAGCGGCGGCTCGGTCTTCATCTGTCCCTGGAATTCAACAGAACGTGTTAACTGTCAAAAAATGAACTTCGACCACACAGGTAAACTTTGGTTTTATATATCATTAAAACGATTGATTATTGATTTTGAAATGTAACACGTCTGAATCTTTCCATAGGTTTTTACATAAATCCTTCTGTGTAAATGAACTCATAAAGAAGTGAATGTTCTTGAACAAGTGTCTTGGTATTTGTGCTATATATTTTCCTTTATATGACAAGCTGAATGCAACAGAAACATTTATTTGAGTTTATGCGATTCGATTTATTTTAGATCATTCAGAATGATCTTAATTTGTGCATAAAACCTTTGTAACAATGCACACTGTACTAAAATAATGTCTATTTTAACTGTAAACTTCTCTCATATATATATTTTTTCGTAGGTGATGTAAACATCACGTTTTACAACATGCTCTTTATGACCTATAAATCTAACCAGTGGTTTGGAGCCATGGTACGGACCTACAACAACTTTGTCCTGGTGAGCAGAAAAAAAAATGCAGTATTCTCTTTCGGCTTTTAACGTGTAATCAATTTTTCCATAATAACGTTTTCTCCTTGTTTTTTCTTGCTCTAAGACGCATGCTTTCTTTCTCATGAAGGAATTTTTAAGCTGACCATTTTACATAACTACACAAAAAAATCAACACTTTTTCATAACAATATAAAACATCCCGCAATTTAAATAACGTAACTGTACTCTTAGAAAAGGAAAATTACAAAAACATCTTATACATTTACGTGCTTCAAACTTTGTACAACACTGGAAAAGAATCACAGATACTGTAGGTGTCGGTTGTTCAGAAATATTTAGCCATTTAATATATATACTGAACATTATGTCACTAAACTAGGTTTTATTTTTCCTACACAGGCTTGTGCTCCATTATTCCACTGGAATGTGGTTCAGGACAACGACGAGGCCATGAACACACCGGTGGGAAACTGTCAGCTACTGAACGTGCTAACTGGAGAGATAGCAAACTATGCCCCCTGTAGAGGATATGAAGTGGAGAATGCTTACAGAAATAGAAAAAGCTGTAAGAACAGAAGATCAGACTACTATTAACAGTTTACAACTCGGTGTACTTTATTTACATGTAACCTAGTGCTGGGCAACGATTAAAATTTATTCTTGATCTGATTAATCCCATTGTTATGCACAAAATTCAATAATGAATTCAAAAGAAGTGTATCGCACACTTTTATTTTAAAAGTACTGCAATATGAACAAAAGTTCAATAACATTTGGTTTGTAAACACTCATAACAAATAAGGTTGTTTTTTTTTACAGCAGTTTTCCCTTTACATAGTAACAGTTAAAATATTTCTTGTAAATCTCGACTTAAACATTAACGAAGTTCTCCGGTGAGAAAATTCAACTTTGCAGTATTTACAAATAACTTTAGTTCTATCAACTTCACTGTGTGGAAGAGATTTACAATGAAAATGTTCATCGAAGTGTTCGGTAACTTTCTCCATATTAAACGCTAGTTCTTTTCTGTTCCGGTTCATGTGAGCACTACAGCAGTCTTAGCCCCACCCCCAAATGCTCTCATTGGTTGAGATGTTTGATGACAACTATCTCAATCCAGTACTGATCAACATCCCGCCCCTCCTGTGATTCATGGTTTGTCTGTATGTGTATTCAGAGCCAGTGAACAACGGACTTTCCAGATAATAATAAAAAAAAAAATTTAAGCGTGTTAATTTGCAATTAAATACCCATCTTATAATAACGCATTAACATGCCCAGCTCTAATGTGACAAAAAGCTAACAATGGAGGCCCTCGATCACTTAAAACATAACACAAACTATACAACATCTACTCTATAGTTGCAGGAAGGCTAAATTGTTCTTTCTTCTTTTTCAGTTAATGACAGACGCTACTGTGAAGCAGGATTTAGCTCGGACATCACCGAGGTACGAATCCCATGTAAAAATATGTAGATTTTGTAGAAGATTCTACTGTAGATTTGAGACGAAATTATGAATTGTGAGTCGGTTCATGAATTTCAGAAAGCTTCACGGCTTTTTGCGTGCTTGATATCATTAGCTCAATTTTACAGTTCTAGTTCATTACATGGAGTAATGAAAGTAAAATGTGTCCAGTAAAGCATTCAATACGGATTTAATCCTTTCTGCTGCTTTAGGATGGTACAGTGATTCTTGGTGCTCCTGGAGGATTTTTCTTCCAAGGTAATAATCGTTTCAGATCAGATGTACAACTAAGCATCTGCAGCTGGTTCTACAAGTGTAGCCTGAGATCTGTTGTAGACTAGCTTACACTTAAATGCCTGATATATTTGAATCGAAAGACTCAAAAATGAACATTCCCACCAAACTGCATCGTTTTAACATATAGCTTATCTTATTGTTTAAATTTACACCACAGAAACACAACCATGTTTTTTTTTTCTTTTTGTGAGGAGTATTAGGATTTCTTTATGATGGATTATTTCAGCCAGTAAAGCACATTCTATTTGTTAAATACAGCGAAATTAATGGACAGACCTGCGAAAGGGATCCTTGATGTATTTTTTTCCTATTCATGTTAAACAGAGGTTCTGATTGGCCAGTGACAGTTATGTAAGTTTTTTTTCCTGCAAAACACAGTGGCTTAAATATATGTAGAGCATCAGATATGTATTTACTTTATTTAGGATTGACATAACATCCTGGTTTACTGTTGAACCTACTTTCAACTCTAATCTGACTTAAATGTACATAACCAAACAATTATACAACAGATTATTATCCATTTTAACATCTCAGATCAGCAATTAAACTGATCTGGAATCATGTCGATGTTCTTTGAACTTAGACATTATTCTGAAATAAACTGTAAAACTCCTTTTTTACACACTTGAGCACAAACTTTTAAAGGAGCCTGATTGTGTTCCAGGCCAAATCATTACTGCATCTCTTCAAAACATCATGTCCAGTGGTAGGACATTTGCTTCAGTCCACAGGGTGATAGATGAGCGGGCATCATATGAATTACCAAACCAGTATGACGGTTATCTGGGTAAGACATCAAACAAAAATGTCAACCATGCAATATTCCATAAAAGGGAAATTTGTTTTTTAAACTTAAAATAAAATTTCAATAAATTCTGCTTCTTGATTTGTTTCATTGTAAGTATTTTTGTATGTTTCGTTCACAGGCTATTCTGTGGCAGTAGGTCATTTCACTCCTGACACCATCCCAGGTAAGAACTAGTATTATGAAATATGTTTTTGAAGGCCGTTACATTCTTCAAAGGAAGTTGTGCTTGTAATTAGGATTTTGCTTTTTTTTTTTTTTTTATAGACTATGTAGTCAGTGCCCCACTTGACCTAAACTCAGCAGGTTCTGTAAGTAAACTCTGATTAATTCTTTCAGATTTCTCATTTTGTCTCAATCAATAACAAACTGTCTAATCCTGACTTTCATTTTCGGAGGTCAAAATCTATGACGGAGCTTCTGCACGTAACTACAACTTCAGATCCGTTACGACTCTAATTGGCTCTCAAGTGAGCAACTCCTCTGGTCACATTTTTCAACTCATTGCTTTACTTTTTTTTTAAGAGCTGATCTTTAAGAGTCACTTAAATAGGGAAGCTGTTTGATTTTTGTATGTCCTCCACAGGTAGCTTCTTATTTCAGCCACTGTGTTGCTGTGACTGATGTAAACAATGATGGGTAATTTATGTCAGCAAGAAATTCTTCATAAATTAATGATTAACAATAAATGAAAAAATTGACATTACATAAGAAACATTATTTAGTTTCATATATTATTAATCAATATGGATTTTTTTTTTGTTTTACTTTTGTAAAATATTTTATTCATTTTACCTGATAAATAATTTTAATATATTATAGAACTTTTATATAAATTTTTTTACACATAATTCATACAATATTTATTCCTTATTTGATCAATTAATCATGAATAATTAAGTAAGTACTGCTTCAATAGTACACTATATCTAAAGGAATAAAACAGTCGTACATCAAAAAATGTACTTACTTTTATGATTTTAAGATCTCTTTTGGCACTGGATGGTAATATTCACTCAGGACTCGTGTAATTTTCTGCTCCTGTAGGAGGGATGATATCCTGGTAGGCGCTCCTCTCTTCATGGAACACTTGTCCACACATAAGCTTCGTGAGGTGGGCCAGGTGTATGTTTACCTGCAGAAGGAAGGTTATCGCTTCTCCCAAAAGCCTGATCAGACTCTATCGGGCACACACACTTACGGACGCTTCGGCATCACCATCGCTCCTTTGGGAGACATTAACTATGATGGCTTCAATGGTGAGGGGCTACTGTTAACAGTATGGCATAACAGAGAGCAGCAGCTTGTGATCATTGAGCAGGCAGAATATTGACCACTTACAAATATTCATTCATCAGTTATTAATTCATTGCACATTATACTTATTATAATAATGACTTAAAATTGCTTAAAAATGACTTAAAATTACTTAAATAGTAATGAGGGAAAAAAAACGCTTGAGCTTTATGCTTTTCATTTTGACTTTCAAAATTCATTTGGCTGAAAAATCTAGGCTCAAAATTCATTTGGCATTTCAGCAGCTCATTTTTCCTCTTTACACACATTACCTCTTTCCATTGGACAAGAAGGACTTCTTCAATGATCTCGTTTTTCTCACTTACAGGTAACTAGGGCCACAAGTGTAAATGTAATAAGCAGGATTTCAGATGTTCGGCTCTCTGTGCCAGCGAGAGCAATTCAGAATCTGCAATCCTTCCTCATTATCTGTAATTATGAATTGGTGAAACCTAAATCAGAGAAACAACATGGAAATGTTACACGAAATAAAATCTTGAACAATATTATTTAAAAAAAAACAAAAACTAAATGTGGACACTGTGTTGGAAAGATCAGCCGTGAAAAACTCTAAATAACTGAAATGATCTGATTGTAGATGTGGCTGTGGGGGCACCAGGTGCTGGTGATGGCGGTTTAGTGTTCATCTATATGGGACAGAATGATGGTTTGGACCCACATTATGGGCAAATCATCAAGAGCCCGTTCCGGTCTCTTGCACCTCTTGCACCAGCTTTTGGTTTTAGCCTAAGAGGAGGCACAGACATCGACAACAACGGATATCCAGGTTTCTACTCTATTCTGAATTTAATCTTTTTTCTTTTCTTTTTTTTTTTACCTCCTAACATTGTCCAATTAACCAGTCAATTTTTAGGTTCTTTAAAATAAAACAGTAACTCAACCATCTATTTTCTTCTCTAGGCTTGACTTTTGACAAGTTATGCTCTTATAATGTAACTTTTATCATCTAGTCCAGTGTTCCTTCATTTATTATTCCATTGCTATTCCACCACCCAACCAAGCTTGAAGCGGTCACCATGCTTTACTATAGTTCACTCCTCTACTTAAGGTCACACAAGTTCAAAATCACAGCAGAATGCAGCTTCCAATAAAAGCTTGTTTCCATCTGTCTCAGGGGAAACACTGATGCTAGTTTGAGCAACTGGTGGAAAAGAGACAAGCTTTAGAAAAGACCGTGACTCTCAGTTATGTCTCTTGGGCCCGCAATGGACACATCAATGCTTTCTGACAGACAGCACCTTTGTCTCAGGGGAGCTATCCCTGAGAAACAGCAGAGAGTTGTCCATTAGACACACTTGTTTACTTATAAAAACAAACTAGACTGAAGTTGTTTGGCTGAGATTGAACTGTTTTGTCTAGATTTTCACTTTAGCTTTTTTATTTTTTTTGCCCTGCAGATGTTATTGTTGGTGCATGGGGAGCAGATAAAGTGGCTATATACAGGTAGGGTGAAGGGGGGGAAAAAAAGCAAAAAAAAAAAAAAAAAAAGGCAGTAATTTTGGGACTGTTTATTAAAAGGCACAGCATTAATTATCTGAATTAATAAATATGTCATTGTGGGTTTCATATTCTTATGTGTGTGTGTGTGTGTGTGTGTATTCTTCATATGTGTGTGTGTGTGTGTGTGTCTGTCCTGAAATGGAGTGACGTCCTGACACTAGTCAATTTTCTCTTCTTGCATGCACAGTTCACATGGTTACCAAATAAATAAATGAATTTTTGTGTCATAGAAAGGTCCTCACAAGGAAATTTAGAAAAATGTGTCTGCGTCTTTACCAGGTCCAAAGCAGTAGTGATGACCAAAGCCCAGCTTTCCTTCCTCCCTGATTTCCTACAGCCTGATGAAAAATTCTGTCAGCTGCAAGGCAACCCTGTCTCTTGGTAACGATTTAGTCCATATTAAGCTTTTTCCACACTGTGCTCCACTCCCAGGTTATCGTTTTTCTATAACTCACATTTAGCCCCAGAGAGAGGGACATTTTAAACTTTTAATGTATACTGTAGATAGAGTTTAACACCACTTATTACTCATGGTTCTGAAACCCTTCTCTGAAGCAGGCTTAACAGCGTTTTTGTGATGTTCACCTCGTATCGCGTTACCAAACGTGTACATCGTGAAACGTGCGGTGTTAGACTGTTACGACTAGATGCGTAGTAACAGAAACAAAAATTGAACAGTGAATGCCTCGAATCACTTGAATACCAGGATGCAGCAATACTATCAGATAAGTATGTGCTGTAGTGAAAGGGAAAAATGTCACGATTAAATATTTGAGGAAATTGTATATCAACAAATGTCTGGTCCAGTATGTGACAAAATAAAACAAAAGAATTACTGTTAATTTTTCTTAACAGTTTATATGGATATTGATATAGAATTCTTGTACTATTTATATATTATAAAGTATTTGACCAACATTTTTGCCAGCTAGGATCCTGAGTGGTGTCCTCTTCTAGTTCCCAGTCCATGTACGTAACACGTGCAGCATATGACTTCTCAGTTCTGTTAGTCAAGGGTTTAATCATCCCACTATAACCACTCTATACATATCTATCTGACAAATGAGAACAAATTTATAACTCAGAATTTGTTAGGCTCATTTACATAATGAAAGTTTAATGATGTAAGCCTTCACAGCCTGTTCTTTTTCTACTTTCAGCTTTAATATCCTGATGTGCATTAGGGTCTCTGGGTACAGAATTCCAGAGGAAATTGGTAAGAATATCATATTGTACTGTTTCATTCCTGTAAATCTAGCTTCTTGCATAATATATATAATATGATACATAGCTGAAATCAAATGCAGCAAATTAGGAATGAAATGAATTTTTATCACTTAATAAAATCTTTAATCTCTTGCTAATAGACATATCATCGTGTACGATACCTAGTCATCTAGCTTAATCATACAAAATATATACTGTATATATAGCAGTAGATGGAACCAAGCATTAAAATAAAGACATTTCTTCAATCAGTGTTGAATCTAGACCTCCAGCTGGATAAACTGAAGCCAAATGTGGCAAGACGGACTCTCCTACTGGACTCTCATCAGCCGTACAGCCAGTTTCAGCTCACCATTAAGAGAGAGATGGGGACATTTTGTAAGAACCTCACTGCATACTTACTGGTAGGTTTCTTCCAGCAAACACAATTTATTTTTGTATAAACTTTTTTTTTAATCTAGTGCTCCAAAAGGTCCAAATGTACCATTAAGTGTAATGAAAGTATAAATGATTTATTTTACTTTTTAATCTTTGTAGCCACAAATCCAAATTCCTGGTGATGGGATTTCTGTTGCATGTCACTTGTGTGATTGTATCAAGACCATCTTTAGGCTATAAATGTAACAGAAGGCTTCAAAACTTGTATTGCCAATGAATTTTTAAACATCCACTAGGCCTTGTGGAGGAGAAATCTGCTCATATAAAAAGAAATGTTGTTTACTCATAAACACAGAATTCCAAAGATTTCATGAATAACTTCTATTTTGTTGTTTGTTAGAAACTTAATATTTAATCCAACCTAATTTGATTCGAGTCTTTCACATCTGCATGAAGTCTTATACAGTATATCTTTAGCCAGAGTTCAAGGATAAGCTGAGCCCTATCTTCATCTCAGTGAGCTACAGCCTGGAGAACACCCATGAAGCAATTCTACACGGACAAAATGTTGTAGTTGGCCAGGTGGGAATTGCAAGTCTTATAGAATAGAAACATTCTTCTTAATTACTTCTAAAACAAATCTGTTATGTCTTCTGTTCTTTTTTATATATATATACTGTATGTATATACAGACACAGATTGTTCTTGACTGTGGTGATGATAACATCTGCATCCCTGAATTGGAGCTTGAAGCCAAGGCGTAAGCGTTAAAATCTCTCTCAAATGAAAACAATCACTTCTTTTATTGCCATGATGGAGGCCATCCTTGCTTTCATCCTTCTGTTCCACACTGACAGGCGAACAGATCCTCTCTTGATCGGGGATGAGAACCCAGCTCTCCTGATCATAACTGCTGAGAATCATGGTGAAGGAGCATATGAGACAGAACTGTATGTCCATCTTCCACCTCAAACCCACTATCAGGGTGTGCTAAGGGATGAGGAGGTGAGGGCTGTGTCTCTCCTACTTCAAGTAAACTCTCAAGTGCATTTGGCTGTACACCAATAATCATTGGAAATAAATACTGGCTAACATAATCTGAAGACCAGATTCCCAACTATAACACACAGTTTTCACAGTTTATCAACTTACTACTAATTATTTTTGCTCATTTCTAGTTAAATTCAAATTCATGTTAAATTTGTGATCGTTATATTATATTCTTTTTGGGGTTTCAGATTTTCATGCCATTGTTTTATTGCTAATCCTGTTAGCACTTATCTTTAAACATCTGTAAACATGCCTTCAACAGGTACTCGTTGTCTTTCTTTTATACATTAAGTGATTAAGACAAAAAAGGTAGCTTGTTCTATTGCTAAAAAGCCACAAAGCATTCAGTCCTGAAGAATTCCCCCATTTATAAAACCTAAAACCTGTAAATATAACAGAAATGTCTCCGTTCTGATATTTGGGTTCATTTTGCAGGGCTTTAGTCATCTTCTTTGTGGGCCAAAGAAAGAAAATGGTTCTATCATTGTGATGTGTGAACTGGGCAACCCAATGAAATCTAAACAGAAGGTAAAACATGGCTCTAAATTCATGCTTAGATGTTAAAACATGCTTAGATGTGTTTATCATTTTAACACACTGTTACTGGAATATATTGTCTATTTTTTGTGTGTGTGTGTTTCTTTGAACTCTATTGTAGATCATGGCCGGTCTGTATTTCAGCATGGGTGGACTGGAGGAGGTCGAGACTCATGTGTCCTTCCATTTACAAATGAAAAGGCAAGATCGTCCTTTATGCACCATGTTGCTCAGAAAACCCTTCGTATTAATTATCAAGCTTCACACTAGTCTGTTATCTTGACATTGAAGTGCTAATGTTTTTTTTTTTTGAACGATTATAGCAGCGTTGCATGAATGTTTGTTCTACTTCATTAATCATTAGTAAGAACAGTCTGAACCCAGACAGCAACACAGTGGAAGTGAAGATCAATGTTCAGGCTGTGGCTTTGCTGGAGATGCGGGGGTGAGTGACTTTAGTTTGAACTTCTTGTTCTGTGTTTTTGGTTCTCTTATTGTTTTGTTGTTGTCACACCTATAGCACTGCAGCTCAAAGTATGAAATTCACTGCACGAGTTTATTCATTAATGCGAATTCTATTTTTCAGAAATGCTTTGTTGCTAGAAATAGCAGGTTGTATTTAAGAAGGATTTTAATTTGATTTTTCTTCTTAATTGCAGCGTTTCCTCTCCTTCCGAGTTTGTCCTGCCAATTGCCAAATGGGACGCAGACAAAACCGTAGAAAATTTGGATGATGTGGGCCCCCTTGTAGAGCATGTTTATGAGGTGTCAAAGAATATGCAGAATATACATTTTTCCATGTGTTTAGTCTTGCAGAGCTGTTTACTGTCACCACCAAGAATTTCAAAACCATAAAACATAAAATCAGATATCTACAATGTCAGACATTTTCCCCAAATCTCATGGTTCCTTTGGGTTTTTACAGTCACCTTTCACCTCACAAAAACATAACAGATGGTGGGTTGACTATGTGTGTGAATATGTGTGTGAGTGTCTGTTTACCTGTGGTAGACTGGAATCCCTTCAGCACTGCATTCTCCTCAGGTCTCAAATCCACCTCTACCCAGACCAGCATGAATAAACGTGTTCAGTTATTAAAACAGTTTTACGACATGTAGTAAACATCCTGTGGAATTGATTCTAGTTCCTAGTTCCTCCAGGACTGCCATACAGTCTTAGAAAAAGAAGTTCCTGTCTGCACCGTGAAGGGTTCTTTTTAGGAGAACCATATAACAGAATATTTTAGGAAGAGTCCCTACAGAAAAGTATTATTCAGTGGGTCTTTCTTTAGTTAAGGTCTAATGTGGGGGTGCAGTTTGAGCCTTTTTTAATCACTTTATATTATAAAACTCTGCATGGAACTTTTAAGAAAGTTCTTGCTGGGCCTTTGGCTAAGTTATAAGTTCTATGTTATGGGCTAAGTTGGGAAAGTTGTTGCTGGGCCATTGGCTAAGTTAAAGTGTTGATATATCATTGTTTTGTGTGTTACAGACAGCGTCTTGGTCTAATTTATGATGTGACATTTAATATAGAACTTACCCATGCTCCTTTGTGCTGTCAGTTAAGGAACAAAGGGCCGAGTACAGTCAAAGCGAAGCTGGAGCTACATTTCCCAGTAGAGAAGAATGGCTCTTATGTGCTTTATGTGTTCAGCAACGCTTCAGAGGAACTCCTGAAGTGCCACACAGACCTTTCTCAGATCGATCAGCTCAGGGTGAGAGTGCCACCTGCTGGCCGTAATATATAACGCATTGTACACCTCCCTTTAATTCAGATATTTTCTATTTGTTATATAATTTCAGATTTACTGCGTATTACAATTTAATACGCCTTTTGACTTGATATTTTGACGTTTTTATTATCACATTTTTTTCTCTTTTGAATATAATTTATATAAACGTCATATCTTGAAAGCCAAACATTTTAGATTGAGGTGATAATTGCGTTGTTTGTTATTAGTTACTTATTATATAGCAATGACTCCATATCGTAGTGAAATACAGTAGACAAATTGAACAGTGATAAAATCACTCTTTTGTCAATTCTTCACTTTAATAATAAACAATCAGGAGGATGGAATTTTGTTTTTAATGCTGACTTTCTGTCAGCGATGCATATGATCCTAATTTATTTAGGTTTTGCTTTTCAGTGAGGTATCGTTTCTTTATATCACTATGTTGTATATATTTCCTTTGTCATTAGTGTGATTGCTTAATCTATGGCATGGGATCTTTTTGATAGAAATCGGAGAGTGTATGCACGTTGGTTTACGATTTCACCAGGCATCAATTTTAAGTGTAAATTACACTCCATGAATCCCATGTCTGACAGCAACACTGCCACAAATTGCAATGCAGTTATACATCTACTTCCTGTTCTTACCTACAGCTTGTGACACCAGAGTTTATTAATACATCTATGGCACCTGTTCACCATTTTAACAAACGGGAGGCGGAAGAGCCGGAGCAGGAGGAGCAGGAGGTGCAGGAGCTGCATTACAGAGCAACCGTGCTTGTGGTAAGGACCTGTTAACCATGTTAATCAGACACAATGGGAACTAAAATATTGGGTGGAGATTTTTTCCATATGTATGATAAACGTTAGGCAGATGACAAGATTAGGAAGTCAAACAACCTGGTGCCACAAATAAACTCGTAAGTTTACAACTTTTCCTTGAATTCAATGGCGTAGTTACAAATCCATACCATCAGAGGGGGCTATTGTCTGAAACATCAAAAAAAAAAAAAACTTTAGGAGGTGGATTTTTGATGTTTCAGAGTAATATTCAGCTGCAGGCCCAAATAAATGAGGACAGGTTTCAACTTGAAAACATGAAAGTCTCATTATTGTCAAACCCTCCTGCTGAGCAAAGCCCCTAGGTGAACATGCAATCTGGTAGAGCAGAAAAACCTGACTTGGCAAATCCTATGGGTGGATTAAAGCTTCCAACCAGGCAATGTTCTAGGCACATGCTTCTGGGCAGAGCCGTGTTTAGACAGCTCTTGCTGGGCCATGTCCCATTATGGGCAAATGCAAACACCTCCTGTTGGTCAAAGTCCCATGATGGGTTTTGGCCTGCTTCTGGCAAAAGCCCAGTTTGGAGCATCCTGCTGGCTAAAGTCCCATGTGGAGAAGAAGCCCCTCGTTAGACATTGTGTATGTTGGGCACAGGTCTCTGGTCAATAAAATCCCATGTGGGTCACAAGGTCTGAAAACTAAAATCAGAGGCAAAAGCTGTTTTGTCTAAGGATAAATACCCCTGGTTAGGCAGAAGCCTCCCAATGGGCAAAGCCTTAAATGGGACAGGACCCCCTAGCTGGGAAGAGCCTCATTTAAAGTCCCTGGTTGACAAAAGTCCCTGGGTGGGCAAAAGCCTCTGGTTAGGCAGAGGCCTCCCAGTGGGCAAAGCCATAATAGATAAAAGAATTAAAAGATTTTAAGGATGATTTTTATAGAATATCCACAGTAAAACCCACTGAAAGAGATTTGCAAATATCCCGAACAAACCACAGGAGACCTCACAAATATTTTAGATGCTCTTATTGGTTGGATATCGCAAGTTTGAGAGAGAGCAAAACTGGGTACGCTCTCTAGGTTGAGGAATGGCAACACTAGCAATTCATGGGCGTCTGTGTACACTTGTATTTGAAAGAGGCTAAATTCTTTAAGTGTTATTCTGCCCTATGATGCAGCATGAGCAGCAGTTGCCTGGCTTCACGTGTCTCTGAAGAAGCATATGTTAAGCCTCATCCTCCCTCACTGTCTAATATTGTTATGTCAGTCAGACATAATATTTATTATTCCCCTGTTGTTTGTCCTATTTTTTTTGTATTTCCTGCTGTCCCCATGTACATATCTCACCCTCCAACTGTACATATATTTATTCTACTGACGCTGTTTATTTCAATTCCCTTAGCCATTAACCCTGCACTCTATATTCATACATATATTACATTGTATATCTGTTTATAATAATTTAGTACAACTTTACTGTTTATTACATTTTCACTGGTTTACTGTATGTAATAGACTTACTATGCTGCAGTAAACCTGCACTTTATCTGTATATATGTCACTATATTCTTGCACTTCTGGTTAGATGCTAACTGCATTGCATTAACTCTGTACCTGTACTCTGCTTAATGACAATAAAGTTGAATCTAATCTAATCTAATCTAATCTAATAGCTGTCGAATCATACGGGAGAGCCGACGGGTGACTGGGAATCGGCAAAGAGCTTTCTTTCTTTCTTTCTTTTTTAATATCCGTATTGTTTGAACGATCATTTGAAAGATTATTTTGATCCTGAATTAACTAAAAAAGGAATGCAATATATTTCAGTATTAATATTCAAATCAATATCTTTCAACATAATTTTTTTAATATACACTTGTTATTTGTAATAATGAAGAGATACAGTATCTGCATATTTACATTAAATGTCAAACTATGGTATCGTCTTTTTACCAGAGGCCAATTTAATGACACCTTGTTTGTAGTGTCCATGTTCAACATTGAAATTCTTTGTCATGTCACACTCCACAGAGGTGGTTAATACCTCATATGACTCAGGGATTAGTACACACTCACACAAATGTTTTGATCTTCAAAGTAAATGGTGTAGAGATTCATCAGCATCTAAAAGGTATTACATTTAACTATTCAAATCCTATGTAAGGTTTTACATACAAACAGAGCAAATAATGTCTCGCATTGAAAGCCAACAGTGTCTCGATTAATTTTATAACATACTTGTGGTGATTAAATTAATTATTTTGTTTATACTGATTGAAAATGTCCGATAAGTTGATTTCCATTCTTCTGACAGACTGGAACTCCATTGTGCTGGTATATGAAGGTGAAAATGGCCTGTGTAAGGGAGAATAAGCTGTATTTTTGTCTCGGTTCAGAATTGCTCCACTGAACCTTGTGTGGTGTTCAGCTGTGAGGCTCCAGAACTACAGAGAGATGCAAGAGCCATTGTGAGAGTGGCAGCACGCTTGTGGGTTAATAGCTTCTTACAGGTGAGAAAATCACAAGCAATTTCTCATCACTTTTGGTTTTAGTTTCAATTCAGGGTGGTTGAATTATAGAAATATAACAAATAAACATTCATTACATGAATTATCTAATACCGGGCTGTTGGTTATTGCTGATAATATTATTAAGATGATACAGTTTTAATTGTAAAATTCAAAAAATATATTTATGAATTAAATTTGCTTTTAAATTTTTTCTTATTTTTTTTCTTCAGAGGCCTTATGTGAACTATGTCCTCTTGTCCTCTGCTCACTACGAGGTAGTAAGCATGCTGTCCAAGATCCAACCGAGTGTCTTGCCTAGTGGACAAGCAGAGGTAAGAACATATAACACTAATTATGCACTAAATATATTCATATTTTCCGTTAAGAAAAACTGATTCCTCTATCCTGGTATAATGGATTCAGTGACAAGAATGTAAGAAAAGACCTGTGCTTCCTATTAGACAAACACCAGTGTGGTTTGGAGGCGTCCCGATGGCCCGGAGGATGTGCCACTGTCGTGGATTGTGGTGTCCATAATTGCTGGCCTCCTGCTCTTGGCTTTGCTGAGCTTCATCTTCTGGAAGGTAAATACATAATGTAAACACTAGAGGGCATCTTGTGATCACGTTGATGAAACACAGTAACAACGTACAGTATGGAGAAAATTTGTATATTGGTCCCTCGTACATTTGATCGGACTGGTGTCCTAAAGTCTTCTGTTTTGCAGGTTGGATTTTTCAAGCGCAACCGTCCACCAGCTGATGATGTCAGCGATGACACCAGTCAGGAGCTGAAAGAAGAAGAATATGCAGATGTCTCACCTGAAGACTAGTCATGAAAATGATTACAGAAAATATAAAGCTTTTACCAAATGCTACATTTGTGTGTGTGTGTGTGTGTGTGTGTGTGTGCGTGTGTGTGCGTGTGTGAGTGAGTGAAATTCAATTGCTAAACCTTCGGCTCGGACAGCAGACCTAACTTCAAGGCAAATCACAGGTTTATATCAATGAGCTTGTTCTAATTCGTCTTAATAATAACATACACAGTACTTGTATGGTGGACAATCTAAACCGATTTAAAGTTTGTGTAACTGTTATGCAACTGTAGATATATTGAATTTGATTGTGAGTAGACATTATGGTTATGTTTTATGTTTTTGAGATAATATTAGAAGCTAAAGTAGTTAATGTGACTAAATCGATGTGGTTTAACAAGAGTGAAGCCCTTCAGAATGTGCTGTTACTGGAAAAGAATCAACTTAGGGGTTGTAACTGTAACTCGTCTCACAGAATAACAAATAAAACAATATTAAACAAATTTTTACAATGTCTTTGTTTTTAAAGACATGAAACTTTAAGTTGACCAAGGCTTTTAGATTTGAAAAAAGTTCTGATTCGTTTCACTGTATCATTTAATCATTTCTATGTCAAAATAAGCGGAAAGTATAAATGAGACTATAAAGCTTTAAAGAGGCCTTATAATAGTTTTACGTGTAACAGCAGAGGGCGCGTGAGGGCTCCTCACGAGTACGGGAGCGCGCCCGCCTGCGCGCGCGCACAACCTCCCTCCCCGCACAGGACAATAGAAGGGAAGAGAAGGGGCAGAGTGGGCATCTCCGGATCAGCACTTCTCTGTGCTTCATCCAGAGCAGTAAACATGGACGAATGGGCGTCTCGGGCACTTCTGTGATGTTGCTGTAAGAATGCCGCCGCCGCGGATTTCCCGAGTCTTCGCCTTTTCGCTTCTGTTGTGCGGCGTTTGGCTGAAATCCGCAGCGGAGCGAGGAGCAGTTGGTGAGTTGTTCAGCTGCACTTTAGGAGGCTTTCGGGGCTTATAGCATCGATAACACGGTGTGTGCGCGAACACCGAGAGCCATTTTTGATCTTGAATGAACTCAGGAATCACGACCGAACTTTGTTGTGGATTAAAGATCAAAGTAGAATGCTAAAAATGAAATGCTTTCTTGGAACTGGTTTGAAGTTTAAACAGGGTTCAGGATGTTCACCTTCTGAGCTTCTGGTTGAGGGTCACATTTTCGTAATCAGCTATCACAGATTTGATTTCGTAGAACTTACTTTTGGCGAACCCTTGATATTCTCCAGGTGCATGCACTGTAAAAGTGTACAGCAAATAGTACACAAGTGTACAGTAAAATACTGTAATGTCTTATACATCTATACTTAGTAAAAAAAAAAAAAAACACATCAGGTCCGGTAGATCTGATCATTTGGTAACACTTTTTCATGCAGTACAACTCATGTGAAGGTTAAGGGCCTTGCTTACAGACCAGAACATGGCAGTTTCATGGTGCTGGGATTTGAACACACAACCTTCTCCTTTACAGTGCTTACAAGCCACTTCAACCACTGAATTATCTTGCACTTAAAGATTTTATTGAATCAGGTCATTCAGAAATGAAGAAAAATGTGGTTCAGTAACCAGTATTTTTTTTTTTTATTGAGAAGTATGTAAAATTATGAATGTGACAAAATCCTATGAAACTGTCAAAATCCTTGGCCTTTAAATTGAAGATGATTTGAATAAATAAACTACAGCATCGATTACAGTTGTATGACTTGTAAATAAAGTGCAATTAACAATCGGCTAAGACCTAAGAGGCGAAAAATCAAATGAGATTTCTGACGTAAAATGTGTCCAAAATCTACTTCACAAAACATTCATTTAGAAATCAACTTGTGTCTCTTTAAATTAAAAAAATTAAAACCTTCCTAAAGCTTCACACAAATTTGCATCTTATGGATCGTCACGAAAAACCGCCTCGTTCGTCTTTGTACTGATTTAACATCATCCAACACGTTCGTACCCAAACGCACACGTACACTTATTGGATCAAAAAAATATGTACAATATTTTATCATGTCCATTACTCGGACAAACGATGATGCCGCTTTATCCGCATCCACCGAGCAGCTGCCTCGAATAGACACACCTAATCCATACCTCTGGAAATGCAGGATTGTTTTCTTCAAATTTTCAACAATACTGTCATAATGTTTTGACTTTATTTGTTCGTTAAGTTTAAGCTTTTTCCAAAAGTTAACTTTTTCACAAAATATTGTAGCATGTTAAAATATATTGAGATCATATCCGTTATATTATATTATGATTATATACAGTACTGTGCAAAAGTCTTAGGCACCATATTATCTGTAGTACAGATTTTGTT
>JAOTRN010000025.1:18761000-18773541 GCA_028566695.1 Bagroides melapterus | reverse complement strand
TCCTAATTGTTGTTCCTTTATGTGTACTGTCTAGTGTATGCTTCAGTGAGCCTTTACCTGCTTCCCCAAAGACCAGCTACGTTGCTTCTCTATGATGACGTGGTGCATCTCCTACTTGGTTCTCCAGGTGAGTAAAGTTCTATCTGATGCTCCTTATAATGTTTCAGTGCTCCAAACCGGTCCACATTTTTCCATTCTATAACCCATGCCTCTGATTCCTGTTGAGATGCTTCCTTCTGAGATGCTATTCAGCTCACCCTGGTTGTAAAGAGTGGCTATTTGAGTCTGGTTATTGTCATTTGAGCTCTCTCATCAACGAGGCATTCACACCTGAAGAACTGCAGCTTACAGTATTTTGTTTTCCACAGCGTTCTTTCTGATGTTCGATGTGAGCATTAACTTGAGCTCGTGACTGTATCTGTAGGATTTCGTGCGTTTGATTGCACGTCATTCTGTATATACTGTAAATAGTAAAACTGCACGCATGCCCTTTGCTGTAGCTTATGCTATATTGGACAAACGTATCAAGGGAACACACACATTATGCTGCGCAGAAACAGCTGTCCGTCTAAGCACTTGTCTCCCTCCTGGAATAAAAGATGTAGTGGCGATAACAATGCTTATGATAACAATGATAATCCTTAACCGAGCCGAGCTTTTCTGCAATCATGTCGATTATCAAGCAGGGAGTTGTCAAAAAAAATGATTGCTTCTTCTGCTGCTACTGCTGTGTGAGCATTGCTGATGTGTCCCTCTTATGCAATAAACACCTCACTCTCATCGCTCCAAAAGAGCTCGTGACTGCATGCAGGGGAAAAAACTGAGGTGTGCAATTAATGTGGTGTGAATCAGGCGATCTGGAAAGCATTTTCAGGCTTCTAAGAACAATGAATGTCCTGTTAAATTTACACTCATTATCAAACTGTCTAAGCTTCGCGTGCTTTAGCACGCAGTTGTGGGGTGTAAAAAAAGACTAAGAAAGCTTTCCCTGTGGGTTTTGTGCTTGTAAAACAGCCTGAGTGGCTTTGATGGTTTTAGCCCATGGTTAGGCTGCTGCTTGGTGATTGGAGTTATGGAGGGAATTATGGCTGTGTGATATGCTGGGGTTTATTGAATGGTGTTTTTTATTAGCAGGAGGTCAGAAATGCCTTGGAAAATAGAGCTCACACACACACACACACATACACATACACACACATGCACACACACATAACATTCTAGTGCTAAATGCTGAGTTTTCTGAATATTATGTTTGTGTTTGTTACTACAGGATGTTCATGATGAATTTATTGCTCTTTAGCCCATTATTAAACCCTTTGACATACTGAAGCTTTGCAAAGGAAATGAACCAGTTCTTCCCGTCAACTCATCCTCGGTCTCCTCTTCCTGACACAGCTTCTTTTTGTCTGATTTTTATCTGTTTAACAAGCCTCTCTCCACATGCTGCTGAGTAGCTGCTGGAGCTCTGGGGTCTGAGTAATCGAGGCTGTTTTGCCTGATTGCACCGACTGCTGTTCATTGATTACAGACAGACTCGTTTAAAAGAGAGCACTGTGTTCACTCTTTATTATGAATGACAGCTCTCTGCTCTTCTCTTAAGAGGGTCTGTCAGAAGAGAATGACAAACGACTGTCAGGCAGTATGATTAAGAAGCCATTTGTCCTGTTTTAGTGTCTTTCTAGACGTGTAATAGTCAAATGATCTGGAAGAGAGCTTTAAAAAAACGTACTTCATAACATTGCAAGCTAATGGAGCTGTTTAATTTCTTAAATTTAGATTTCTGTTTTTCTGGGCAAGAAATTAGCCTCGACTAACACCGGAACACAAATTGCTTTATTTATATTGTGAATTTCAGTAAGGCATTGTGAGCATCTTGATATACACCAGATAAATATTTGCTTCTATGTACTTCAGAACATTAGCAAGCAAAATAAGATCTACTTGGATGTTATAAGACTATGTCATTTCTCTTTGTTTTGGCCTTCCAGCCACACCGACACGCCGTTTAATCTACAATTAGTGGTGTAATGGTGGAGCACATCTACAGTAATTATGATCAGTTCATATAGGATATATCTGGGTAAATCACAGTGTTGGTGATTCACTGTGTCTTGTTGGTTGTCATACATCTAAATACAAACTTTTTTTTGTAGTTCACTTGAACATTAATAGGTCCTAGAACAGAACATTAATACTATATGTCCAAAAATTTGTAAACACCAAACAAAAAAATTGGATTTTGGACCATGGCTGTGGGAATTTGTCCATTTAGTCACAAGAGCATTGGTGTCAGGTGAGGAGATCTGTTGTGTTCCAGTTCATCTCCAAGGTGTTCAGTAGGGTTGAGGTCAGGGATTTGTGCAGGACATTCAAGTTGTTCCACACCAATCTTGACCAACCATGTCTTCATGAATCTTGCTTTGCATCATGCTGGAATATTTTTGGGTCCTATGCTTCCAGTGAAGGGAAATTGTAACACTACAGCATACAAAGACATTCTATACATTTTTTGAAGACCTACATAAAGGCGTGGTCATATGTCAATAAACCTTATAGAGACGAGGCCAACCCTGCTAGGATCCTGAGGCTTCTAGTGATGTACCTGCTCCAGTTGGGTTCCCCTTCAAGAAGCTTTAGGACATTCAAAGAGGAAATACCAACTACATGTGTTCTTTGAAGACAACAACCTCCTAACCAATACACAATTGTTGGACTGTATATTTTTAATTCACACACTCTACTGACATCCAAATGAGGATGGGTTCCCATTTGATCCTGGTTCCTCTCAAGGTCCTTACCACTGTCACCAGAGTTACCTCAGGCTTGCTCACTGGGGATACAATACAAACACACTTTAATATACAGTATGTCTAATCGTTTTGTATTTTTCATATTTCTTAGTGTAATATTAAACTCTTTTTATTATGTTGAGACAATGTCCATTGTTAAAAGCACTATACAAATTAATTTGAATTGGAAAAAAAAGTATGTATATTTGTAGTGATCATATTTTGGACAGTAAAACATACCATAATCTTTTCAAATGGATACACGTGCAGTCTGAAAGCCTGTACGTGACATGACATGACATATTTGGAAGGGACTAGAATTGCCAGAGAAACTCAGGGTTAATAATCATTACTTCCTTCTGAATAAAGTTATAGCTATAAGTTGCTGTGTATATGAATAGACCTGTATGGAATGGGCATACTAGGTTTTCTCTGGATGGATCCAGATTTTAGCTTGAATGGAGAGACTGGAGCCGTCTCTTAACTATTCTCACATTGAAATCTATTTCCATGGCAACTTTGCTACGAAAAGGCGCATGTTGCAGAAGACTGAAGCTGAAGAGAGACCTGTTAAAATGCAGCACATCTCCACCGTGGGGGCGGATGTGAATTCTGGTATGTTGAACTAGCCTGAACTCCTGCATCCAGGACATTTTTGATCTCTGACAACTCTGCAAGAGTGATGGAGAGATTTGTGATAATTGCAGGTTTTGAACAGAAAGAACTGACCCTGTCATATACACTTTCTGATGCAATGGAGTGTCATGGTTCTGCCAGGGTTTGGTCAATGCACTTTCCATCAAATGTAGAATATTGATAAGGAGCGGATGCAGACAGACATAGCACCAGTAGCTAACCGTTGATTAGCAGCTGTAGGAGGTTTTGTTTCTGTTTTGAGCCAACGGAAATGATTAGAACAGTAAGACATAATGCTAATTCAACCACTGATGAATACGAACTCCGAACTTGAATCATTGTAGCAGTGCTTTGTATTATCCATTAGGGGCCCTGGTGATATCCTTGAAGTACATTTCTAGGCTATAGCTGGACTAGTTTCATATTTGTAGTCAGATAGCAAGAACCTAAGCACACCTTCGGTATAATTTTGCACAACGATACTTTAGTATGTACATTTAAAAGTTGCTGTGACTCACATTGATGGTGTAACTGTACTGTGTGGTTACAAATCTCTATATGACGATTGTTTGAAAAGCAACAACATTGCCTTGTTGCCACATCCTACCATATATCAGTGCAGTATGAAGGTTTCAAACCAGATAGTATAAAAGAAATCCAAACCTATAATCCAAGAACAGGCAGAGGTCAGGCGATTTGCAAACATCAACAATGGGACAAAATACAGAATCACACACTAGGCAATCAGGATCAAATCCAAAATAACACAACAAGAGAAAAAAAGGGCTTGGTAAGTTCAGGCATAGAAACACTGAGTGTTACTTAGCAGCCGATCATTGTTTGTGAGGCCTTTATATAGGGTGCGTGATTGAGTACAAACATGTACGATTGTTTACGTGTGTGCGTGCGTGTGTGATTAGTGAACAAGTAACTGTAATCTGTGGTCCGTGGCTGTTGTCTTGAGCAGCCATGTTTGTAGGATGTGGGGTCTTCTGGAAAACATTTAGTGGTGCAAATATATACAGATCTGTTTCCTAAAAGGTAAACTGTAATATGACTGTTAATATTGTAGCATCACCCCTCAAATGAGTGCATGGGTATGTCTGTGATATTCTACTTGCGTCTTGTTACTAGCCTTTAAGTCCTTAGCTCTGTGTTTTTCTATGTAGCTCTGTTTTGTTCTATGTAGTACCGTGGTCCTTGATAATCCTTATTATCCTTATTATCATGGTCCTTATTTCACTATGTACAGCATCAGCTATAGATGGTTTAAATGACAATTAAAGCTTCTTGACGTGACTTGACTTGATTTGAACTACTGAGTTACGATTAGAACTTTTTTCATATATGGGGGTGTGATGGCCTTGATTCCTACATCCCCTGACATTCTATGCTGGGTCAGTTCAGCATTACAGTGCTTCTGTTGCTGAGTGGAACAAAAGTACAAGGCCTGAGCACTGGGCCCTGAGGAACCCAGCAACCCTTATTTGGGTTTTGGGGGTTCTACATTGCTGATGCTCAGTATAGTATTTCATACATATTTTTTGAGTGGAACATTGTCAAATGTTTAGGTCCTAGTCCCACTTAGAATCTAAAATAAGATTTTTTTTCCACAACTATTCTGCAATTCACATTTCTTTCCTGCCATGTTCTCATCTCTTGGCTTGTAGTGTGAGTCAAACCACCTGGCTCCTCTCTCAGATCCAGAATCAAGGAACAGGTTGTACTAGGCACTCACTGTCACCATGCCAGAGTCTTTTAATTCTATTTAGCACAGGCATGTAGCTTTGCTTCACCTGTAGCAGGGAGGTATGCAGATAAGGTATGCTTCCATAGAAGAGCAATAAACAAAAAAACTAGAACAAAATTGAGGAACATTGAAAATATCCAGTTTGCTAAAGCCAGGAAAGACGCTAAGCTGGTCAGATGCCAAACATATGCCTCACTGATGAAATGCACAAGGATAAGATACACAAAACCCTGAAAGGACATTGTACCCATAAACCCCCTCACTGACCTTCTGATTTGACTTGAGCTTTTGGCTAAAGGGTTTATATAATCAAGCCAACTTGGCAGTAGTCCCACACATTAGCACAGAGGTTCATGGTTTATATTAAATAAGCTAAGCAGAGATGTTGGCAGAACAAGAATATCCCGTTCCTTAATGAAAAGCAATTAATATTATGAGGATTGCATTTGAATAAGTTTGCAACAAAGGGTTTTCTTTGTGGGGTGTTCTTCTGCAAAAGCTATTAATACTGTAAACAGAGGTCATTTTAGGGGCATCATCTAAAGAGGCAAGAAGTGAATACCCAGTGAGCCTCAGTGGAGAGGGCTGGACAAAAACGTGTATTTTCAGGATATACATTGGGGATCCGCTTGTGTAATATTGCTCTTTTCCTGCTTGTGGTGTTTTTTTGTTTTGTTTTTTTCCATTTTAGAAAATCTTTTGACAGTCAGCTGTTTAGTCTGCCAAATGACCTAAATGTAAATGCAAATGTAGTCGAGGGCTGTTAGACCATTTACTGTAACATGCTATTTAAAACTGCTGATGCTAAAAGTCTCTGAAAGCAACTGAGCCGATGAATCAGCTTTTTTAATCTTTTTAGGTCAAAATCTTTGTCCTTTTTTTTGTCTTTAAGATGAAAATGGATATTTGATTGATATTTTAATATATTTTCAGTGGCGTTTCTAAGAAATATATTTAACATTGTTATATTCTTTTTTAATTCCACATTAATGAACACAAAATATTCTCATTCTGAAGAAGATGGATGGGGAATATAGGAGGCTTCAAAATCATTCCAGTTTCAGCTCATCTCCTGTTTTTCTGAGGCAAAAAATAGACCGCTCTTTTGGTATATTGACTGAAAACTTAACACCTACATTAAGTTGCAGAGATTTCAAGCAAAATTTATAAGCTTGGCAGGTTTGGAAGGGTAAATATAGCCTTAATAACTGAACATCACTGAATAGGATCCTCTCAAGGACCAAAAATTTAGGGAATATCCCTGGGTGAGATATCATATATGGCGACAACGATCGGCATACAAGCAAGGCTCATACCGGTTCAGCCAGCTGTTCTGTGACCGTGAAATATTTTGCTTCTACCTCCACTCTAAGGATCTTCATTTCACGGTGCACTCGATTCTGCTGTCACTTTGAGAACAGATGGGATGCTTCCATTCACCTTTGACCTAAAGCTTGCCCTTTCCTCAAGAGCGTCCCTCAGCTGCATTAGACTAAACACAGAGCACTTCCACTTATTCATCTCTTCCTACAGCATGGCTCCCATCTGCACTTGTTTTCACCAAGTAATGATCCCACCATTCCTTCTACAGAGACACTGTTAATGCTAATAATGATTGTCGTGGTAGAAATAATGATGATTTGCCTGGTTGAATTAAAGAGAGTGCACTTTTGTGATTAATGTGAGCGCCATGAGTCCCAGGGGTGGAATAATTAACATTTGGAAGAATGATGTTGCACTGACGTTGTAAGTTGGGGTTTTTTTAAGGTTTGAATTGTCCACTTCCACCAGAATATCAATCCATTATGATTATTGATACTGTTCGCAGTTGTTCCGATCATTTTACATGGAGATATTTTAAACCTCTGTCTATTCCGAAGTATAAAAACAAAGTTAAAGAGCTCTAAAGATGTTCAGGGTTCAAATGTTTTTCATCCATTGTGTCCTGACTTGCCAGGACCAGTTCAACATGGCACTGTTCCTGTTGGAAACAGACCAGCTCTGTTCAATGGCAGAGAAAGAGGAGGCCTGAGAACTGGGCCCTGAGGAACCCCTTAACCCCAATAAGCTTCTTGTTTTCTGCCTCACTAAGCACGAATGCAGAGGCAGAATCTATCACAGATGATGGCCGGAAATGTGAAGGGTTAGGGTGTCACAGTGGTGAAAACATGTTTTTTTCATGATATCAGGGAGTGGAGGTTGATTGGATGATCTGCCACTGTTGGGCCCTTGAGTAAGTCCCTTAACCCTATCTGCTCAAGGGGTACTGTGTCATGGCTGACCCTGTGCTATGATCCCAACCTCCAAAATTGGGATCTATGTAGAAAGAATTTCACAGATTAAGTAAAGATTAAAACATGTCCATGTTCCGATAGAGAAAAATAATCGACCACCCAACATGTTTATCCTCGTATACCAGAGCAACGATTTCATTTATATGCAAAAATATCTTTATGTTAAATAGAACACCTTCTTGTTATTCATTCAGAGTTACATTTAATGATGTGGTACAGCCAAAAAATTTTTATTATATCAGTTATATACATTTCCCTCGCATTCTATGGAAGTCAATATATATCTATATACCTTGTGTAATAACCAATAACAATAAAGCATGATCAACAGGTGACTAATGACTCCAGGTGTATTAGTGATGTAGTGTTGGAAAGAAATTCATATGATTTCTCCATATGTTTACCCATATGGAGAGAACCAAAAGAGCATCTGTGCCATTTCAGACAGCAGACATCCCCAGCTCTGGACCCAAGCCACATCGCTTCCCCAGTGTGAAGTAGATTCTGGCTGCTGTGTGAGAAATAGCCAAGCTCTTCAGGAACCTAGCCAGCTTGGCAGACTACCAAACACAGATAGACTTTTCTGTTCTTTCCCCACATAATCACACTTTTCTGTGTCAACCTTTTACCGTGGCTGAGTCAAATGTGGGACAGTTTTTTCCATTTCTTTGAATCACTGTTACAGTAATGATATCAGTGAAAGTGACCCAAATAAGTAACCTTACTACATATCATATTACTGTCTGATACCAGGAAATCTGATCCCACTTTCTTCAGCTGTTGTCTGTTTTGTCTGAGATCTTGATATTATTAGATTCGGTCTGTGCAAAGTTATTATTAATGATTAAAGTGAGTATAGTGTGTTATTTGGAAAGATAAAGACAAAACAGTGACTGTTTAAACTGGTGAGAGTTAACTATCCATCAGAAGAATAGGACTATTTTTGTTTTGGATGCCTATGTAATAATAATACCTCCATTTCAAAGACTTAAAAAAATTAAAAATAAACTTCTTTCTGAAAGACAAAACATATGATTGGACAGTTTGGGATGAAGGGATGTGTTTTTTGTGTGTGTTTGCTGTCGAGAACAGAATATTTTTGTGATTTTTTTTTGTCACCTATACAAAGGGTGCCAATAGTAATAGAGGGCACTGGGTTCATCACAGGCCTTTAAGGATCAAGGATGAACTTATTAATTTTTTTTTTTTCACATTTAACATGATCAAGATGTCAGAGCGTAATGTAGTTTGCATTAAATATATTAGAAATGTATCAGCTTGACTCGCTTGCCATGAAGCTAAATGTTTAATACTTGGATTAGTCCCAAATTGCACTAGAGTTGATGCCTAAGGACTGCACTGGACTGGAGCAGAATGTGTGTGTGCGTGTGTGTGTGAGTGTGTGTGTAGGCCATGGCTGAGTGAATATGATGGACCGATAAATAAATAAATAAATAAAAACAGAGTGTTGTAGAGAGTGGCATTGTGTGACAGTGCAGTGGATCAGCCTGTCTGAGCCCATCAGTAGCTAGCTATCTCAATGCTAATCAAAACAGACATCCTAAATTCACACACACGGGTGTGTTTTGGGTTTTTCCGTTTTGCTTTTCATCTTTCTAGGATAACTGTATAGTGGGGTATATTCGTAATTACAACTATAGATAATAAAGGACACGAGAGAGTGATAATAACAAATTCTTGCATGTGGGTATATTTACATAGGTCTCAAAATTATTTAGAAATGAAGAGACGAAAATCTCCCCAGACTTCCCCAGTTATACAGATTAGTGTTGAAGGAATAGAAGTTAAACTTTTGTATAAACTCTTACATTACATTGTAACAGAGCAAAATTTATTGTATTATGTTTTGTAGGTTCCAGAAATCATCCATGGGTACAGCTCCAGAGAAAAGCCATTGGACCCATAGTCAACGCCTCCCAAGTCACTCTTTCAGCCATGCTCACCTCCACAAGGAGCCAGTACGAGCTTGGTGGCTTTCCCTACCCCCTCAGCCTGGAGAATAACAGCACAGGTGCTTTCAAAAAGATTCTTTCATGCAATTCACTTGAAAATGATGAATTTACATATTTTACATAATCAATCCTATACTCTTTAGATGAAACATTGAATGATGTTATTAACCACAGAAGACCTGCTAACATTATGTATGTTGCATAGTAGCTAGCTTCTGCATTTTATCATTGGAATATGGCGCTAAATCTCGATAGAGCTATTTGCTATTCGCTAACGTTATCTGAATCTGGAACGATTGACGGTCACGTAACTGTTTGGAAATTTCCCGATATTAACTGACCCGCACTGGAAGCTCCGCCTCCTTCCCTATCTCAAACAAAAAAGCTATCAAACAAAAAGAAGAACATTGTGGTGTTGAGAGGAATAAAATTTCAGTTTCAACCACTAAAATCTTTCACCAAAAATAGTCAGAAAAACAGCTTTTGTTCTTCAATAAAAATGTTCAATAAAAATGTTCAATTTACAGTTGATTTTAATAACAATGATAATTAGACAGTTATAATGAGCCCCGATGCATCAGTGTATTTACGTGTAACACAGTACTAGTTCAGGTGAATTTGTAAAATGTTGAAAATATAATTCTTACAGTTGGTTACTATATTATACTATAGAGATAAGATATACTATATTATATCTTATTATATTATTCCTATTATATTCATTATATGTTACTGCTCCTTGTTCCACTCCAGGGCTTCTAGAGTTCAGTTGGACAATCTGCCCCTTTATTTGGTCATGCATTATACACACTGTCCAAACCCCTTGGTTATTTTCATGTCCCATGCTTTGCGTTTACAGAGTGATCCGTCTCCTCCCCCACCTTCAGCGTCAGTGTTCCAGCATGAGCCAGCGCCTCTCAGTACAAACACTTAATGCTAGGTTACAATATGTCCTTTGTTACATCTCTCCACGTCCAGACACGTCTTTCTTTTTTCACCGCTTTATACTCTTTTGTTAAGGCCAGAGACTGAATTAAGTTAAGTTAGGGTAGGTAGGGATAGACAACAAAGAATTATCGTCATCCTGTTTTCATTCACGACTCATTTACAACACAATAAGAACACGACAAGAGCACAAAAGTCCAAAGCGTAGTAAGACACGGTGGATGATTTAGGATATTTGTGACTACAGAGACAATGAGGGCTGTGACCATGCAAATATTGTAACTGGTTTAGTTTTTATTAAACATAGCAGTAGTCGGCTCAAGAGAGACACTAACAAAAAAAAGGAATAAAAGACGGCGGATTATTTTCCACAGCACATCCTGAAGTGTTTTATTCCACTTACACAACAACGATTTAATCATTTCATAGTGAACAGGACATCATACATTTAAACCACTTCATGTTATGGAACATCCACAATGTTAAATTTGTTCTTGACAGATCTAAAAAAATAAATAAATAAATAAATAAAAATTTAAAAAATTAAGCTTGTCACAACTTGCTCTCTGTTCTGACACTGGAGACTTCTATAGATGTTAAATGAACTCCTCCTACAGAAAAAAAGCTTTACAATATCAATAATGATTTGGTTTTCTTTCATAAAAAAACATAATTTCACATTTTTTAGTAGAGTTTGATTTCTGTAACGTTCATGGTACGAGTCCCTAAAATTAAACTGTTGCTATGGAAATGAAAATTCAAATCAAATTCAAATTTTATTTATCACATACACAAACATACACAGTATGACATGCAGTGAAATGCTTTGTACGGCTGATCCTTAGAAGAATAAGACATATAAACAAAAGACACTAGTAAGCAAATAGGAGGAAAGCTAAAAATAGGAGTAATAAAATATAAGATGTAGAATAAAAGGATCTAAAATAGAAAACTTAAATAAAGAAATAAAGATATGAAATAAAGATATAGGATCTTTATCAGAACTAGTACAGTACTAGTACAGAAAAGCTATCATTTTCTGCTGTGAGAGCAACGGTTCTAGAAACTTCTCACAGGTTCTCAGCCTTGAGAATTCCACAGCTCGTTGTATGATAGATTAATGAGCGCTGTGGTGACATTTGTGATTGTAGATGAAGCGAGTTAAGGCAGGATAAATTTGTTTAAAACAATAAAATGTCTTTCTACCACCTTAGAAAATACTGTTTTCAATACTACAAGCATCCACACAGAATAAATATAGAGAATATGGAGAATAGAACCACAATGAGCATGTAATGTCAAAGAAAGTAAGAGATACTTCTGGAGGAACTTGAGCCACTCCTTCCTGCAGAGTATTTTAAGCTTCTTTATTTTATTTTTCTCTCTCTCTCTCTCTTTCTCTGCCCTCAGGCTTGAACAGTAGTTGGGTAGAGCTGACTGCAGTGGCTGCGGTTTGTGCCACACTCACTGGCCCCAATGGCACTGAGGTGCAGGTCTCAGAACCCATCCATGTTTCTGTCCCGCTTCCCTCAGACTCACCCCTCAACTCTGCCACCAGTGTCCCCGTCTGGAGGTTCGTGGACAGGACAGGTAAACGACCATGTGACACGTTTCACTGTAATGAGCAGCGTATTAAATGTTCATTCAGTCAGAGCTGAAAATTAGGTGTCACACTTGGTTTTGGACCAACAGTATATGGAGGGACTGAAAAAAATTGCATATTTTTTGATTATATTTTCAGTGAAAAGACTATTTAGTATTTATTGATGGAGTTTCTTCACAACTGTTTTCAGGACACATCACAACACATCAACATTGATTATTGTCCTATAACAGCGTTATAGCTTATCTAATTGACCTCAATATTAACTGTGTCTTTTGCATCTAATAATTCTGTAGTGAACAGTTAACAGTTATGGGTGTAATTTTCCTCAGAATAATTTATATTTAATTCTGACTGATAAACGGACACCGCCATTTAAAGGTGCTTGAGTAAAAGAAGGGATCTATTGCAGCTGTTGGAGGTTAGAAGATCTCAGGTCATGATGGCAATGCGGCTGCACAGAGGGACTGTTATGAGAGAGAGAGAGAGAGAGAGAGAGAGAGGCCATTTGCAAGCTTTGATGCAGGCATTCTTTTAAAGCACAGAGGACA
>JAOTRN010000025.1:18645120-18659944 GCA_028566695.1 Bagroides melapterus | reverse complement strand
ATATTTTCATCTATTAACATATTAACATATATTTTCTAATTTTCTATTTTCTGTATTTCTAAGATTTTTATGTATGCATATTTTTTGTAAATGTTATTTGTATTATAAACAAAACAACATGATTGATTGCTTCAGACACTAAATTGCAGTGCTAAAATCTGCATGTTTTGATCAGTCACTTGATTTACAGACTGATTAATGAACTTTTTCAGTCTAATCTGGAGTTCGATCCATCTCGATGTCACGCCTTCGTCCACGACCTGAGTGACGTCACAGCTGCTTATCCGATACCAGAGCAGAGCCTCGATGTCATCGTTCTCATATTCGTCCTCTCCGCACTCCACCCTGAAAAGTGAGTGAGTTAGTGTATAGGGGAGATTAGTTTAAGTGCCTGTCACCTGTCCCTAGCCTCAGGTTCAGAATTATTGGCACCCTTCATGAAAATGCTTGTCACATTAACATTAAACACATTCAGCTTAAAAAGCTACTTAAATTTGTTCAAAAAGTAGTTCTCTAAGAAACATTTTGTTTTTTAAAGATATTATGGTAATATTAAACAAAAAAATATTAGTTAGTTTAATATAATGGAGCATGAAGAAGAGTAGAGCTATTGCAATTTCCAATGAATCAAGAACTTTAATAATATAAAACCTTATGTTTTTTTTATCTGTCAGGATGCAAAGCTCTCTCAGTAAGCTGGCCGCTTTGCTGAAACCCAGAGGAGTTCTTTTACTGAGGGATTATGGACGTTACGACATGGCCCAGCTTCGTTTTAAAAAGGGTCCGAAAATTTTAAATGCCTCTAATACATTTGTCCTATACTGTTTTTTTTTGTAAAAATAATGCTGTTCAAGGTTTAAGTTCAAGTGTTTTCACCTTTTAGGAAGGTGTTTATCTGAAAATTTCTATGTCAGAGGAGACGGAACACGAGTCTATTTTTTCACTCAAGGTAACGAGCCTTTTACACACACATACACACACACACAATCAGTCTCTTCCTTTGTTTCCCAAATAATTGCTGCATTGTTTCACATGGTAACCTGTACTTTATACTCACTTTTATTCCTTCATCTTTCCCCATAACCTGTTTTTACAGAAGAGCTGCATGATCTGTTCTGTGGAGCTGGTCTGGAGAAGGTGCAGAATTTAGTGGACAGGAGGCTCCAGGTGAACAGGGGAAAACAACTGACCATGTACAGAGTCTGGGTGCAGTGTAAATACCGCAAAAACACAAAGCCTCTACAACCTGCAGCTGAGACAATATAGCAAGGAAATCCACTGGATTACACACTGATCAGAGAACTGGACATCTGACCACTGGAAAAATAGATCCATTAATACTAAAGACAAACTTTTGTGGCTGGAAGGCAAAAGGGACTGGCAGTGGAAGAAGAAAGTAGATGGAGGTTGCATATGCTTTTAAATGCTTTTAAACCTTTATATAATAAAAAATAAAATATGGTTTCGGTAAATACCTGTTTTGTCATTATTTTAGTCTAGTTTGAGCAAGTTGATGCATCTATGGAGATGGAAAAATGGAATACGAAACTGTTTGACTGTTAATGTAATGTTGCTGGTGGGAGAGTCTGGGTTGTTGCTGAAGCTTCTCCCACTCTTGAACTCTACTAGAGCTCTTCTGAACATGAGTGTTCCATTTAACTCACCTGGAGGTGCAGAGACTGCATAAATAATTATCATGTCCCAGTTAAACTACTAAATAAATAATTTTGCTACTGGATAATTCCATCTTCCTGTACATATTTAACACCATTGTAAGTATTGACAATGACCCCCATGTCGTAACGGAGGCATCGGTTTTGCCTTTCATTTTCACTTGTTAATAGTTGTGCAATAGATCGGAAAAGTAAGTACATTTTTTTAAAGTACATACAGATTTCTCATGAGATCAGTTTTAGCCCACATGTACATTATGTCATTGGAAACCTTAGAGAGCGTGCCAACCGTGCCACACACGTTCACACACTACAGACACACTACACTTAAAGATGACAATCAGACCATAATTAATGAGTCTGGACTGGGAAGGAAACCACCAAAGCACAGGGAACACATGCAAACTCTGCTACCAACCCTGAAGCTGTGAGGCAAATGTGCTAACCGTTATGTTAAGTATGTTAACATTTGGATTTGATCTGAAATTCAGATATGTGTGTTTTTGTCTGGTCAGATATAGGAAATGGGGACAGTTTTTTAATTTGAAAAACATGGTCAGTTCTTAGTCCATTCTTTAATTCTGCAGGTTCAGTGAGTCTGGACCCACAGTAGCAGATATGCAGATAGGAACAGAGCCCAGAGCAGTCTTCTGCTGTTGTAGCTGTTCTGCCTACAAGCTGTACAAGTTTTTGATGCATTTTTATATGCTTCTCTGCTCAACATGGTTGTAAAAAGTTTGAGTTGAGTAATTTGACTTACTATAGCTATCCTATAAGACTGAACTACTCTGGTCAATCTCTTCTGACTTGGCTCATCAACAAGCAAATCGATAGAACTTTCACTCACTTGACTTTTTTGTTTGTTTGTTTGTTTTGTTTTTTGTTTGTTTGATAATTTTTACACTATTCTCTGTACATTCTGGACACAATTGTGCTTGAAAATCCTACAAGTTAAGCAGTTTCCAAAATATTCAAACTTTGGGTTTTGGATTATTGTCTTTCATTTTTACTATTTCTGAGATTGGATCATAATTAATTAATTAATAGAATGCATTAATGGAATGAATATAGACTTATACGCTTCAGACTTAAAGAATGAATAGACAAAATGATCTGATCAGTTTTAGTTTTTCTGAACTTTCACATAATGTGCCATTTCTCCAGTTCCTCTGCGTAGACTGAGATCTTGAGATGGCTCAAATCCCATCAAGGCCTTTGTTAGAGGTGATAACGTCACACTCCATCTGTGTAGAGTAGGAGAGAAAGAACTTCGTAGAACTACACGCTATTGAGTAGTTAGTTGAGGCTTGTTTTTTTTTTTTTTTTAACATTTCTTACTTTTAAAAAATTAAAACTAAATTTAAAGAAGAATTATTTTCCGTTTCAAGTTCAAAATTTATGTCTCCTCTGTTTAAAGTTTGAGGTGGTATTCAAAAGTGGTCACATGAAGCACCACTTTGATCACAACACATACTTCAGATCGGTGTATCTTATTTAGAGCCACAAATTAATTGGTAATGAATTAATCACCATGTGATGGAAGGTAAATAGAGTTGTCACTTGTTTAAATATTTAGACCTTTGTTAAAAAAAAAAAAAAAAAGGTTATAGTTAAAACCCCTGTCTTAGAGAAGTTTGGAAATGTGAAGGTGCATGAGTCCTTCATAAGATTCAATTAAGCACCTTAAAGTATTTTTAAAGGTACACTATTCACATTACCGGATGAAAGATGTTACCACTTCAACGACAATGAAAAGCAGAGTTTCCTATTTCTAGGAATAATAATGACCATTAATTAAGGCATCTGTTAAGTAAAATAAAAGAATCTACGGAACGTATGGAATGTAGAAATGGGGCGTGGCCGAATGCCCCGAAAATCTTGCACAGTCTCACGAGAAAATATGAGATTTTACTGATTATTGTTTACATTGCGAAAAATTAGAACCGAACCGAATCGATCCGGATTTAACTGATCCTCCGGGAACAGGTTCACTTTTCATTCACGTCGTTTTTGTTCTGGGGAGATGTGCAGACGGAACATGATTTTAGAAGCAGTTTTGATCATTTGAGGCATTTAACCCGGTTCGGTGCTGCTGACCCGCAGTAGGCATCAGAAACAAACATCCGAGAAGAGGATCGAGATTTAAATCGCTCGGAGCGGAGCCATGTTCGATGCGCTTTGACCGACGCTCGGTGGAAATCGCTGTGTAGGCAGCATGCCATTGCTTTGTAGGAAGAAAGGAGTGTGTAGAGCCTGAATAGTTGCTATACTGTCTTTAAGCAGGCCGAAAGGAAAGGTTCAACTCATCGAGGCCTCGTGTCGGGAGGTACCGTAGCACCCGTTTGACGCTCGGACTGGAATCCGAAAAGCCACTCGCCTTGCGCCGTATACTGAGCTCTGGCGAGACTCGAGGATTCGAGGCCTTGCTCGGGAATGTCTGGCTAACTGTGGACGAGGTGTGTGGTGACAAAGAGGGGGAGAGCAGTCACAAATTAAACAAAAAAAAAAAAAAAAATCATCACAAGTCGAAAACATCGACAGCTCAGGTAAAACTTGGATTCTGTACTGCTTAATAATTATTTACCGACTGTCAAAACTTGTGAGGAATCTAATTAGCTTGTTAAGTGTGCTGGACTTAATAACAGCAGAGTGCAAACAATGTCTTGTTGAAGGTGCCAAACCCCATGGGTCAGATCAGGTTAGCTCCAGCTAACAGGCTAGTTAAGTGGCTAACAGTACTAATTTAAGTTAAACATAACATTTCTTATTATTTTTATACCCCCAAAGACAGTTTTTTAATGCATGATACGTTACATGAAGCCTTTTCTGAAGTAACTGTTTGTCTACTAGCTTTAGCTAACTAGCTTGCATGATTATTTAGCTAGATACCGTCTGTTTTGGTCGTTTCGTAAATATCTAAAACAAAACAAAAATAAAACATATCTAAGTGTTTTTATTGTGTTAGTTGATTCCTTAATATGCGTTTTGTATTTTCAATTTCGGTTAAATAGGAAAGAAATAACTTTATTGCATCCTTAATGATTGCAAATTTCGATAGCTAGCCTTGTTGCTTGATTGATTAGCCTGTGTATGTAAGCTAGACTGTTGTATAGCTGCTTAATTTTTGGATGGCATCGTGTTTTGTTTTTGAATTCTTCCTTCAGCCATCTCCCCAGACCTGATGCTGTCCCAATGAAGTTTTTCAGGTTCGGCAAAGCTAAGCTGTATTTGTAGATCAGTGTGATACTTTGGGAAATGATGTGCTGAGCTTTGGGGTCTAATTGTTTTTAGTAGTTCATACAACACAGATTTAACGAGTGTGTTCTGTGAGTACGTGTCATGTGGAGTCATGTGACCTCCTGATTTATGATGCTGGAAGTCTCAGAAGGACTGTGGTCGTTTTCATGCCCATGGATCAGTGAAAAAGCAATCAGAGAGACTCATCAAGTCTAAGAAAGGTCTCGAAAATGCATGCATCAGTGGCCCATGACTCAACATGTCACACAGACATTACTGTGGCATCAAAGCTCCCAGCATCACTATGGCTACATAATGAGATGCACACATCTCTCTCTGTCTCTCTCTCTCTCTCTCTCTCTCTCTCTCTCTCTCTCCTGCAGTCATGATGGAGGAACTGCACAGCTTGGATCCTCGGAGGCAGGAGCTGCTTGAGGCTCGATTCACTGGGGTTGGAGTCGCCAAGGTCTGACATGCCAACACACTGCGCTGATCTTCCTTATCACCTTCCATCTTTGTCCTCGCTTTTGCTTTCCCCTTTCTGTGTATTCTAATACAAATCTCTTCAGTCTGCACCAACCTCAAATCACTCTTATCCCTATATACATGCAGCTCTCTGATTTAATCTTGTGATGTTATGTTCAGTTTGTTTCTAAAACATAATCATAGTGTTGGTAATTGCAAATATTCATCAGGAATATCTAGTAACCAACACGCCTAACAATGTTGTCTGCAGTGAACACTAGAGACCAGAGACACACACCTGACAGATTTGGACTGAAATTACTGTTGTGATTGTCCTAACACAGAGCCCAAAATCATCGGCTCTTAAGTTTGCATCACTTATCAGCAAAAGCTTGCCAACAGTGATATGTTTATGCTGACAATGCTGGAATCAGGGGTGACACATGGAGAAAAAGTAGGCAAGACAGACAACAGTATGTTAGATAAAAATAATAATATTAAATAAATAGTGTTTTTGCGTCATTGAGAACCCATTGATGTGTTGCTGATGTGGTGTTTCATACCAGATTTAGGTGAAATGTACGTTTTCTTCTGTAACCTGATAAGTCTGTGCACACACTGACAGCTTGCACTGTCAGCTATTTATTACTGTACTGCTCTAGAGCTGATCTCACAATTGATGTTTAATATATCCTAAGTCTTCTTTAATGTGTATGTGAATAATGCCAAATCCTGATCATGTCCCAGTTGGCTGGAGTGCAAAGTATGTCCTATCCAACCTTTGATCCAATGAACCTTTTTTGCCAGATGAGAAGGTGTTACAGATAAAATGGTTACCTGTTAATATTGTCCACAATGTAGCTGGTCAGTGTTATAAAAATACAGATGAAGGTGACAACCTAATGTGAGATCACGCTGTCTGATGATACCATGGAATGATATCAAGCAGAATCAGAATCAGAATCCGTGTTTTATTCGACAAGTATGTTTAGACACACAAGGAATTTCATTCCGGCTGTTTGTAGCTCTCAATATCTTAATGACAACATCATATCGCCCAAGACTAAATCTGTGTGATTCACTCGAGAGGCACCAGGTGTAGTGTTAAGTGGGTAGTCATAGTGACCATTTTATTTTATTTTTATTTTTTTTGTTTAGATCAGATATGTGACAAAACCACATCTTGCAGCGATGAGTAAACTGTGACGCATTATGCAGGGGCAGTGGAAAAATTACACAAGAAACACAAGTCTCTTTTGTAATGTGCGTCAGGTGTGTCAGAGCAGATTGTCCTGTCTTACTGGGATTGTGAATAATGCATGTTTTTTTTCCATGGAGGCTGAAGTGGCCTGAGAGATATGAGTTGTTATTAAAAAAAAAAAAAAAACTTCCTCAGTACCCCACCCCATCTTGTTGTCTCTCTATGCAACCTTGAAGGCTGTTGGCATTGCGGTCCTCTAGCCCGACGGGATGGAAAAATGTCAGGGGGTAATGAATAGCAGTGTTTGGTTGATCCAAAGACTGCCTTGGTGTCGCAGCGGAGCTGTGCACTCGTAAACAGGATGTTCACTTCATGGCAGATCTCATGTCTTAACGTTTAAAGCTCTGTACTTGTTTATTTATTTGCTTTTTTTTTTTTCTTCTTTCTGTAGGGTTCTGGGCACAACGAGTCATCCAATCATAGTCTGTGTAGCGTGGGTTCTTTGAGTGACAAAGAGCTTGAGGTTAGACACACACACACACACACACACACACTCACTCCAGTGTTCGCAAGTACTTTAGCAGAATTCAGACAGAGCTTGAATCAATACATAAATTCAGCTTCCTAATGTTTGTGCAGGATCATATGCATACATTTCCTGCTAACTCTTGTGTTTGCTTAATATAGCTTCTCCCACAGTGCTGCAGCTCTGATGGTAGTGGTGGCTGTAAGACAAATCACAGGTTTAAATTAAGGCATGTGATCTAATGTGTTATCGTCAAACACCTATTTCACAGAGACTCATTTGCAGGACGGGCCACAATAATGTAAGCTCAATAATATTCACCTTTAAAAATCTATAAGGAACATAGAATAATTTATTGTACATTATTTGAACATTTGGAAGGAGTCTCCAGTGATGTCACTTCATAACCAGAGACTCTACAATACTTTGCAGGTCCTCAGTAATATGACAAACTGCATTTTTTTTGTGTTGAAATGTTTCTTGTTTTTATTTAGTGATGTTCAGAAATTGTTCCATAGGGTAATGCACCACTCACCACATTGCTCTTAGTCAAATAGGGGAGAAATAAGCTTTCATTTTTGTAAATAATTTATTGTTGACTTGTTGCTGTCACTTTCTGTTTTATTGCATTTAATTTTCACTTGAATCAGCATGTCACAGTCATGCCTTAATGAAATGAAAACACAGTCCCGTCCCAACCTGAAGCCATAGTCAGGGCATGGTTAGGGGAGGATGGAGAGAATTTCTTGATTGACTGGTTTCTCCATCCATACATCAATGATCCCTTAATCAACTTTTACCTAATTATGAATAAACCGTAATGAAAGTGTTAAAGGTAAAATACTTGTAGCTCAGTTTTCAGATTTACTTTTTACTTGTGTGAAGAGTTGTTTTTTGTGCACTAATTGATGTGTTGAGTTTGACGTGTGTGTATGTGTGTGTGTGTGTGTACACACAATCACAGTAGAACTGTACTGATTTGTTTACTTTTAGAGAGTTGAAGTGTTTGATCTACAGGGTGGGAGAAAACTCCCCTCCTAAAATTTCCACTTTATTTCAAAATTCCTCTAGTTCTAGATGTTTCCTTGAAGTCATAACTTCCTATTTCATCTGGTCTCTCGCACGATCTTTCTCACTCGCTCTCACATGCTCTCTCACACACAGACACCTGAGAAGAAGCCAAATGACCAGAGAACGCGCAAGAGGAAAGGAGACCCCTTTGACAGCCAAGGTAGCTGCTTTTTGAAAGTTTTGACTATTACACACACTTTCACTTTCTCTCCTACTTGATCTTTCAAGTGGTGTTTTGTTTTGTTTTTTTCCCTCCAGCATTTATGTGGTTGTTAGGTAGCATTACTTAACAGTATTTTAATAGAACCAGCAGTAGGTCATTTATTAGAGATTAGAACTGCACGTTTTATTTTATTTTGATTGTGTCTCTTGCTTTTTTTTTTGTTTGTTTTTGTTTTCTCCCCCAGCCAAAGCAGGAGGCAGAGGACACAAAATCAGTGATTATTTTGAGGTGAGTTCTAAGAGGTGTGTGTACATGTAGTGATTCATTTCTGATCTGAAACAGGAATAGATTTGCATCTTAATCAGTTTTGCAATTAGTCCTCATCATTTGTGCCAGCTTTTAAAACCTTACAAGTCATACCTCGTGTTGTGAAGCATTTTCAATACCGCAGTGCATCATTTCTTATTCGTTGTCACAGCTAACTTTGGTACAAGTTGGGGTTTTGAGCTGCTTTGAAGTGGATGTTGGATTGTTTGGCATACGTGCACGTGCGTCTTATATCGAATAGCTTGTACATTAATTCCCACAAAGCCGCTAGTTTTAAAATGTGACTTAAAAACTGTCATTTTTTTCCTTTATGCAGTAGTGCTTATGAATTCATGATTATAGTAACAGGCACAGGATGTTGCAAACATTTTGGATCATTTCAAGTTCTATTTCATCCTTTACATTTTAATGATGGACAATACATGGCTCATTATACTTGTTACTATGCTGACAAAATGCCAGTAATGCAGTACCACCAGATAAACAGCCCTGCTGTGGCCTACAAAAATAAGCTATTTAAGCTGATTTTAAATCGTATGCAACAAGTGAAAATAATGTGTCTATATCTCTGTTTCAGACACTGAAGTAAAGATCTATTAATCAAACTCCAAAAACCTTTCTTGCTTTAGTACTCCATTAGTATCATGAATAAAGCTCATAATGGTGGCACGCTGTAGTCTATTTATTATGGGCTCCAGGCTGACTACTACTTCTGTGTGATGACTAGTTGGAAAAGAAAGTGATGTGTAAAAAATAAAAAAAGACCTAAACAGTCTGTGACAAATGCCCTTGAGAATTAAATGTGTTTTGACAGTTTGAACAGCAAGCTACAGACAGAGACTGTGCGTTAGCCTCAGAATTGCTTTGGAAGGTTAGAGAGTCCCTCAGGATGAGACCGGTAAAACGGTTGCAGCTAGGTTGCATTTGTAATTAGTCCAGCAATCGTATGTACCGGCGAACAGACGAGTGCCAATGAGCTAAACAGCAACATATGGCATCACACCTTGAGTGAGTACAGATGGAGTCATTTTGGTTTTGAACATTGCGGATCAGAATGCACAACACTGTTGAGGTCTGTTTTCTGTTAACCACACTGATGTCTATACTAATCTCTCATCCTTTACGCTAACCAGTCTCTCTCTCTTTCTCTCTCTGTCTGTGCATCTAGTTTGCGGGGGGTAGTGGTACTGGCACTAGTCCGGCGCGTGGTATTCCTCCTGTGGTGCGCTCCTCCCCGCAGCACTCTCTCTCCAACCCTCCTGCTGCAGTGAGTCACCTGCTCTCGTGCTCTCCTTCCTTCATTTCTCATTTCTTCTGCACTCATGTAACCACTTTCACTTTTTCTGCTGCTCTGGCTACGTTCCTTATCCAGCTATTAGGATCAAGTCTTTCATTAGAATTAGATCTTTGATTGTGCTGTTTGTGTGTGTGTGTGTGTCATGGAATTGTGCACGTAATGTCCTGGTATTTAGCAAATGAAGAATGGTATGAATGTTTTATGTTTTCTGATTGGCAGGTGCAGCAAGGAAGTCCGTCCTCTATCAATTCCAATACAGACCACTCCCACTCATCATGCACCCTCAAACCAGCGTTCACACACATGCAGCACCGGGCAACACAGGTACCATAGGTTCACACGCTTGCATCTCACCTTGTGTGTTATAAATAAAGGTGTAAATGCAGTACATGCCAAGGAGGCACTTTTGAAATTTTCTGTTTGTTCTCCCTCAGTCGGACATGACTCTGGAAAAGCTGGCTGCGTTGGAGAACAGTAAGAGTTCAGACCTGGAGAAAAAAGAGGGACGCATTGATGATTTGCTCAGGGTAAGCTTTGTAGGAGCTGCACAGATTTGGGTGGTGTAGGAAGATTCTATTCAAAAATTGTTATAAACGTTTTCAGTAAGCGCAGCAGAGGCTGAATAATTTCAATGCTGTCCTGAACAGATATTTCTGAGATATTTCTTTATTATGCTTTCATTAAGATCGTGCTGCTGAAGACATAATTGGTTAGTATATGTTTGTTTGAAAGACACATCTAAAACATTCCAACATTCATGGCTTGTTAAAAGGTAAATTCAGAGCCAACTGATTCTTTTGTGACATGTCTGTTCCTGTGTTTTCCAGTCAAACTCACTCTGTACCTTTGGGCTATGTACCATACAGTTTTTAAACAGCATCCATTTTTAGACAGTTTGGAGTCAAGATTCTCCATTTCCTTAAATGTTCCTGTACATGTATCATTGCCTACATGTATATAGTCTCGTGCATGAACATTAATTTTCAGTGTGTATACGTTTGTGTTGCAGGTGAACTGTGACCTGCGCAGACAGATCGATGAGCAGCAGAGAATGCTGGAGCGCTGTAAGGAACGCCTCAACAAGTGTGTGACCATGAGCAAGAAGCTGCTCATTGAGAAAGTATGGACACCTCTTTCCTGAGTGTCTAGGTAAAGTTAAAATAGTAAAAAAGTGAAGCCCATGTTCATTGTGTGTGTGTTCAGTCAAAGCAGGAGAAGATGGCATGCAGGGACAAGAGCATGCAGGACCGTCTCCGACTGGGCCATTTCACTACAGTGCGACACGGCGCATCCTTTACGGAGCAGTGGACGGATGGATACGCCTTTCAGAATTTAATTAAGTAAGCCCTAGACCAGTAAGAGGCAGTGAATTTAGTAGTGAAGTAATACATCTTGGTGGGACTGCCTGTCTTTGGTGATGTCACTGTGGTGATGTATTTTCTCTATTTTTTTGTTGGGCTTTTCACTGTACCAATGTACATCTAATGCTTTGGAAATTCTTTTAATCCTCTCCTGATCAATACCTTGGGATTCCATGCATGCTTTTGTAAGATCTTTGCAGATCATGGCCATCGATTGATTAAACCTGGAAGGTTTTTATATAGGAGGTTGATCATTAATTATTTTTTCTTGTATCAAATGATACAAGGCATATAGGTCACTAGCATTTATACTGAATTTTTAAACACTTTATTCTAACTGTTTAAAAACACAGTTTCTAATGACAGAACAATAGTGTGTATGTACATGCATTCATTTTACTATTTATATTTTTGCATCATCAAACAGGGCGGTGACTAAATGACATGGCACAAATTTCACTTTCTTTTAAACGTTCCTCAAATTGAGCACAGCTTTATATTTTCTTATTTAAAATAACATTGATAGTTTTTTTGTTCTCTTCTTTTGTGTGTAGGCAGCAGGAGCGGGTGAACTCTCAGAGAGAGGATATTGAGAGACAGAGGAAGCTCCTGGCTAAGAAGAAGCCACCCAGTGCAGCCCAGACTCCACCGCCCAACCTGGAACCCAATAAACGGAAGAACAAAAGCAACGGAGCAGAGAACGAGATGTGAGTACAGAGAAAGCAACAGGCGGAAAAAGCTCTGCATACCAACTGCATTATGTAGAAATTTCTTTTAACTGGTTTGCAATATTCTTTCCTGTGCTGATAGGTTATCATTAGCAGAATATCACGAGCAAGAAGAGATTTTCAAATTGAGGCTTGGTCACTTAAAGAAGGTATGAAGCATACCAGATTTTAACTTTCTCCATTTTATTATTCTTAAACTGTTTTTAAGACTTGCCGTTCTGTGTTTGGTGTGTTTTATTATTACTGAATGTGTTGAGCCTCAAAAACTGTGCACTGCATAGGAGGAAGCCGAGATCCAAGTCGAATTGGAGAGGCTGGAGCGAGTGCGTAATCTTCACATCCGAGAGCTTAAGAGAATACACAATGAAGACAACTCCCAGTAGGTCTCCTCCTTTCAGCTGTTTTACTGTTTCACTCTTTGGTCCTTTCCTTTAACATCATATTTGTTTTGGGGTAAAGTGGTAGCTCAGTGGTTACGGCATTGGCCTACTGATCGGAAGGTTGTGTGAGTTTGAATGCCAGGACCAACAAGGCCACACACAATGTCCTTAACCCTCAACTGCTCAGTTGTATAAATGAGAGAAATGTAAGTTGCTGTGGATAGCTAATAAATGCTGTAAATATTTTGTCAGATTCAAAGATCACCCCACACTGAACGATCGCTACCTGCTCCTGCACCTGCTGGGTCGAGGTGGCTTTAGTGAAGTCTACAAGGTAGGAGATCTCCCATGTTCTTACGTTACATTAGGCAGCACTTTTTAGTTGTCATTTCCATTGGGCAGTGATGTACACTGGAGCTTTCTTTTTCATGTTAGGCTAGCTAATGCATTTATCATTTGTGTCTCAACATTTAAGGTTTGTTGTAGTGAGTGTGATTTAAGGGTTTATTTTAGATTATATATTGGTGCATAGTCTTTCTCTTTTTTATTTCTGTGCAGTGAGTGTGATTATAATTTAATTGAAATTTCTGCCTTTCTTCTTCTCCTCCAGGCCTTTGACTTGACGGAACAGCGGTACGTGGCTGTGAAAATTCATCAGCTCAATAAGAACTGGAGAGACGAAAAGAAGGAAAACTACCACAAGTAGAACATTTATGATCATTTCTGTGGAGCTTTTTGTTTAGTGAAGACTAGAAATAAAGCCTTTTATTTACCACAAAGTACTTAATATATGTTCTAAAATGTAGTTAACTCTAGAGTAGTGTTCTTCAGTCTTTGACCAGGAGTAAATTTGGCCGCTATGACCAGGATTGAGAAATGCTGCACTGGTCTTTGGTCAGAACTGTTTTTGATTATATTTTAATTATCTTGCCTGGATGACGCAATCATTTCATAATTAGCAAAACAATGAGGTGGAAATAGTGGAGAAAAACTGAGCAAACAGTACACTGAAATGAAAAACTATGCTCTAACTAGGCTTCTAGCCCAACTCGCGGTTACTTCAGTCATGATATTGATGTAGCACATGAGGTACAGAAACAAAGAGCTCATTTTTGTATGGTGCAGTGAGAGAAAATTACAGCCCCTAACTATGAGCTGCTTTTTATTTATTTGTTTATTTATCTTAAAGGGGCAAATTCGATGTAATACATCAGAGATATTATCCAGAGTGGGAGGGGGGAGACCTCAGTAGAGTCGCTTTATTTGATTTTGTCTCTTAAGAAGCAAACAGAAGATGAAATGATTCTCACCTCAAGTTGTCTGCCACTAGAGTTTGTAGCAATGTGCCTGTGTCCTGTGTCTAGATGTATTGCACTGTCATAAGCAGTTGTGAGTTCAGCTGTTGCCCTTTCTTACTTGTCAGGTACATTAGCGAAAAGATCTCACTACTGACACTTTACATGTTTTTGCTAATTGAATTTGTGGAATGGGGAAAATTAAACGCTAGGAGAGGTTAAATGTTGATGTCTGTGATTTGGCTTGTCAGATATGTGACTACAGGATTATATACAATGTGACAAGATTGACTGCGTGAGTTTTACTTGGTATCATACAGATTTAAAAAGCTGTTCTATATCGTGTTTCAGACATGCCTGCCGAGAGTATCGCATCCATAAGGAACTTGATCATCCCAGAATAGTCAAACTTTACGACTACTTCTCACTGGACACCGACTCGTAAGAGACACAGTAACTGTGGAACACATATTGCAATCATACGGGTTGTGACGGCCAGAACTGATTTTAAATGGTTAAATGACTGCGATGGACCGTAAAATGATTGTGTTATTTGCAGGTTCTGCACCGTGCTGGAGTATTGTGAAGGCAACGATCTGGATTTCTATCTGAAGCAACACAAGCTAATGTCTGAAAAAGAGGGCCGGTCCATCATCATGCAGGTTGTCAACGCCCTGAAATATCTGAACGAAATCCGCCCACCAATTATTCATTACGATCTTAAACCAGGTAAGACCAAAGAGACACTACGATTATAGTTTAAAACCTTAAACTAGATGAAAACAAGGTGTCCTGCTGATGAGGTTAATGCAGCCTGACATGAAATGGAGTGTGTGTGTGTGTGTGTGTGTGTGTGTGTGTGTGTGTGTGTGTGTGTGTGTGTATACATATATATGTATATATTAGTTACATTTAATTTCATGACATTTCCACAAAGCAGGTTATTTCCACTATTTGTTTATCACAGTTGCTATAAGTTTGTTGTTTTTTTTTTTAAATCTTACCAGATAAATAAGACAGCTTGACATGTTAGGGATAACAGATCATGTGAGTTCCAATCTGTCAAGAGGTTCTGTTCTAGAAAATCAACCAAGTCCATT
>JAOTRN010000025.1:18624652-18638096 GCA_028566695.1 Bagroides melapterus | reverse complement strand
TTTAGGAAGTCATCTTATAATCTTTGAGTGTTTTTCAGATTTGCCTGAACAGATGCACCTTTGACAAACATGGAATTATCTGTCTTCTATGTGGAGCCATAAAAAACATGTCTTATAAAACAAAATTATTTGCCAGATAAACGTCTTATAAAACAAAATTATTTTCCAGATATCATTTTTCAAAATTATTTGCCAGACATCAGAGTAGAAACTAAAAGTAGATAGCTGAAGCACATATTGTCCAATCAGAAGGAAGTTAAAAACAAAACAAAACACAGAGGACATAAATGTACATTTATTTTGCTGTACTTTGCCCAATATCGTTCAGTTCTATATCTGAGTAAAACATTATCTTGGCCTTATATTATTAGGAATTTTCATAATGTAAGATAACATCAGTGGTTTCATATCCTGTTTCCTTCCAAAAACTTTTTAAAATTACTTCATCGTTATTTCAGAAATTGGCACAATATGAGCAAGTGGAGTCTTTGGCCAGTAAGAGCTGTTGTTTTATTTGTGTTTTGTACTCTTGGTCAGTGGAAACAGTGACCCTAGGACATGTTCTCATCCAGAAGCTGCCCACATCAGTGCTCATATTAGCCCTTTTCCCTCACACATGCATTACGTATAGAACTCATCCTTGATCAGCACTTGTTCGCTGGAGAAACAAACAGCAGCCGGAATTTCCTGTGTGTTACTTTCGGTGTTTACAGAACAAAATGTTCATCTATATAAAACCCCAACATTTTTTCTCTACACTCTCTCCCTCTCTGCTTCTCCTTTTTTTTCTTTCTTTCTCTCCCTCAATTCTTAGTTCCCTGCACCCCCAACCCCACACATCTGTCATAATAAAACTTTCAGCTGGTAGGTCTGGAGCACAACATGGGAATACCGTCGTAATGGAAGACAGAGTTTACACTCCTGCACTGAGCTGCTGCTTTTCACACATATGCATCAAATGTTTGTTCGGCTCATTCCCGGCTCATAACTACCTAGTAGCAATATTCGGTATTATTCAGCACTTTTTTTTTGCAGGTTTTTCATTTAAGCAGACTACAGACTTTATTAATATTTAATGCAGTTCAAATTCAAATGTAGATTTACAGACATTTGACAATCCCTTTCTAAAGGGTTTATTGTTCAGCAGAGATATTTGGTATTGTGGTCATTTTTTCAGTTAAGCCTACATAAGTCTGATTTCGATTTTCTGAATCGTTGCAGAAATATTCAAGAGAGATTTGGTGGCGTTCACAGGTAACACAAACCTTTAGTCGTGTATTTGTTAGGAACCAGATACACAGAAGAAATACTAAAATGAATGTGCAATGAACCCACTGAGTTAATAATATTTACAGATAAAGACCACAAAAATAATGATTGTGTTTGTTAGGGGTGCATTAATTGCAAATAAAAACAAAGCACATCATATTTTTAACAATGTTTTGTTCAACAAAGCAGCCAGCCCTGTTTAAAATCCTACCACGTTGTCTGTGAACCATGATAAAGGTTGTGTTATGTCTAGAGGATGAAGGAACAACCAGGGAATAGCCTTAACAGTTGTGGGTGTTATGCTACCAGAACATGGATAACTCTGTGTTCAAATGTTCCACTCTGAATCCAAGCTTAAATGTTATCACGTTCTGACGTCTGTTTACAACAAAACGAGGACAAATGGACAGTCTTTCTCCAAACCAGCGACTTCACACCGACTGTAGTTTCGCCCACACATAGGCACCATTGAAGCCAAAAGCAGCATTGTGTAACCAATCTCTCTCTGAGGACAGTCATATGGTCATCCTACCAGGCTGCACTGGGTCTTGGGTCACCTGTAGGAGGTTTACGTGGCAGCAACGGTGTAAAACCTGTAACTGTTACAAGAGGCCCTTATGGTTCAAGGAGTGTCTTTAAAATACCAGAGTTAAGCCTTTAAACTCCAAAGAGTTGTTGCTGGGTCCAAAAGTACATTCCTCATTCTTGTAATTACTCGCTTTTTCTATTAATTTCACTGTAGCTGTTGAATAATATGCTTTAGGACTAATACCTGAATAAAAAGCAGTGATTGTAAGGGGTTAAGATGTAGTGCTTAGTAGTGCTTTATGACTGCTTTAGATCTAGTATCTTAAGATCTAAAGTATCTGCTTTATAAAGTATCTATCTATCTATCTATCTATCTATCTATCTATCTATCTATCTATCTATCTATAAACATAGAACATAAATATAAAATGCAATAAGAATTGTGTTTATAAGAACAAGAGATTTAATTAGCTAATTTGTTTGCTAGCTTAGCTTGTGATATCAGTTTTAACCTTTAAGTCGCATACACTATGTGTTAGTAAGAGATACAAGCTTTAAAGAAAGCTCAGAAATACTCAGTGTAATAGCAAACTAATAGGCGATGGCCTGTCCATAGACCATGTCACAAATCTGTAATTTTGACTGAAGCTCTGATACTGGAGACTCCTTCCTTAACTACTAAATAACCGCATCATCTCAACCAACTATTCGGTTTATATGGATCAACCGGCATAAGTCTCTGTTTACATTGTTGTTATTATAAAACAAGATGCAAATGCATTAATAAATATAAATAAAACTCTGATTTGCCATGCAGCAGGAACTATGGTATTAAAAATTAATTTGAAAATGAACACCTTCTGGACATTCAGGTTAGAATTCAATAATGTTATAATCAGTTAAGTCAGGATTGTGTATTGTTGATCGTTTAAATGCATTCCTAAAGTTGTGTCGTTTGTTCATGGTTTAAATATGTATAAATATTTAACTTTATAGTTGTGTTCCATGCCACGAGGAAATAATACTCTCAATGCAAAAACATCTGTAGATTTTTTTGCAGTGAATTAATCGTATAATCATTTCCATTTCATTTGGAATGGCAGTTTTATCCGAACCATGTAGGAACAACCCTGATTCAGCATGAAAGTATTAGGAAGTTCTGAAGTGAAAAAAGGACTGCGCCCTTTGTCCATCTGGGTGTAATTGCCGAGTGTTAATATAAAGGAATCCTTTGAATGTTAGGAGCCGGCTAAGTGTCTGTAAGTCTTCCCTTTAAGAAGAAGTCCGTCTTGCTGTGACAGTGTTAAGTGTCACGTTGGTCTCTTATGTCTCATGACAACTTCAATGTCAAGTAGAAGATAATACATCCAGTAGGACAAAAACAAATGGATCGAGCAAATTCTGTCTATAGAGTCGTTACTAATCTTCCTAGTAAGAAAAAAGTACATCTTTTCTCATTTGCTGTGCTTTTGTCCCTCCTACTTTAAGTTTGTAAAGGAGTGCAGGATTTTCCAGAGGCTTGCTACTGCCAGTACTTTGTCCTAGTTAGACCACATTTACAGCAGCGTAATGATTAGATACTGGCTTTTGCACAAAGTCAACAACTGGAACAATGCAGAAGGAGAAGAAGGGGCCACTAAATATATCTGATTAGTATCTACATAAAGAGACGAAGAGTGTGACCCGACATTTTGGTAACACGCACATCAGTCATGCAGTCAGAGCAGCCGGTGGTTCACTCGGGCCATTGTGAGCTTTACAGTGAGCAGACCACAATCTGAGTAGACGATTTATACACATTGAACGAGGCTGGAGATATTAGTAGCACGCTGTGGGTTGACTTTCTGGCGATCCTCATCACTCAGCCTCTGTTTCCACTTTGTGGGTGTTTAGAGTTTTACAGTTCTACAATAATCATCATCAGCAGTTGTGGGTGTTGCTCATTATGGTGAAGTGTGTTGAAGGTATAGGTGGGTGGTGAGGCAACAATAGCACTTTTTTTTTCCATGTGATCCCATACATCTGGTTTGTTAACGAGACAATTTTAAAGCCAAAGATGAGGTGGGTTTAGTAATAGGTTAGGTTTAGTAGTAGGATTTCATTTTTTGGTGACCGTTGCAGATAAAATGTCTTGATATTGCAAACGATTCTCAGTGAATACACAAGTTATTAGTTTCTATGATAGCTGTGCTCATGTTTAAGGTGCGTGAATTGAAGAGGGTTTTGGGCAGAATGCGTGTTGTGATGTGTTACAAAACACTAGGGCTGGGCATGTTAACGTGTTATTATCACGTTATCACATTAATTAATTAACACTGACAATTACTTACAGGTTACTTTAGTTCCTGTACAAGTGCAAGCCAGAGTACGGGTTGTGTTCCTCTTCAGGAATTGTCATGTGGTCCACATATCAGATTACACATTACTAATTTTTCATGCAAACCGTGCTCTGATTCAGACTAATGTCATTTCATTTCACTACAATACAACAACTAAGGGAACTCAATTTACCAAAGAAAACAAATATGAAATAATTGTTTTTGTATATGTGTCAAAGTAAAATTTCATACTGTTTTGCATACAGTTATGTTTGCTTGGATGGTGTCAAAAGCTGTTTGGATGCAAGAACTACTCAACAATCACACAGCAGGAAGCTAAAGACTTATTTTGACTGAATTTGTTTATTTTACTACATTCATTATCCCAAATTTGAGATATGTGTAAGTATCTTTACATTGAAGCAAATCTTTGATGTATTTAATTTGATGTAAAAATCTTTTCCCACAGTTGCTATTCTGCGCCTTGTGTAGATAAATGATGTATTCTGTCTTTAGCTACTGAACAACATTTTCACATTGTTATTATTTTCTGTACAATGTTTTTAATTAAACACACTCTCTCTCTCTCTCTCTCTGTCTCTCTCTCTCTGTCTCTCTCTCTCTCGGCTCTTGGGTCAATATCAGAGCCTCTGTTTGATTTTGGGCTGGTGCCCCTCACTCACTCTCTGTCCTCTATTTTTGCAGCTTATTCCCTTTTTTTCCTCACTTGGCCTCAGTTTAGAATAACAGCTGTGTTTTTGTAGCTTCTCTGACCGTCTCTCTTTCTTCCTTTTTTTGGCCTTTTTTCAATCAGCATAATTTATTCTTGTTTTTATCCTATATCCAACATTTCTATTGCTCTGTTGTTTGCTTTCTTGTATTTTCTGTAGTCCTTGTGTCACATTCTCAGGAGGAAATGTGAGAAGGAAAGAGTAAAAGTAAAGTGAGATGGAGGGATGAGAAAAAAATACGCTAGCTTTTGGAGAGTCTGTTGGGGTTGGCTCTCAGTGTTCCCTTTTTTCTCTGCTCTCAGTGCAGCTCTAGATATTCAAATTCCCACTACAACCTCCCTTTCCTTTACTATCCTTCTTCCTTTGTTTTCCCATTTGGCTTGTTATTGGTTGGCTTATCATAGATTTAAGCTGCTGGCGCAAAGAAATACTTTTTTTGATTCTTAGTGTATGAGTTAATTAGAATTGTATAGAAAAACATTAATACATGTATTGTTCTGAGGATTGATACTTCTACTATATCTGATACTGTGCTCGTTAACTCTTACTAAAAAATAAGAGTAATATGCTCAACTAAAATGCCAACATCGGATATCACGTAACACGATGTGACATACAGCTTCTCGTGTTAGCGCACTGATAAACAGACAGCAAGAGATGACAGCAATCTGGACAGATTACATGATTAATTAGGGCAAACTATTTAAAGCAGACTGCAAACTGTGCTCTGTGAAAATATCAAGAGGACGAACTACAGCACCCTCCTACCTTAAACACACTGCACAGCGTGAAGAGTACGTTGTTAGCTCAACCAGCGTAGCGGCATATACTGGATAGGTGGGGGGAAAAAACAATAAAACAAAAAATATAGAGCTCTTAGCTAGTATATTTTTCTTGACAGTCTGTAAGATGTACAGAAGAACATTTCCAAAGTGAAACAATTCATTGTCAATCCAATGTGATCTAATCTAGCTAGCTAATGTAATGAACTTGCTAACATTACAAAGAATAGTACCATATGTGTGTGTGTGTGTGTGTGTGTGTGTGTGTGGAGACTTTCGTGTGCGCTTATCATGGCCACTGTTTAATCCAGGGAATCATAAATAGAAGTAAATAAAATATTCAGACCCTGATTAATTAATAATATGTATGTTACTCTTTCTGGTATCAGTATCAATGTGTACCAGAAAACAGTCTCATGCTCATTCTGACAAAATGTTGATTTTATTATTGATTTGTTTCTGTTTATTTTAATGTCAGTAATGTGACACATTCCACAGCATAAGAGCACGAGCGTGAGCTGAGAACACTGGGTAAACGCTGACCATAAAATCATACAGCTTACAATGACTAAAACATGTTTACTCAGAACAAAGGGAAAATATGTGTTTTAACCAGTTAAGGTTTGTCTGTACATGCTCACTTTCTTCTTTACAGACCAATAATTTTCAAAAAAAAAAAAAGTTAGAAAAATCATGACTTCTATTTTCCCATAGATTTTTTAGTTTTCAGTTTTTAATGATTTTACAGAGGCTGTATTCATTAATGTGTATATTGATTGCCTTTCTTTTTCCAAATAATGATTTCCTATTGGCGTTTTCGTTCACTAATTAATGCATTCTCTTCCTGTTTCCCTTCTCAGCACACGAGTCCGACGCTGACAAGTTTGCCTTTTTCCATGAGGGGGTACAAGGCTGTTTGGCTGTACGAGACCACGCGCTCTACCTGACGACATCCTGTGATGGTGACGCCCAACTCTGGAAGTGGGTCACCCGGAATCGCCTCTTTAACATAGGCTCCTCCCTCTGCCTGGGCGTCAGGGTGGGAAACGGGAATGCCACAAGTGTCTTGCCTCGACTCAGTGTGTACCGGTGTGACCGCGAACCCCCTCTGGTCCGGTGGTCATGGAGCTGTAGCAAGTTCTTGGATGACCTCAGCACCTATTTGCCCAATCCGAACCCACCTAGAGATGACCGCAATGTCTTAGCTCGGACCTCACCACTAGCTGGAAGCACACGGTGGAAACTTTACAGTGATGAGCAGGAACTTTGTGCCAAAACGTATCGTGGTAAGACCTACTCACCTACTAATTTACTTAGAGGCTAGTAAGTAAAGTGCCTTCCATAACCGTGAGTCTTTCACTTTTTTTTTACCAGTTGATTTACACAATATATATAATTTGAATGTGCTTTATTGGGGCATAAAGGGTAATTAAACAACAGAGCAGGTGTACTGCTGAGTCACTATTTAGTAGATCTACCTTTGACTGAAAGTTTTCTGGGATATGTGTTCGCACATCTGGATCCTGATATTGTTTCCCATTCTTCTTGCCAAAACTTCCCAAGCTGTGTCACATTGGATGGAGAATGTTGGTGAGCAACAATTTCCGAGTCTTGCCACAAATTCTCAGACAGATTTAGGTCTAGACTTTGATTGTATCGTTCTAACATAGTCTGATTTTTGGATTTGAGACACCAGAGTTGTTTTGGCAGTATGCTTAAGGTTGTTTGAAGGTGAATCAAAGACTCTTCAAAGGTTTCTAGGATAACCTTAAATTTGGCTCAGTGACCCTGACAAGTTTTTGAGTCCTTGGTGATAATAAGCAGCCCCACAACATGAATCAACCACCACCATGCTTCAATCTTAAGACCAGAGCTTATTGCTAAACCTGTAAAATCCCAGATCCCAAATAGCTAATCCTCTATTTAACTCATAATATACTAGCTCACATATATCTCACAAATATCTCAGTCTTGGTTTCCTTCATCAAAGTTTTAGTGGTTTGTTCAAATTTGTCAAAATTCATAATAACAATCACAATTTTACGAATCAGTAATATTCACAAAAATTGCTTTCTTTACATTTTGTACACTAACGAATTTATTTACTAGCAGCCAGTTATGTACTATAACAATAGTGTTTTCTGGGGCAAATGTATAATGACTTATGTTTAAAAATGTGGCTTGCGGTTTGCTAAACGAGTTACTAAGCTCCTTTCACACTCACTGTAGATTTGTATTTCTAGGGCAGGAAAAAGAAAGCAAATTTGTCTCCAGTTGTCTGATATGTAATTGATATCTTGACTTCATTTGATATAAACGAAACATTAACATTGAGTTCGTTAAAAGAATTTGAGCGGCGGAGTTCTAATGAGATATAAATAACACATACGAGAACAATGTGAAGCGGAATGCGGTGAGGATGATGCCATTATAGGCTGGAAGATGATTGATGGCAGAGAGAATGTGAATGCTGTCCTGATGGAGGTCTGGTGCACATCTGGTACTCTTTAGATCAGGATCTATTTCATGCTGGCAGATTTGTAACCAAAGGGCAAGTTCGGCATTGTGTTTGTAAACAGCAGAACAGCGCAATGTGTGGCTTGGTTTTAAACTGAAGTGATGTGAGGAATTAATCATCAAAAAAACATTTCTTCTAAATTCTAATCTGTTGAAACAAGGTTCATTGTAACATTTTTTTTCTTTTTTCTTTTTTTTTTTTTCTTTTGCTTCATTTTTACCGTAAATATTCAACCTAACTACATTTTTTTTTAACACTTTTACTGAGTGGAAACCCCACTGGGCCTTTAACCCCAGAAGCCAATTAAAAGACATTATGTGCATTTTAAAAATAATTAGATTTTGTGATCCAGTTCATCGCCAGCAGCAATGTGTGAGCCAGTGGAGATGAATATCCCTGGTCCAATTTATTATGTATTTTCAGTTTTAAATGCTTCAGGGAAAACAGTGTGATTTTGACAGATAACTAAAAATTCATTTTACTTTTAGCAATCCAGCATGTGCATCGTTCACACAACTGTTTGATCATTTTGAGATCTGAGAACTACCAATGTGTTCGGTTTCACTATCAATTTCTCCCAATGTGTCATGTGCCTAAATATTTCTCACTATATGTGTCTACCCTGATATAGCCCATAGACTACTATAGGTCACACACACACAAAAATTTAGAGATGCCTGTCAGTTTAGAGCTGTGTTATGTGGACTGAGAAGGAAACCAGAGTAGCAGGGGCAAACCAGAGAAGAAGAGGAAGAGCAAGCAAACTTCACATGCACAGGGCAAAGGCAGGAATCAAACCCCCCAACCCTGAGATGTGAGTCAAAACATGCTAACCACTAAACCACTGTGTCTATTAGATTATATTAGATTAGGAAAGATCTCAGCAGTAGATCGGCTGCACAGACATATATTAAGCTGTTTGTTCAGCATTTGTGGAAGGAGTCACCTGTGTCAGAGCCTTATCACAGCCCGCGGTAATACTGCATTTTTCTTTTTAGTGTACAAGAAGAATAAAACGCTTGGGGAAACTCTGCAGTAATTTCGAAAAAAATATAGCCGACTTTTCCTGTCAGCATGCTCCCTTATGTTTCAATAAAAATGACTGAATCCACAGCCTCACACTTTTAAATTCATTTCATAACATTTCATATGAAAGTAAATCAAATCCATACACATACGTAGCTTTTGTGAAGGTAGACGTTTCTCTTGAATGTGGAGAAGTAGAGTGATCAGGATATAGTACAGCGTTGTCTGTTAATTCTCTTTGAGTATACATGGACATGTGGAACTGCTTGTGTTATTTTAATAGATGTAGTTTTTAGTTCTTTTTGTGTTTCATTTTCATCACAACCAGGACTATTCCAGAATTACATCTTTCATCACAGCACTCGGTCAAAATTATATGCCGTGCAGCATATAAAACGGAAAAAAATAACAGAAGCACCCGAAGGCCCTTGCTGAGATGAGAGACTGAACTCGGGATGACAATGTGATTTAATTGCAGACGGGAGCATATTTTAGGGCTGCTGTGTTTCATTCCGCCGTTCTCCCTGAATGTCTCAGCTTTCTGTCAGCTGGCATGAAACTCACAGAAAGACAGAATTCTTTCGTTCAGTTCTGTCCTGCAATTCCTGTCGTCTGGTTCGTGGCAAGGCTGGTGGAATGAATTGGAGTGTTTTCAAACCTGAGAAGGAGATGCCACCTAGTTTAGTCACTGGTAGATTTAACAGGCATGTCTGTGCCTCTGTCTATGTGTGAAGGCACTGTGAAAATTTGTAATGTCTGCCTTGGGGTTTTTAAAAGGAACACTCCAATGTATTCCTGTCCAGTCTAATATTCATGTTACTCATCTGGAGCATGTGTGTGATTACCACAAAACAACAATTCTGACATGTTTATCTGTACCGAGAAAAAAAAACCCCTTTACTTCAAATTCACTCCTAAGAAAGGTCCAAACGCAGTTGTTGAAATTAATTAATAAATAAGTTTTTTTTGTTAAATATTTCATGGATTCTTCAAAGGCACTTCAGCCTGCATATTTTGCCTGGCCATATGCCTGCATTTTTTAAACATGCTTGTACAAAGCCTAATTGTGTGTATTTGATTGCTCCAGAAAACCACAAATACCGTTAGTGCAACATCAGAATAATTCCTTTTATCTGTCTTTCCCAAGTTTCCCAAAGAGGAAACTGAGGAAAATATACTATAAACAGTAACAGAATTTTTTTTAAGCACAACACTTTTTTTGTAATATTGGTAATATTTGTCATTAAAAATACTATAGAGTCAGGGACAAGATGCCCAAGATGAAATTAAAATGATTCATCCAACCAAGCAGAAGAAGGAGGCATCTCTACTTACCTGGCAGTCATGCTGCAGAAACCTCCAACTCTATCTACAGTTTGATTCACGTGTTATACCCTATATACTGTATCTTTCTGAGGTCGAGGTTGTATTGGGAATACTAAATAGAGGAGCTGTATTTATTCGAATATTTACTTTAGTTTTTTTCTTGAGCTTTTCTTTGCTAAAGTCACTAACTTCACCTTTAATTATAAAATGGTATGATATACAAATTCTCTCATACAAGAGAAAGAGCAGGAAAAGCAGTTTGGAAGTCTTTCACAGTGTAATTATTTCTTTACTGGTGTATTCTGTTTGCAGTGTTTATACTCAAAGTGTGTAATAATTTCCACTTGCTGCTGTTGCACCAACAGCTGACGTGTATTTGGCACTGAAAAAAAAAGATTACAGACTGGAAAACAAGAAACATTCATTAGCCCTAATGCATGCTGGAATTTCTTTTGCCATATAATTATTAATGTCTCCCCTCATCACAGAAATCTACACCATCCAGGGAAACTCTCATGGACACCCGTGTTACCTGCCTTTTCTATATGATGGCCACTGGTTCCACAGCTGCACCAGTGTGGGGAGAGAAGACGGCCATCTGTGGTGCGCCACCACACATGACTACGGCAAAGATGAACGCTGGGGATTCTGCCCTGTTAAGAGTGAGTTCACTCTGCTTGTGATGTGATTCATTATGTAGTATTTTTACATGAGGAAATCCTTGGATCTGATCTTTTATTCAGAAAAGTATTCTGTATAAGGAGAGATTTATGGAAGATTTTCACAGTTGGCAAGTTTTCATCTATGGAAATGTCTTCAGAACAGAGGACTTTGACCTTTGCAGAGGCCAGATTGGATTTCCATACATATCATCTCAAACTGGAATCAGATTAAATGTCATTTGTCTGAAATGACAAAGGACAGCAAAAAAGTTTCACTGCAAACTTTGTTTATTGCTCTGCAATTTTTACTACACCTGTTTCTTTGGTACACTCTATGAATAACATTAAAGTGTTCTGTGAGGTGCTTCATATTTAGAATCTGAGAAACGATTCTATATAGAAATCTATATTATACATTTATTTATAAATTATCACTGAATTGACAATAAATCTGACTCTGACCGATTCTGACTTTTTAAAAAAAAAAAAATGTAATGCAATATATTGAACGCAAAAATGAGTTTAAATTGCAACCAAGCAATGTTAAAGGATATATGTGTAAATACAATTACAATATATAGTAGAATAATGTAAATACATACACAAATCAAAGTCTTGTTAGTATAAATCCTTTAAACCTTGCGTGGTCATCATTATTTGTAGCTGTATGTTTGTCTCTCTCTCTCTCTCTCTCTCTCTCGCTCTCTCTCTCTCTCGCTCTCTCTCTCAGTGGACAGTGTAGTATTAACACTCCCTACACATCCATACACATTCAGGCTCACTTTTATAGCCCTTATGAAATAGAAATGTATCCAAGATGTCTTTCATTCTAACTATTGTTTCTAACTACATTGGCATTTCAGTAGTTTGGCCCAGTTTGGACATGTCTGAATGTCTGTCTCTTTCTCTCTGTCTCTCTAGGTGCAGACTGTGAGACATTCTGGGACACAGACTCTCTGATGGATAACTGCTACCAGTTTAATTTCCAGGCCACTCTGTCATGGGAGGAGGCTCGCACCAGCTGCAAACAACAGGGGGCAGAACTGCTGAGTATCACCAAGGTGGAGGAGCAGAGCTACATCAATGGTGAGGAAGAGGGAGGGAGAAAAAGAGGGAAGAATGGAATTGGTATTATATTGATGGAGGCATGGTCAGGAAGATTTTAATTTCTACTGCCAAACCCAGGAGTAATTTTTAGTCAGAGCACAGGATCAGTCATGATACAGCATCCCTGGAGCAGTGAGAGTTAAGGGCCATTCTCAAGGGTCCAACAGTGACAGCTTGGCAATGCTAGGGCTTGAAAACTGATCCTCTGCTCAACATCCCAGAGCCTTAACCACTTGAGCCATCACTGCTCCACAGTCCATAGTCTGTAGTGCTAGTTAAGATACTCATGTTCTCACATAGACAGCTTGGAGGCACAAGATTGCTGTGGATGGTTATACTTAGAAACCATGAAGTTGGCTTGGGACTGCAATTGCCATGAACAGTATTGCGCTCAAGTCTCCATCAGTGGCCAGATGACGACTTCATCAAAATAGACTTCATGTTAAAACACCAATGAATTTCCTGCTTACACAATTGCACTTTTTGACGTGTCATCAAGATTAAATAGAATTAACTGGACCTTTTTAAGCAACACATTTTATCTGGACCTTTATTTATTTAGACATTTTAGGTGAATACATCTGCCTTCAATGTTGTTTAATATGTCTAAAAAAAACCTTAGCGTTTCTAAAGAAAGTCATACATTAAGCACTATCTATATTCTGTATATAAGTATTTGTTGTATGTGTGCAGGTTTCCTCACTGGTTACAGCTCCACTTTGTGGTTGGGTCTGAATGATCTGGACCTCAACGGAGGCTGGCAGTGGTCTGACTCTGCTCCTCTAAAATACCTCAACTGGGAGGCAGGTGAGAGAACCCAGCCTGCAAAGCCATACCCCTTAGAACAAATGTTAATACACGTTTCTAAGTGAAACAATGGTATGATTCATTTACTAATAACTGGGAATTTCTAAGCCAGTGCTGATTCTTTTTGCCTTCAAAGGACTGGTATGAAACCCTAACTATTTTTAGGTAATCGTCTGGATCAGACAGAACTGGTTCAATCAGTGTTTGTGTGTTTATGTTGTAGATCAGCCAAACCACGAGGACGATCAGAATTGTGGTGTGATCCGTACTGAGAGCTCAGGGCGCTGGCAGAACAGAGACTGCTCCATGGCGCTGCCTTACATCTGCAAGAAACGACCCAATGCCACCCTTGACCCATTCACCACAGGTG
>JAOTRN010000025.1:18601246-18613905 GCA_028566695.1 Bagroides melapterus | reverse complement strand
TGTGTGTGTGTGTGTGTGTGTGTGTGTGTGTGTGTGTGTGTGTGTGTGTGTGTGTGTGTGTGTGTGTGTGTGCGTTTTCCTAGACTAACTGTGTGGTGCTTCTCCACATTAGTCGTCACAGAACCACAGGAATGTGGGCATCTCGAGGATGTGAATCAGAGAAACACGGCTACATCTGCATGAAAAACAAAGGTATGGTAGGTTTCGAGTGGGATTTTTTTGTTTGATGTAGGATATGAAAGCTCGTAGTTGTGTTGTTTTAATAATCCAGGTAAACGGGCTACATGGTGTTGAGGGCTACAATATGTAAAGAATGTGTGTATTCATATGTTTTGTGTCAGACCCTGCTATTCCCCCTGGTGTGGACCTTCTTCCCCCGGTTCCTGAGGGGCAGCTGGAGTTTAAGGGCAAACAGTATCGCTTGTTACAGGCACGGCTAGACTGGGAAGGAGCTCTGCATGTGTGTGAGTCTGTTAATGGCAGTCTGGCCTCGGTACGAGACCCACAGCAGCAAGCGTACCTCACGCTCCTACTCAATGCCCTCCGCAAGCCTGCCTGGATCGCTCTACACAGTGACGGGGTCAGTTGGTGTGCATGCTTGTGTGTGTGCTGTTTGGTTTGTAAATGCCATGCTACATGTTTAAATGTCAAGCCAAATGTGTAAATGACACATGGTGTCTCTAGGGCCGTGGATACAAATGGCTGGGAGAGGAGGAAGTTACTTTCAGCAACTGGCGCGATGGAGAGCCCAATCTGATGGCTGGGTGTGGTCACATGACCACCAGGGGCCAATGGACTATGTCATCCTGTAATATAAAATTGGATGCAACCCTCTGTGAGCTGAATACAGGTATGATGTGTTTGTAGAAGTGCAAATATAATATAAACTGCAAAGTGATAATAGTTTAATAGCAAGTTTGTGTCATGTCAGAATTATGGGAATTACATACACGACTCTGACTTCTAACACAACCCAAGAACTTACTGACATCTCACTAAACCACAGAAGCAGCTTCCGAAGTTAATGTAACCTGCAGTATGATGTCAGGAGAACATTCTAGATCATCTTATATCATTGTCTGTATAGTAAATAGTACAGCATCGCTGTCTGTCATTAAAGCATTACATGCATTTCTAAAAAAAAACAACTAATTTCATTGGAATAGATTAAAAGCTTTGAGCCTCTTGGTCATCTTATTATAATTCTGATATGACGTGATCATACCTTAAGATTAGACCTCATCAAGCTAGTTTAATCCTAACAGCACTGGAAATGTGATTGTTTATGGTTGTGACACCTCATTGTCCGCCAGAGCGAGCAGTAGATCACAGGTGGATGTACCCGGGTCACTGCCTTCAGACTGTTGGAGACTGGGCCTGGGTTCCTTTCCGAAACTCCTGTTACGCTTTTAACCTCAACCAGCTGCGGCTACAACACGATGCCGAGCACGCCTGCAAGAAAGGTACATGCACACCTATGTACAGTACACATGTAATAACCTCTCTTATCCACCCTGATTAGGCTCTAGTAACACACAACAGAATTATATAAGCGACAATAATCTTAATATGTAGAATTAACAAAGACGCCTTCAATACCATTAGTACAGAGATCCTAATTTATAGTCCAAGGTCGGATCACCGAGCAGCCAGATAAATAGATTGAAGGCGAAGATTTTTATGCACAAAAGAGACTTGTGCTCTTGAATTCTTAAATCTGATTGGTCTGAATATGTTGATTAGCTTTCTATAAGAACAGAACATTACCTTATACCTTAATACCTGCGTGTGATGGTTTCTATTGTGACAACTATATCACAGTGACTTATACAGTGCACTCTCAGGATGTAGGTTTAAGTGTAAAATGAAGAGGAAAAAAAAAACAAACAAAAAGGGAAATCATTTAATTGTCGATATGTTTGAAACTTAATGCTGAATTTATGTAACAATTATGGAAGCAGTCTCTCATGTAATAGTAATAGTTTGAGATATTCAGCATTAAAGCTGTTTGTTAAAGTGTTTTTGATTACTTACTTATTTCATTACTTACTTATTTGATTGGACTTTAAAATAAGAAAAAAACAGATATGGAAAAACATTTGACTCGCAGTGTACGTGTGTTTGAATACACAAAAATAGCTTAATAGTCAAGGTTAGCGTAATGTTTTTTTTCTTTCTCCTTGCGTCTGTTTCTTTCTCTCAGTGCGAGCAGAGCTACTCTCAGTGCTGGATGAGAATGAGAATGGTTTTGTTTGGGAACACATTCAGAGCTACCAGGAGCAGGCTCATGGCGCCTGGCTTGGCATGACTTTCAATCCTAAAGGTAACCTCCATCCAGCCATCAGGGGTGATATATTTTACTCCATATTTGTTTTGACAGATGTTTATGTTTGGAATAAATGAATAGCCAATCAGTCATTCAGGGATTAGTTTCATTGTGTATGTTGGTTAATCTACCGGTCTTCAACTTGTTGTATAAGTAGGAGGCAGTCTGCAGTGGCCGGACAGTTCAGTGGTGGACTACACTAACTGGGAGCACCAAGATGGGAATCTGAGCATGCTTTCTGCTAACAGCTGCTTCTGGGTCCAGAGTAACACAGGGCTCTGGAAGCCTGGATCCTGCAAGAACCGCACACACGGAGTCATCTGTAAACGGCCACGAGGTAGGGATTTACCTCCTAACACACACCTCAAATGATTAACCGGTCTATGAGACAGGCACAAAGTCTCACTTATAGATCATCTGTTATGTTATGTCACAACCACCATATGAACTAAAGTCAAATTTCAATATAATTTCAGTAAATCTTGAATAAAACGTGACAGCGTGTGTAATAATTAGCGACAGTGTAGTGTGTGCAGATATGTAAGGTATTATACATTCCAATGTAAACATGGCTGTGATTTTAATTGTAGCCAGTGCTGTAAAGCCTAGCTGCTATAGAAAAGTCATCAGCACCTTCTGATCAGTCAGATTAAAGAGCGCAGCACTGCTGTGAGCTAAATAATAATAATAATAATAATAATAATAATATGGCACACAAAGTTGAGTTATTACATTTGTGTGAAGGTGATTTTGAACAGGACTGCTTCTACACGTGGAGCTGTCTTTTGTGAAATACAGCAAATAATAAAAACATTACTGAATTGTAATAGATGAAAATACTACTACTACTACTACTGCTACTACTACTAATAATAATAATTATAATAATAATAATAATAATAATAACAGTAGTAGTAATAAGAAGAAGAACCGACTTTTCAATAACCCCATAGTTTAATAAATTGCTTACAAAAGTAAACACAGATGATGGACAAGAAAGAAAGAAAGAAAGATAGAAAGTAGGAAGGATGGAAGGAAATAAGGAAGTAAGTAAGACAGAAAGATGGATGGAAGGGAGGGAGGAAAGAAGGAAGGAAGGGAGGTACTGCTTTTTGACCATGTTTTAATTTAGATTTTCTTTTGCTTTTGTTCTCTTAGGACTGGAGGCTTCTGTTGTTGCAGGTAACGTGCTCATCTACACTGTGTTGTGTCTTACAGTCCTACACTAATCAAGAGAATCTAAGTCAAAGCAGAATATTTATTTGTTAATAATAAGGATAATTAGGACATTATCTTTCTCTCTCTTTCTTTCTTTCTTTCTGTAGCTGATGTAGATCATCTTCCTGCTCTCGTTCTCATTCTGCTGGCTGTCCTGGTACTGATTGCTCTGGTAGTGGGCGGAGTTTATCTGTATCGTAGGAGGAGCTCTGGCTCTGCCGGATCTTACGAGGGCGCTCGTTACAGTCGCACTAACCTCACCCCATCTGAAGAAGCGGAGAAAAATATCCTGGTGTCGGATATGGAGCTAAACGAGCAAGGGGAATAATGAAGGACGATAGATCTTAATGAATGACTTAATGAAGGCCTGCACACACAAGGACTAATTGAACTGACTTTGATTTTTTTTTTTTTTTTTGTTTTGTTTCTTTCGAGGGTTTTTTTTTCTTTTTGTGGTGACATTTAGAAAGCTGTGTGGAGCGCAGCAGATGTCAATCAAACACGAAGGTGGAACTCCACCCCTATTTGAACTGTTGCGTCAAACCTGCACACCAACCAACCAGAATCCACCAGTTTAAAAATGGCTGATAAGTGTTCTTTTTATGCTTCACGTTAACTCTTTTTGGAAATTTCAGTTTATAACCATATATATGTTTCGTAGTTACCATCTGGTCATTCGTATTTTTAGCAGTACAGAAGATAATTCCCGGAAAGCCATACCAACTCAGATTTCCAGATATAAACGCGCACACTCATAAACACAAGCACATTATCTGTACCAAAGTCTTATACCATAGCAGAATTTTTGCAGACTGTGACTGTGACGTGGTTCTGTTTTTACTTTTATTCATCTTTTTGAATACCTCCAGCTAAAAGGAGAATTAATTTTTGAGTCCACAAATCATCCGCCTGTGGAATTTTCCCCCCTTTTATTTTCCCTTTCATGTCACTTCTCTCTCTCACCTCTTTGCTTTCTCGTTCATTCTCCTGCTGAATGCCGGGTGCTGTCTGGATGTGATAATCATAGTGATTAGAGATGAAAGGAATTGATAGCATGTGGAGCGTTTGACAATGCAGAGGCGAGACAGAGACACAGAGAGAACACTGGGGGTAGAAATGAGCTGTGTGGATTAAAGAATGAGAGTAATTTAAAGGTCTTTTCAGCATGGCTGGTGCTAGTTAAAGCTTGACTGTGCTGCTGAGATTAGCTGGTGCTTGGATCAATTTGGTGTCTTTCTACATTTTGAGTGCTGTTTACTAAATGAGCCCTTTTGAAAGCTTACAAAAATGATCTGAGGCATGTTGCACCAACTACAACTACTTGCTTTTTCTAGTTATGACATATTGATTCATAAATTCGTAGATTCAAGCAATTTTTCTGTCCAGTCATGTTTCTTGTTTTTTTTCCCCTTTCCCTAACATTCTTAAAAGGTTTCAGATTCTGTAGAGTTGCATTTTCCCCATCTCTCGCTCTCCCTCTCTCTCTCTCAATCTCTCGCTCTCCCTCTCTCTCCCTCTCTCTCCTTTTGGCGAAGGCGTGGGGTTGAAAAGGTGCTGCGGCCAACTGCGGAATGTCGAGTCAGCAAGTGGATCATGTCTGGAACCAATTTCAACTTCTGAAGAACGAGAGAAAGAGAGGGAGACAGACAGCCAGACAGAGAGAAAGACAGCCAGACAGAGAGGAAGACAGCCAGATAGAGAGAAATAAAGACAGACAGAAAAAAGAATGAATGAAAGAAAGAAAGAAAGAAAGAAAGAAATTTTATGTGCACAGGACTCGGAAGATTTGTGCAAGTTCATGCTGAACAGTCGCTGCAGCGCCTCTAGTGGACATTATGTGTCATTACAGTAAGTGAAGTCTGTTCTTTAACAGAAATTTAAAATCTTTTATGAGCATTTGTTCTCTATGTACATCTTACGTATGCATGTCCCAGCACAATAACTGGCCAGGAGTGTGCATAAAGATAAGCTAAATGATAAAATATACAGCTTCTTCCATGGTCTTGCTCACTGTCTGAGGTTTGGTCATGATGCAGTCATCCTGAGTCATACTACACTTTCAGATTTTGATAAAAGGCCATTTCCTCAGCAGAGCAACTGCCACGTAGGCGAGTCTCAGTGAGTTTTTTTGTAGCCTCCCACGCCATAAAACATTTCAGCATTTTGCAATGATCCTTTCCAAAGACATTCCTGCAAACATCTTTGCCACTTTTGACCAAAGAAAAGCCTATATGTTCGTATACCGACAGATTTTATTTGCAAGACTAGTTATAATCTTGCAAAAAAAAAAAAAGTACATCCTTTATATGTTTTTTTTTATAATCTGTTGAGATTTCAGCCACCTGTCTTTGGTGGTATAAATATTTTTTTAAATCAAAATTACTGCAGTTTCATCAGAAGTAAAAGGACTGAGGAATCAGAAGACGAAGAGTCAGTGTGATGGTTTATTGTGCACAAAGAAAGACTGTGCAATCCATAGTCTAATCATGAAATAGCTGAAATAGTCGTCTATTATACTGAGGTAGATGTGACACTCAAGATAATGCTCAAGGCTAAAAAAAATCCATAATCCCATACTTAGGTTTTCTCCAATGATCCATTTGAAGTATCTTATTCTAGATCTTGTAACTATTGACCATGTGATTATCCTTCTACATATCCCACAGTAAAGACACAGATTTAGTCCTCTATCTACATGCCAACCATCGTATTAATTGAAGCCACATACCTGTAGTTTCTGCTTCCTGGTCCCAGACTTTTAAAAGCACACAGGCAGCAACAGTGTAGCATGACATAAGCCAACAGGAGGATGATAAAGAAAACATTGTAGAATTTCACAGCTGTATTAACACCAGTTGGTTTTCCCCAGCAATTTAACAAAAGATTAAACATTTAGCCTGAGGATAAAATAGCAGCAGCGAGATAGCAGTGTCTTTTTCAAGGTTATGAAACAATTCATCATTACAAGATCAAATGAAATGTCTGCTTTTTTTTGTGACTAAAGCAGTAGCTGTAGCTGATAAATAAGCAAATAAACTCATAATGTCTATGCAAAAAAGGTAGAAAACCTTATTCATGTTGTGACATAAGGAATGGTTGATATTTAAATTATTTTACTGAATTTAGCTTCAATCCAGGATAGAATACTTTGTTTTTCCACATTGACATGAGCTGGTTAGCTAAACATCATTGCTAGTCTATTACACTGGGGACTGCTCATGACCAAAACCTCCAACCTGAAATGCTAAATCAAGTCACTTTCATTTCTTTCTTTTCCTTTCTTTCTTTTTAAATGTTTTGTAGTGAGCTAAAGGCTTAAATGCTGCCAAGGCATCTAAGCTCGTTGGCTAGTCAAGTAGCTAGCTGATCAAAGCCTCCAAGACAAAATAACTCTATGTACACACACTTCTACAAATAAAACCTGGAAAGAAGCTGTTGATTTATTTTCTAAAACAGCGGCTGTGATAGCAGATTCAGTATTAATTTTATATAACAAATAAAAACGGCAGCTTCTATTGTTTTTTTGTTCCCTTCATACACCTTTAAGGCAGACAACCAGTATTATCTGAGGCAAATAATAAATGGATGAAACTGACTGAACATTTCTGAAAGGGCTTTCTAACTATTTGTTACTATTGTAACTAAGGGATTGTTATTATAAGAAAATAATCACCTTTCCCGTCAAAAGCCACATCACACCATCGTGTTTTATTCCTTTTTAAAATTGTTTATTTCTCCCAGCCTGTTATGACGCCCCCTGCTGGCTGTGGGGCTCATAAAAAGGCACTTAGGAGATGTCTGGCCCTGTTGGGATCCGTTTCTTTATTCAGAGTGACCACAATTTAGATGTTAGTATTGGAAATTAAGCTAGTAATAAGAATGTGACAGGAATAATCACAAAGCGAGACTGATGGCTTATAACTACATGTCCAAGCATTGGCTGTAATATCACACATGACAGAATGACGTTGATGTTGCGAGACGGTTACTGAAGCTGTCATCTACTCTTACGACCTTGCAGTAAAGGATAAAAATATAATGTGATACTGATCGCGGAAATGAGGTCGAGGTTTTCTTCTTTCTTTCTTTCTTTTTGTCAGAAGTAGTAGATGAATTGACTTGATTCTTTGTCAGGAATAGTTTTCTCATTTTCCAATATGCACCTGTTGTCTACTTGTTTTGAATCATTTATTTTGGTTTGTTTCATATGAAATGAATAAAGTATATGTTGGCTATGCGGCAGTCTACATGATGTTTCTGTTATTAGTTTTGTGTTGTGGTGTCGGGGCTATGGTAGTTAGACCCAAACGGGATTCGGGATTCAGTGCGAACACATTTTAAATTTATACAAATTCAAGAAGACTAATTAAAAAAAAAACTTACACGACACATGAAATCAAACTAAACCTTGGTATAGCACCAGATTTAGCAAAAAAAACGAAGACAATGAAACAGACATACAGATCAGGCATCTAATTAGTGTCCACAAGGAAGAGGTGCAATGGCGGGAATCATAACACAGGTAAGGACGTAGCACCGCCCACGTAGAAAGACGTACCATGAGCAAACACCTGCCGCCCCCCCACACCGCCTCTGGTGGTCTGGCAAGGAACTGTCCCAATTCCTTACAGGTGTACAGATACTCAGGCTCACAACGATTGCTGTTAAAATTGAAGTCATATCGAGAAAGATCATATGAATCAATATCATTATTTAAACAAAAAGGTGATATTTATGCTACGAAATAACATCGCTACCTGACGTACTGCAAAAAAAAAAAGCTTCCTTTAAAGATTGACATTTAACAAGACTTTCACAACTACGCCGTGTGTGATTCAGCCCTGTGACAGCAGTGTCAGTAGGTGATACATGATGGTGCAGACATCTCAGCTGTTCAGAGATAGCAGCCTGAATTTCACATCCATGGCTTCAAAAAGCAGCTCTTTCATTTTAACAAAATGTGAACAATATTGGCTTTAAAGTCTGTCCCTTCTATGCAACACCACTTTATTGGCCACCAGAAGCCGGTCATGTTTACCTCAACATTAATCCTAACCTCCAGACTCCAACATCATGTCATTCTCATGTTTAAAGGCTCATGGAAAAGCTTATAACCAGTCTGTATATAGATATTCGGTAGAGTCCAAAAGTCTATAGTCAAGAAGCTTTTATTGTCATTTCAAGCATACCTAGCTGACGTAGTACACAATGAAATAAAACGATGTTTCTCCAGGATCATGGTGCTACATACAACAACGTGCATCGTGTGATTTTAATAAAGAGGATTCAAGTAAACATATATACTTGTTTAATAGAAGTAGTTTGATGAGGTATTGAAATGTGGTAATGTTTGGAAATTGTTGAATTGTTGTGCGTGCGTGTGTGTTCGATATAGTTCAGTTCTGGAAAAGACCATACTGAAATTTCTATTTGTATTTGGAAATAAAAGGAAAAATTTAAAGAAAGACAGGAAAAAGAAATATTCAGATATTCTACATTCCAGATTTGGTTCAGTTTTGATCACTGTTTAAATGTAAGTAAATTTGTGACAATTGTGTCTTATTTGTACAGAAGAACAATTGTTTCCTTCCACTGACAAATGTGTTCATCAAGTTCAAGGTAAAGTGCAAAAAGCAAATTTAAAAGGGAATTTTAAATTGACTGCATTTGAAATTTATTAAAATTAATAATTAAAATGAAAGGACCATCCATTGCCTGCATGAGAGCAAAAACCTCCCAGTCTAACCTGCATGAGTGTAAATGGCATCCACTCCCACTGCATGAGAATAAGAAATGTCTACTCCCACCTGCATGAGAATAAAAAATAAACACTTCCACCTGCATGAGAATAAAAAATAGCCACTCCCATTGCATAAGAATAAAAAATGTACTCCCACCTGCATGAGAATAAAAAATAAACACTTCCACCTGCATGAGAATAAAAAAAAAAACACTCCCACCTGCATGAGAATGAAAAGAAAAACTCCCACCTGCATGAAGAAAAAACCCCATTCCTACCTGCATGAAGAAAAAAAAAACACTCCCACCTGCATGTGAGTAAAAATCACCCAATCTAACATGCATGAGAGTAAAAAAACACTCACTCCCATATGCATGAATATAAAAAAAACACTTACTCCCATCTATATACGAGTAAAAACCATTTACCCCAATCTTCATGCATGAGAGTAAAATCCCCCCTCTCACCTACATGACAGTAAATACCACCCCTTCCATATGCATGATCACTCCTGTATGCATGAAAGTATATCATGTATATCATCACCCCCTACCGACAGTATGAAAACACAGACCGCCGGCTCCTGTGTCCTATTTTAGCACTACATTTGACGCTTAAAATACCATCAAATGTTATTCTTTTTCTTCTATGTTTCATCCAAAGCCACGCCCCTCAACATCACACTGATCAACATATCTTGTTTTTTTTTTTAACTGATAAGCTATATAACTCACAGGCAAGAATAGGCATCGACTGGTCCTGTTTGTTTGAGGAGAAGCATCAAAAAATATTATAGGAAGTTTTCTAACTTTAAGTAAGATCCCTGGCCAAAGTTACTAAAGTAAACGGAAAACACATTAAGACAATGATTGAAGTTCTTTTTGTGTCTTGTGCAGCTATAATACATAAAGTGCCTCAAAAACACCGAGGCACTGACTGATGTTCACCACAAGGGGGCAGAGTGTACTTACCAAGTTAACTGCCGTTTCTATAACTTAAGCGTTGTACTGTTACGGATGTGAAATGAAATTCCATTGCTTTAAATAATGGCGAATGCATTACACCAAATATCTAAAATGGATTTCTAATGAATGTGTGTGTGTGTGTGTGTGTGTGTCAAACAACATAACACGCACCGATTCCTCATTGCAGTGTCACCATAAAGACGTGTGGGTTTATTCGGGTGTCATGTAATTCCCTAATCTCAAAGCAAATCAAACAGAAGTGCTTGTTTCAGCAGTGCAACCGCTGTAGCTTTCACTGTGTTCTCTTTCGCATCTGCAGCCAGCCGTGGGCTTAGCAGGCATATTATTTCCAACTGCCATGTTAGCCGTGTCTGAGTTCAGCTAGAAAGAGAAATGAACCGAGACGGTGAGAGCTTCTTGATAATAATCTGTCAGTGTGTAGACATTTGATGGCAGCTTTTGTATGGATCCCGTGAACACACAGCAGTGAGATTAGACTAGATCGTGTTTGTTTTATAGTGGCACTCAGCAGGCGTTATGTGTGTATGAGAGTGTGTGCGTGTATGAGTGTGTATTGCAGGGTTGAGTGGCTGCTGACTGTGTTCCAGGAGCTTCATTAACAGCCTAATTAAAAAGACAGACACGCACACAGAGTAAAAGAGCGGACAAGTGTCTTAAAGGAATACTCCAACGTTACTTAACTTGATCTCTATTCATCACGTCTGTAGCTTACCTGTGATCACCACAGACATTACATCTGTTCCTGTAATGAGAAAATAATATAAAACATTAACTCAAAACGTAGTTTTAATAGGAATCTGAGGCAAGTTGTGGAATTTTGTTCATAAATCTTTAAAAATAAGTGACTATAAAATGCAAACTGTTACAACAATAAGGTTAATACAATATACTTAAAAACAAAAAATACTTTTTGAGACAGAACTCAAATGCAGGACGTTCAGAGACCACGTCCTGCCTAAAGCTGGTATGACACTGTTGCATGCATCACAACAGCCAGTTTTCAATTTCTGTTTCCTTCTTTAGCTCACTGTTGATATGATGTGAACTGTTGGAGAGGAATCATTGTGCAATATGCCTTTACATAAAAATCTGGGCCTTTTGCCTTTCCCAGGCTCCTTATAGACCAAAAAAAAAACTTTCCTTATTGGCCTTTCCAAAACTAATGCTTTCATATCAAATGTAGGCTATATACAAACAGAAGCAGCTTTGGAAGGACAAGGGTTCAAATGCTGGCATTGCCAAGATCCACTGTTGGGATTTCAAGTGAGATGCTTAACCCATAATGGCTCATTTGTTTCTTTTAGCTCAGGAGAAAAGCATTAGCCAACCAAGCAAATGTTAAATGTTAGCAAAATATACAGTCACCTCATGGTTAGATGTTAGGTTTCGGATTCTATAATCACAATGTTCTACACAATCATATACTCCTTTTTCTTTATACAACTTTTTTCTGTAGTCTGGTAATAAGGTACTAGCTAGCTTGCCATAAATATTTACATTACACTAGCTACCAGTTTGTTTGATTAGGTTTGTGCGAGACTGTGCAACACACTGGAGCTGTTTGCCCATCAGATTAATAAATACTTTTTAATTTGTCCATCATCCGTTGTTATTGTTTAGAATAGACAAGTAATAGTACAGCTACATTCAGGAGGAAGGAAATATTTGAGAAATGATTTCCAAAGCTTTTCCAATGTAGCATCATCAAACTTTATTACACTGAAGCAAAACAGTCAGAAAGTAATTCTGGTTATTTACATTTTGCTAAAGGTTTTGTGGTATCCATGTGCTATAAGGCAGAAACTGAAGAGTTTCCTTTGTTTATTCTGAACTTTCTTGCTAGCAAAATGTCAAAATCCTAAAAAAAAAAGTTAAGCATAAATGTTAATGCAATGCAAAGAAAAAAATATATTTGTTGCAAATACATTTCTTGAAGAATCTCAAAAATGTTTTGCATTTTAAGTGAGTAAATGTAAATGTGCTTCAGCTTTTTTCTTAGTAGCAAGAAAAATTTCTATCTGTGGTAATCACATACACTATAGATGCATGAGACTGAGATTTGCTTGACACAAACACAGGAATAATCTTGCTGTCTGTCACTAATTCCATTTCAGCTCTGCTGTTTATGAGAGAAGGGAGAAGACAGTCAAATTCTGATCACAATAATCGTAGAGAGGTGGTGCAACTGTGAGGGAAAGAGAGAGGGAAAGTGCGAGAGTGGGAATTGACTGAGATAGAATTGAGCGGTACTTCAGCCGTGTATAAAGCCATCTTGCTACAAGTGTGAGCTTGCATGATGATAGATGCTCCATTGTTGTCATAAATTGCCTCACCAGGCAGCCACCTGCTTGGGGTGAGTGAGAGAGAGAGAGAGAGAGAGAGAGAGAGA
>JAOTRN010000025.1:18561306-18571726 GCA_028566695.1 Bagroides melapterus | reverse complement strand
TAAAAAAAAGCGAAGGCCCTACATTTGTACTGTATTTTACATTAATTTAGATTTTTATTTGCATTGCCTTTATCATGGCTTTTATTTATTTATTTATTTTATTTGGCAGCACTGTGTGTCTTTTAATGCAGTAATTTTAGTTCCCTATTTAGGAATTTCAGGGCGATATCATGGAGGCATAGTGGATTAGTCGTTAACACATTTCCCTAGCACCTCTGGGGTTGGGGGTTCGATTGTCACGTCCACCCTCAGAGCTTGCGGTGTCCTCAGAGTACTCCAGGTTTCTCAGGTGTTACAGAATAGAATAGAAGACTTTTTTTGTGATAGTACTGTACATTACAGCAGTGAAATTCTTTCTTCATATATCCCCATTTTGAAGGTTGCGGTCAGAGCACAGGGTCAGCCATGATACAGTGTCCTGGAGGAGAGAAGGTTAATGGCCACGCACAAGGGCCCAACAGTGGCAGGTTGGTCGTGCTGGGGATTGAACTGGGATCCTCTAATCAACAACACAGAGCCTTAACCACTTGAGCCACCACTGCCCCTATACATTGTCCATATTGTCCATAGTATGAATGGGTGTGATTCTGCCGGTTCAGGTTGTCCCACTGCTGGTTCCGGTTGTCCCACATCTTATACCCCAAGACCCCTGGAATAGACTCCAGACTGTCTGTGGCCTTGTGTTAGATAAACCATATAGAAAACAGATGGATGGAAGCTGATCACGGAAGACCGAACTAAGACTGTGCTTTTAATGTGACATTAAAATGGAAAACTAACTCATTTGAAGTTAGTAGAATATTTGAGCGTCTTGGTCACTTAAGAACATTAAAGTCTATCGCTAAAGTATGGAAAAAAAATGGAACGGTGTAAAAATTATTACATTGCAATCCAAACTGATTATGTGACGCAAAACACTCCAATCATTTACTGTATACACAAACCAACTGAAATAATAAAAACATATCACTAGAACTTCATAACATATCATTTAACTTCATATTTATACTGAACATATAACTGATCTAAAAATAATTCCAATTATTAATCATTGATTTTCAGGAAAGAGAGAAACTGCCAAACAGATAGAAGTAACGCATGAGAACGAAAGTGGCGGACTAGTTATTGTTATCATACATTGTCTGCTAATACCATGTTATTATAGTAGCTACCACTGTGTGTCGTAATACCTTTGTACTCCAACAATAAAGGTCTTGATGCAGACCTGACAGAAAGTCTTACTAAAGGGCAAATTGTATCTTGCAACTTTCCATCAATGGAACAATGCAGTAAAAAGTAATCCCAGTTCATTACACGTCGCCAAAGTTTTTGTGGTATTCCTGCACCAAAGGACCGCACGATTTATTGACCAACACACCATGTTACAGATCTCATAGAGACCCATTTCAGAAAAGCAGCATTTCACAGAACTAGAGCTTAACAAACTGACAAATCCATTAAAGTATTTTATAAAATAACAGGCCAAATTCAGCAACAACACTTAGACCTCTGTTTGATTCCAAGTGAATTTATATACAGTAGCTAGAGATTGAGTTTTTGATAGCATTTTTTTTTAATGAAAAGCAAGGATATTAGGAAGTGGGGAGGGACAAAGACCTCAAAATGAAAGGTCAAATAGTGCTTGGGAATCCTCAGAATTTCTACCCAGTAAAGCAGAGAAGTGATCTGGATCCCATAAACAAATTCCAGTGACGGAGGGAGAGAGAGAGAGAGGGGGGGGGGGGGGTTTGAAAAGAAGACAGGAAAACAGGAAGTGAGACAGACTGGATTCATCACTGAGCTGTTTTGGCAAGAAAACATTTGCTCTCACATAGTTATGACGTGCAACTCAAAAACCCAACACACAGGGACCTCATTAGTATGCGACATTATCGCTTTTAATTGTTGGCCTGATTCTCCAGATGGTCAGCACAGTCAGAGAGGCATACAAACACACACAAACACACACACACACACACACCACAAAATTAAAAAAAAAAAAAAAAAATTATATATATATATATATAAAGTACACTGTAACTACAATCATCCAAATTCCTCTCCAGAGAGGTGAGAAATAATTAAAAATAAATAAATAAATTTAAAATCCCAGAGAACGGCGCACAGTGCGTTTCAAGTCGTCATGTAAGTTGTTCTACATTGATGAGGCATTAAAGTTGAAACTTTTTTTCCCCAGCTTTCACCTAACACAGGGAACAAGCTGAATAATGTCCTTTGAACAAAGATTGTAATGTTCGATTTTGACAGAAATAATGAATGAAAAATAAGGAGGCAACAAGCCGCATATTGATTTCTAAATAGAACGTTACCAGCATTAGTGCCGTCATAAGTCCAGAGGAGGCAGTTCAGCCTTAGCAAAGAAAACACTGAGGAGTTGGAAATAATTTGTTCTAAATGTTTCAGTCAGCATTTACATGTTTAATAATATTACATCTCGCAGAAATAGACTTGTTTTAGCTTTTTATATGTGTACAGCTTCTAGCACTGGATAGTGTTTAGGAGGACTTGTATAGTAAAACACAGAATTCAGAGCCAGGTACCTCATATGGTCACACAGTCTAGTTGTTTTAGACTAAGCAAAGTTTGGGTGCTACCCAAACCTACCTACTTGTTTTGAAAACTACAAAGTCTGTTCCCAAGGCCTAAAGCAGAAAGATTTATCCTCCAACAGACCGCTCCCAGGAGACAACCACAGAACCAGTTTTCCCATGGCAAAAAAAAAGGAGTACAGAAGGGGGGAAAAATCAGTACAACATTATTACAGGGTGAGGAAATACCCCACTGGCCTTAAATGAGAGTTTTATATGTCACAGTCACTGAGAAACTTCTAAATGTCAGGACAAGTGTGTGAGAAGCCTTCCAATTTAACAACCTGCGTGCCAAGATCGCTTCTGACAAACCCATACACACACACACACACACACACACTCTCCAGAGAGCCGTTCTCAGTGTGCACCTTACAGACTCTCCTGAGGTTCTTGTTAACACACCAACATGTTGGCAATTACAGGGTTTAGAGACCTGAATGAATCCATAAAGCCACATTTCATAATGAAAAAGTCTATTTAAAAACAATTATGCAAGACAACCCAGCTCATTATAGCTGTTTACTGCTTTTGGTAGAGTTAACCACTTTCCTAGCATAAAGAAATGAGAAAGTGCTTTGACTTTTCATCTTTTTTGTGCAGAAAATATGTTCCCAAAGCTCTCACCAATTAATTAGACTCAACTTCAGAAAGAAAAATTTAAGCTTTAGAAATAGATTGTTGCTGTATGGAAGATCAAGCTTAACGTGCTCAGCTTATATTCTGCGTGTATTCTTCAGTGTACGGTTCTCACCTGCTCACATTTAGTTGAAAGCTTTCTTTTCACTAAGAAGTTAATTATTTATTATTAGAAAGTGAGTAAACAGCTTCAGAGTGGCCCAGGTTTGAACTTTTGATCAGCAGTAGATCACAAATTGGCAAAATTGACCATGTTATTAGGGAGGGAGATATGACGTACTCTCTCCTGTCAATCACAGTGTCACTAGCCAATCACTGACGTGTGTGACCTCATGCATGTGGAAGAAGGTAGATATCGCTTTTCTCAAAGTGGCCCATTCTGCGTGTGAAGGAACGTAGCCGGCTTCAAATGTCTCAGAAAGAATGTGTTAACATTCGACCTTCCCTGGTTGATAGCTATAATATGACGAGAGAATTGATTGGTGGGGAGAATTCACAAGTGATGAAATTGGCAGAGAAACAGGAGCTTAGGTACAACAATACAAAATGACTTAGTTACTATTGTTAATGCTCTGTCTCACGCAAAAAACTTAAAAAATAAATAAATAAATGAAATCAAGCTCTTCACTGTAACAGAATGTAATCTCTCATGTTTTCGGCAGTCCATTGCTCTTGGCTGCACTTGGCCGGCTGCTGCGTTGTCGTTGGGAATACAGTTGTTGAAATCCATTCTTGCATTCTCAGCTTTTATTTGATGCCTTAGTGAGACCTAAACATGATGTCAGAAGATGCATAGTGCACTCATCATCAAGTTTACTCTGTAAAACTCAATTCCGGTCATCTCTTAGATTACAAATGCTGACACCCGTATAGCTGCGTTTTTCAGCCCACATACCTTCGCCGTCACCCATGACCATGCACAGTGTCTGGAGTTCTAACTGGGACTTATTCCCACAGGCCTGGCTGGCAAGACGAGGCAGGCCCGAGCTACCACATTTACACCAGGGCTGGCCGTTTGTCCAGGCCTCATGTCTGCCTTTTATTTGATGCCTTAGTGAGACCTAAACATTTACCATCAATACCATTTAGAAGCAAAAAAGAAAAAACAGGAAAAACCTGATCAATGACATAATTCTGTTTGAATCCATCTGAGTTACTAAGTCAACACTTAGTCAACAGGTGTAATGGCATGCATGGACTTTTAACCAGCCAACACCCTTTTAACTAGGAAACAGTAATGTGTTACTGAACTAGCCAATTATCCTGGGAGAACACGGTGTCTATATATGAAAATGGGTGAGTCCAAATAAAGACGGAACAAGAAACTGAATAATAGACCACACAACTGATCATAAGTTTATCTGGTCTGCTTTAAGTATGGTTTTAACAACAGAAGTCAAAATAACAAAATAGAAAAAAGATGGTTTTAAATGTTTTAAGTCTTGTAATCAAATCAGGGGTCTTGAAACATTCTCTGTTTTTTCCCCCAGTGTTGATTCAATTTCTGGTAAACAGTCTGAAGTATTTTATTAAAAATATCTTTTAATATAAAAAAAAAGTGGATTGAGAACAGCAGCATTTTATACAGCTTATCGAGGTTTTGATTTGTTTTAGGATGAAACAATAAAGATAAGTTTTTTTTCACTATTAACATCCATCCATCAATCCATCCATCCAACATTTCATCTAATCTACCCATCTATCATCTATAAATCTATTAATCAATACATATTTAATTTATGATCAGAAAATAGATGTAACAATCAAAAGTTCAATGCAAATAATTCCACTGGTTACCAAATTGGGGTGTTTTTTTTCTTGGTTTCCAAATTTCTTATCACTTTGTACCAGGTGTATCATTTGCCTCCAATACATTGACCTTTACTTTTGATTAAAAGTCACTGAACCTGTGCTTACTACAAGTGCCAGTTAAGTCTTGTACACAAACTCACATTCTCGTGGGGTATCACAGGCTCAGAGTAGATTTATTACACCAACAGCCCAAACTGTTCTCTTACAAGCTTTTTATCTCAATTAAGAACATGCAAAAAACCTTGTCATTTCATCCATCCTTCAATCGATCGAGTCTACCCATCCATCCATCAATCCACCCATCCATTAATTCAATTAATCTATCCATCCATCCAGCCATTAATTCATTCATCCAGCCAACAATTCATCCATCCAGCCATCCATTAATTCTTTCATCTATCCATCAATCCATCCAGCCATCATTTCATCCAATCTACCCATTCATCTATCCACCCATCCAGCCATTAATTCATCCATCCATCCATTAATTCATCCATCCAGCCAATAATTCATCCGTTCATCCAGCCATTCATCCATCATTTCATCCAATATACCCACTCATCCATCCATCCATCCATCCATCTCTCAAACATTCTATCCATTCATTCATCTACCCATCAATCCATCCATCCATCTATCAACCCATCCATTCTTCCACTCATCCAGCGATCCATTTTCCATCCATCCACCTATTTTCCCTCTATCCATCCATTCATGGAATCAGAACACATTCACACAATCACAGATTTTGGACTTCACAGCTTCAGACCTGATGAAATGTCTTTTTTTTGATGGCTTGGAGCTTTGGATTAGATCTGTCAGATAGAAAGTACTCACCTGATGTGTCCCACATGTTCAGCTCAATCCGGTGTTTGTCGATCTCAAAGCTTGCAGTGTAGTTTTCAAACACCGTGGGCACATAGCTCTGCAAAGACAAGTAAGAAATACAAGCTCAGCTAGAACTTTTGTATAGCTCCTCTCTACTGGCAGTGATATGAAAAACGTCTTTTATCTATATTAAAGTGAATAGTGTGTGTATGTGTTTTTGTGTGGCTATGTAACGTTAGAAGGATGAAGAATAACCCAAACAATAAACAATAAAGTCCACAAGCACTGAAAAAGGTTTAAATGACTTAAATGACAAATGTTTATTTGTTTATTCATTTAATTTGGACAGACAGCTACAGTGCCATAATTAAATGAACTCTCCAGGCCCTCTGCAGGTGATAAAAGCAGAAGTTCAGAGTTTTGGTCCATTTAAGCTAGTTTTTGTCATTAAATATTACTTTCTAAAATGATTAATGGATACAATACACTGAAAGATTTAGATCACATCTTTATTTATTTTCTTTTTTTTTAAATCACTCAAAAAAAATAATGACTTTCAATTGGATTGAGTAAAAACAGACACCCTTAAACATTTTACATTCTACACACTACACTTATAGTCTCCAGATTACTTTGTGGTTATGTATTCATTATAGAACAGACAGCATCATGTGGTTTAACACCCTACTTTTTAAGCGAACGAGTGACCTTGTAACATTCTCCCTGTTTATTAAAGTCTCAGGACGCAGGTCTGTGATACACAAGAGTAGAAAACAAATCACAACAGGTACAACAGCAGCTAGAAATCTACACTTTAAACTTGAAATAAATATACTTTCAGGTCTAACTTTCAGCATAATCAAACCGCTTATAATTAATGGCTTTATTTGAAAAGATTGTTAAGGATTAAGGATTCTGTAAAAGAATTCTGCTTTTACAGAAGGAAAGCAGTAAGTAAGTAAGCAGTAAGTTTTCCTCCACAGGAGAGTCCTCAAGACAGAGGAGTTCTCTTTCATTTTAACATAGCAAGCTAGTTTTGTTTTTTGGTTTTTTTTTTTGTTTTGTATTTTAACTTTTAAAAGGGAAGAAAAGAGAAGGCTGGTAAGGAACTGACATTTTCTAGCTGTTGTAATATAAGGAATTATAGGAACTTGCTTGTCTCAAAGATGCTCCACATCATTAAATATAAATATAATTAAAATTGTAAACATCAGGAAATTGTTGTGGTATTTAGAAGAATATGTTTCTTCAGCATGTTCTGTTTTAGGAAAATAATAAAGTAACTGTTTTTTCCTCACCTATGTTTACTGGATCTGTTTTATAACTTTTTACATATTGTTTTTTAAAAATATTTTTACCACTTTTATTGGGCTCATTTTCTTTTGTGTAATGACACTGTTTTTTTTTGTTTTTTTTTAATCATTTTGTTATGATTTTTTTTTATTATTATGTAAAGCTGCCCTGTGATGTATTAAAAGACAAAATACATTACAATGGTAAATAAAGTGAGACAGTAACAATGCAATCTGAAGGAAAATTATAGGCCATCCATACACTTTGTCTGTTTTAATTTCTCTGATTAAAGTGTGCTAGCATTACAGAGGACTGCAATAAAATGGCCCATTTCGATGAACAGTTCCCCACTCCAGAAAATGACACTATCAACATTTATTTTATTCCAAGCTATTTATTCTGTGAAAATCTGGAACCTGATAATGATGAGAAACATTGGTTAACTTAAGCCCTGGGAGCCATTTTACAATCCAAACCCATGATACACTGTATGAATAAGTACACACGAATGAATTTTCAAATAACTTTGAGCTTATGTACTGTATTTATGTAACAGAGACAATATGTGGTTTAGTGACATTCCATAATGTGTCTCAATTATTACAGTCACACCATTATCCATGTGAACTCAGACTATATTTCAATTGTTTACTGTTTTTTTAGCTGATGTATAATGTTTTAGAATTAATTTTTATAAATTCATTTATAGATTGTTCATTTTTCTTAACGTAGTAATGTTCTTTGCCTTTATTTGACACTGTAAGACTTCCACAAAAACTACAAAAGACTCTGGATTTGAAACAATGAGACAGGGAGCATTTGATTAGTGTCCCATTAGACCTTTTGGATTTTATTTTTTAAATAAAAAAGCAAGCTTACTGAACCTATTAAATAATTATAATTAAATATATGCAACATAGTAGGTCTAATTAGTTCATGTTATTACTAACGCAGAATGAACAGGATTTGTTTTAAAGTTCGGATTATACCACTAATAAAAATACACAAGCATTCCAATGTCAACTATCAGAAAAGTCATTTTATTCAAACATTAAATCTCTACCAGGTAATCTTGAACCTATTCACCCATAAAGACGTTCACTTGACATAACATTAGTTACTTTAGAAACTTTGGTTATCCCAGTACCCTGGGAGCCATTTAACAGATTAAGCACAAGCCTCATCTTTATGTGTGTAGATATATCAGTGTCTGTTTGATTAAAATAACTTGTTCTCCTCTGTTCAGTTTGATCTAAAAGAGAACCCCGGTTTCTTACCTCAGGATAGCTGTCTTTGGCGAACACGTGCAGCAGTGCCGTTTTGCCGCACTGAGTGTCCCCGACCACCACGATCTTACAGCGACTGATCTGTCCCTGTCCCTGTCCCTCCATCAGCGTACCGGTGAGAGCGTCCCCGTCAGAGCCGCGCGCGCACAGCCGCAGTGCCGAACACCATGCGCTGCTGACGGCCAGAGTGCGCGGCGATGAGGGAGAAACCGGAGCAAAAATGTACAGAGTCCGTTTGGGGAGCTCAAAAGAGATTGGTGCCTTCTGAGAGACTGAGAGAGACAGAACTACGACTCCTTAAACCTCCTCTGACAGTAGATCAGCCTCTTGGTTCCCACAGTGACGCCACGCTCCCTGTAACCTCTTCAGCATTCAGCCGAGCGCGTGGCTCACGCCTGTCACCTGCTCTGCATAACCACGCCTTCAGAATCGCCAGCATCCAATCAAATTCCGGGGCGTGTCTCTCTTTGTTCTCATTCATAACATTTACGCAATTTCGGGATGGGTGTGTCCTTAACAGTGCACTTATACAGGTTGATGTGAGCGACGATTTCACAGCGCGGAAAAAATTAAATGTGTATTTTTTTTTACAGTAATAATACATTATGTGGTATTACTTTGTGGATATGTAGGCCTATATAACTTGTCTAGTCATTTTAAAGTGGCCATTCTCATCCCTTTAACCAGACATGGTTAAAAAATAAACTTGAATGAGCAAAAAAAATTATCATGGACATTCCATTGATTTGATATCATTCGATCTGATTCATGCAATAGCAATGGTTTGTTATTGTAAGGAAACAATGGCTGATTCAGAAGAAAGGCTATTTAGCAGTGTCTTTAAAAACGATTGCCTCGCCCATATCAGCCCAGCCCAGATACTGAACCAAATTAAGTTGGACAGACATACTGGCGTGTGAATCTATATACAAGAGATTGTTCTAGTTCTTAACTGAACAAGTTTCCTTCTAGAAGTATCTATGGTCATCTCTTCCACCCGGATTGTCAAGATTTTCAAGCCTTTTTCATAACCAGTTTAGAAAGGGAACCTCTGGTTCCTCAGGGTCTGTCCACTACAACACTTCATAAGGACAATAACAATGACTTCATATGTGACAAAAGAAAACCAAGCAAACAATGCAAATAATATCTGGCTGAATGATGAAAAAGAGCACAATGACTTCAGACATCACTGAAATGTCTCATCTGTTGATTTGAAGACAATGTCTATCGGGGTGTATACAATTCAGCTAGTACAATTCACCTTTATACAAGAACAGACAATTCAGGCTCAAAGTTTTTGTTCAGCTGTGGAAATCAGATGAAAGTGTACAACTACTAAAGGTCATTTATTGAAAACCTCATTAGAGAAAAAGCAGACAGAAGTCACATCACCATATGTTTTTCATATATGAAAGTCTGTGCCCAGAGACCCCTGAAATTGGCTACAGGTTCCCTGTGACCTTGTGTTGGATAAGAAGTACAAAAAATGGATGGCTGGATTATGCAAGTATAAAGTAATCACATGTGGAAAAAGATTATGTGGGATGCTGCATTCTACCACCTATACCCTGAACCCATGCAACATGATATGAGTAAGTGATCATGCTGATATACAGTATATCATTCAAGTGGAAAATTGCACATTTACATTTGCATTTACATTAAGTAAAATTAAATTTAGAGCCATGCTACTTTACTGAAAGGGCTCATAATATTACTAATAACTACTCATAATATTATTAATATAACATTTGTCCCTAACTGTGACCTCCAATTTTATGGTCTGTAATCAAACCCACAGAAAAAATACCTTGATTATGTCAGACAGTACAGATCTTTCTAGAGGTTGTTTCATGTTTAGTATGTTTTATTTAATTCTTTTCTATATTACAATTATATTGTTTATATTTTTTGATATATTTCTCTAAGCATATTGCATTGCTACAGATTCCA
>JAOTRN010000025.1:18548716-18559670 GCA_028566695.1 Bagroides melapterus | reverse complement strand
CACACACACACACACACACACACACAAAGTTTAATTAAACTTAAATTCAGTTTCAGGAAGGCTGGCAACGTCTTATTCCACTACTGACACAATACTCTCATCTCCCACGTTTCCATTTCACCAGTCATTTATTAGCGGACGTTCGACCCCAGCTGCACTGCCAAATCGTTTTGGATTTATTTCTCTAATTTCACTTAGTAAAATGAATCAGTTATGATCATATATATATACACTATACTCAATATCAGGCTCTGTATTAGAGACTGGACTCCTTAAACGTACAGTATGGACTAAAAACCTCAAACTTCCAATTTATGGACTAAAATCAAACTTCCTCTTACCTCAAATTAATTAATTTATCTGTTTGTATGTTTGTTTGTTTACTTCTGAATTGGCTCAAGATTAGTCTTGTAACGTCTACGTTGAACCATGTAACTGAAGGTTTTCCAGGAGAACCTCTATGCCAGGTAGCCTCACACCGTCAGGGTCTCTGCTTTGGTCTCTGCTTTACTGTCTGTGTAGAGCTTTGCATATTCTCCGTTTGTCCTCGTGGGTTTCTTCTGGCTTCTCCGGTCTCCTTACATCTTCGAGATATATGCTGATATAAGTGAGTGAACGTGTGTGTGAACTGACTGACATCCACTGTGTATTCCCAGTATAGGCTATAGATCCAGAACAACATTTTAAAAAGATAATCAATCAATCAATCAAGACATATTCAAGGGATTAATTACCAATTACCAATTGGATTAATAACCAATTAACAAAAATGTGATGTAAACATAAATACATTAGAATATACCCAACAACGATTTTATTAAAGAGTAGATAAATATTCAAATTAAATAAAGTGGTGCAGTGATTCAGCACGCAGAATTGCCATCTCACAGCTCCGGTGTCCAAGATTATTTTTTTCTGAAGAGCAACTGCACCACTTTATTTAATTTGTATATTTGGAGAAACCATATAATCGAATCCGTTTGAGATACTGAACAACTCAGCGTGATTTTTAGTCAAGTGTCTGATGGTTTAGGGTTGCAGTTTGAGCAGTGTTAAACTGAAGGCTTGAAGCATGCACTATTTGAGGTAAATTGGCCGAAAACTGATAACGCCAACTCAGATTCAAGTCTTGGCTGACTGACAATTTATGTGGGTATTAAAATACTGTGTAACTCAGTTCTTGGGCTAAACAATTCCTGTAAATGCTTACCAATTCATTTCAATCAGGACACGCCTGTAACGAATCAATTAATGGCTTATTTCTCTTGTGTGTGTGTGTGTGTGTGTGTGGGTGGGAGCATTATGGGTAATTTGCCAAATAAAACTGTGCTACACCAACCACACTAAAAGCTCTACTACACTCAAAGCATCTTGCTGTTACTAATCAGAATCTGTCCAGCTTTGCAGCTACAAGTGACAGCCATCTTAAGAATAGTTAAATCACTCGATAGTGATGAGGGTTTACCAGGCAGTTGTACTATTTCAAAAGACCCTTCTAAGACTTTCCAATACCTTTCTAATACTTTTTCTCTCTCTCTCTTTTCAGAAAGCGTTGTGCATTTTTTCTGGGATTTTTTTCATCAAACAAAAGAGATATTTATATTTCTTCAATGGTGTATATGGAACATATACAGCTATATGTTGTTCATTATTTGGTGTAAATTTAGAAATTATATGGTTATATGGGTATTTCTATATACAGTTGCTTTTATATATACTTCTATATACATCGTTACTTCATTAAATAGGGGTTAATGATAAAACATATTTTTGTGCTTTTTATCAGTTCAATAAGCTCAAGATTACTGGAACATTTAATATTGTTCATTTTCACAATGTAATCATTGGGGCTACAGTGACCCCAAACAATGAGGAAGCAAAGCAAAGCTCAACAGAACATGAGAGTTAATGCAGCCAATCCTGTTCTTGAAGTAGCGCCTTTCCTCACAGTGTTTTCCCTGCGATAACAGATCCACTTCATTTTATAAAGGACTGGTAACTAACTGATGAGCTGAATTGTGTGGAAAACACTGAACTGTGCAGACCAAAGTCCAGAACCATTTGGTTATGGAGTAATGATTAAGAATATTTCTTATACTTTAAAAAGAAGTAGAAGATTAAAAAATTAAATAAAATCCTCATATTGTTATAGTCAGCAACCAATAACTAATTGTACTGGGTAACGTTCCCTGTTTTTTTAGCGCTTAAACAAATCGGAATGTTTATTCATTAAACATTCTGGCCAAGATTGTCGATTTATTAAATCATTTATATCACCAGAAGGTGGTGCTGTTTTACAACTCTGACTTGTGTTAAATAACATTAAAAATTCAACATGATGTGTGGTTGTCTTCTTGACTGATACGTCATTGGAGTATGAAGTTAATCATAATTAAGGCTCTACTAATTGAATGGATGTAACGATATTTTATTGTTTACTGTCTATTAAGAAATCTCTGATGGTCATGTGATCATGTTTTCCAACTTCTGAGACCTCAGATGCTAAGTAATCATGATGTAGTGCCTCCGACGCCCACTCACTACTTCCTGTTTCTCTTCGCTTCCTGTGCACATTGCCGAGTGCTTCTTTGCACACTTTCCCTGGTCTTTAGCTGGTGTAGTTGAGCGCGTGTGGGTGCATGCGCGTGCATGACTAAGCCCATGCATTTATCATTTAGCAGCTGTTTGTTTCCGTTTTGTTTTGAATAAGAAACAGTGCGGTGTTTACCAGCCTGCAGTTATTATGGTACGGGGAGTATCAGTGTTTTTGAAGAAGTGGTACCTTTTTCTTCTTCCTGGAAATTTGGATATAATGTACTTTAAAATGAGTTAAGCTACATAATTGGACAATTTTAAATGTAAAGGAACACTATATGCAAAAAAAAAAAGTGAAAAGGAATAGTATAACTTACCTTTTCCTTTATTTCTGTAAGTGTACTCTCAGTGTATAGTGCATACTTCCTTAGATCATTAAACAAAAAGAGGAAGATCAGTAATGCACTGTACATCAGGCTAGCTTACTTACTTTGGGAATACTAGGCTGTGCATGTTGACAGTAAGAACAATAGTTCATATGCTTTCTGAGATTTCCCAATCCGACCTAGAGAATTGGGGGAATAAACAGACATTTCCTTCTGACCTCTCTCTCTTTCTCTCTCTCTCTCTCTCTCTCTCTCTCTCTCTCATGCACACACACACACACACACACACACACCATTCTGGCTCCCAAATCCTATTTCCACCATTTATGTATTATTTCCTTGACAAGCTGATTTCTCCTCACCCCATACAAATGATACACATTCCTCTCCACAAACCACTCAACTTTAAATTTGTTGTTCGACCACAACATTCGAAGGCTTGCGCCTTAGCCTAATCATATTAAAATCGATGGCTCGAGACAAATTGAATTTACAAATTTATACCTCATATGGAGTCAACCAGCCAAAACATGTTTGCGTACAAATTGTCTTGCACTGGAGCTACGAGGTTAACCTTCCACCAATTAGCATCATTCAAACAGCATGACCAAATTATCACATGCTTCTAACCATATCAAGCTGTTAAGTAGCTAATTTCAGTTCTGTTCTATAAAATGAACAAAAGGTGTGGTGGCAATTTAAACTAGAAATTACTTTAGGTATGTTAAATATGGAATTATTTTATTATATGATTGATAAGTGATCAGTTCCAACTAAAAGCGATCTTGAATGAGGGATTTGGTCACATGAGATGACAAGCTTCAACTTAACATAATATGTGTTTATTCATTGAAATGCTTTTAGATGTGAATAAATGAAATATTTTGGTTTAGGCATTCTTCAAGCTCAGATCTTCTGATTTACTCATCATGGACATGTAATCAAGTTAATTTTTATTTATTTATTTATTTTTTGTTTGTATTGGGTAATATCTGTGCGACTAATTTCTATTTCATATATTAGTTACTGGTCATAATGATCTTGCATAGTAGGTAGCCTATTTTCACTTAATACCTTAAGATATATAATATGAGGAACTATAAAACAACTTTGAAGCCACTACGGTAATTTCATAATGTAGCTATTTATTTAGCACCAAGCAATAAATGTTTTATTTGATTTTTTTTATTGATTTTATATTATAATAGCAATTAGTAGCTGTGGCCTATACCTAATTGGGCGTTGGCATCCCTTGTTTAAAAAAAAAAAAAAAAACGTCTCATCATACTGTTCGGTTCGGTGATTCTGCTTCTCCGGTTTTTCCTCGTGTCCCCGCCTCTCCCCGTTCTCACACGCCCTTTTGTAAGAAAGCTTGTCATGCGCGGGTCATTGTAGTCGTCGCGTACATCTCCCAGCACTCCCTTCGCTCTCTCTCTCTTCCTCTGTGATTTTTCTCCACGCCCTCAGGCGTTTAGCTCACAGCCGCGCTGAACGCGTAGAGAGGACTACAGGTCCCGTTTGCGTGCTCACCGACGACTCTTTTTATTTTTTTCGTAAAACGCGTGAAACAGCCGGTCTTTGAGGCTTTTCTCAAACTTCAGTTTGCACCGCACGCGCACCCACCGACAAACACACCGCTTTTCACCATGTCAGGCGAAGACGCGCCCGCCCAGCAGCAGAACGCCGAAGAGCAAAAACCGCAGCAGCAGCAACAGGATGGCGAGTCCAAAAGCGAGTCGCCCAAAACCGAAAACAAACCGGAGGCAACGCCCGCTGAACCTGCAGCTGCTGCTGCTTCAGGCGAGGCGGCTGCGGCGGCGCCCGCGGACAAACCCGCCGAGGAGGACACGTTCAGCTACCGTGCGCTCGTGCTCACAGGCTACGGCGGCTACGACAAAGTGAAGCTGCAGGTGAAGAAAGGAAAGCCGGCGCTCAAGAGCGGAGAAGTGATGGTGCGCGTCAAGGCGTGCGGCCTCAACTTCGCCGACCTCATGGCACGCCAGGGGCTCTACGACCGTCTCCCGTCTCCGCCGGTCACACCGGGAATGGAGTGCTCGGGAATCATTGAAGCCGTCGGTGAAGATGTGACGGACAGAAAAGTAAGATATTTTATTTCACATCTCATCTTAACAAGATTTCAGGTTCAAAGTTTAACACTTTGTCATCGACGTTGCCATTATCACATTGTTTAAATAGCTTGTTGTCCTAAATTGCACAGTACACTAATAGTAAATCTAACTAGTACTCCACCTCTGGTAGCCATGGTAACGCATGTTAGCGTAGGCTGAAACCATTCCTAGTGCTGTAGAAAGCCAATACGGTTTAAGACGCAGCCCATATGTCGCTTGTGTTTAGGAGGAGACAATGACGTGTCCAGATTTTTTAGAGATAGGGGCAACAAGCAAAAGTAAGACTGGCAACGCCTTATCAAGGGGTAGACAAGGAGGCACGTGCATACTGAGTACTCAATGTGAATGAATGTGTTCCACGGTTATTTTAATGATTATGAATTGAGTAAGGTTAATATACATTTTACGATATATAAATTGTAATCAGAATATATGTTGAAATACTTAGCTCAAGGATGGGCACCCTGTGCCACCCATGTGACCACACCCGTGAGGGTAGTTTATAGCCTGTCGTCTGCATCAACTGGCTCGCGCAGCTATGCTGGGTGGAAACGCGAAGCATTCTTCAGTTACCTTTACATGTTACATTTAAGCACCTACCGGTTTCCTATAAAAACTGGTAGTTACAAACTGTTATTCAGTGAATGAGACTCAGCCACCGCCCCTTGCGTCCACACCCGTCACAGCCGTCTCTCGAGTGATTGACAGCCTGTGCAGCCGCGCAGCATCCTGGGAGGATGTCTGATCCAAAGACGGCTTTGTCTGACACTGATAAGCGACTAAATGTTCGTTTCCTGGAGGAAAACTCGACATGCAGTTCCTCTGACACAGTGAAGCGTGGTGATTGTCACGGGCTTGGCGTGGTTCCGGGGTTAGGGTGGTGGGTGGTGAGGTCAGAGGGTACATTCAAGCCCAAGTAACTTTGTATTACATGAAGGCAATGAGTGCATTCATTACGATGGGAAATAACTTCTCTTTCCTATATAGTGCACTTTGTGTGCTGAAGAGACTTGGGGATTCACTCTTTGTCACCCCCACCCAAAAGTGGAAGAAAAGGGCGAGGCGCGCGAGTAGAGAGAAGGAGAGCGGGGATATTATGCAAATATCTGCACGCGCCTTTTGTCATCTGCCTCGCGCGCCTGGAGCCAGGGGACGCTCTCAGACGTCATCAATCTTTTTCCCCCCATTTTTTTTCTTTCATAAACGGAAACAGATTGTCTTTTCTTTAAACAACTACGCCCATATATGTAGGCTTCCCGCTAATGGATGCGTGTAGTTTGCATTTGTAATGCTTTAAACACCGCCTCATAAATACGGTCATTTATTTAAAATAAACCTTCTTTAGAAATTCTCTGATGAATTTGTAGTAATAAAGATTTTCTACACACAGTTAATCTGTGTAATTTATTCTTAGGCGTTCAGACAGTGCGCTCCATAGGAACAAATCGATGAGTCATTGGTGATGCGCGTTGCGCCGGGTTGCCAGATTAGGTCACCTATATACCTCTAGTCATGATTACAGGAAGAAAAGAGCTGTGTTCTTTAATTAAGATTTCAACCTGAATTTATTTTATTCAGTTATTCGGTTATTTACGATATGTAATGCTTATTCGTTATTCTCTGGTGCAAACCTCAATCTTTTTTTCTTGGAGAGATTTCTTCAGTTGTTTTATTGCTTTTAGTCATTTTAAATGTTTGTGTAGGTGTAAAAGCCAAAATATTTCATTGAATGTAATATGCCAACAGTGATTTGCTAAATAGCAAACATGGAACAATTGCCTCATTTGCATCTTTTAAAGAAACGGTATCTAAAAAAAATTGGAATACACACAACATAATTGGTAATAAACCACACTGTCAAAATTAATCTATGTAGATTATGCATACTTCATACAGTATGATTCAGTGTAGCCATGGTCTTATATCCACAAAGGGAAGGTGTGGCTTTCATTTCAAACACTTCCGATTCCACATGAACTTAATCACATCATCTTGATCTCCAATCAACTATCAAGTGCAGCCTCTCTGGCCCTTAGTACATAAGATGATCTTGTGTGTAATGCAACTATAGCCTACACAAGTAGGAATCAGTACAATCTGGCAACTGGGTTAGTATCCATGACGACACCTCATGGCCTGACAGCTCACTGAAAACGTCTGTTAGATTAGAAAATATGAACCTAGTGAGAAGAAAGATGGAGACACCTGAGACATGGTGTGAAGCATTGTGCAGCCTCTTCGTAAGTATTTGTACTGAAAGGGGAGTGGGGTGTGTGTGTATGTGTGTGTGTGTGTGTGAGAGAGAGAGTGAGAGAGCATGAGCGAGCAACAGAGGAGGGGGAGAAGATGCTGTCTCACCCAGATGAGCAGATGGATATCAGACAGTCCTGTTGCCTTTTGTCCATCACTGTCTATTTTCAGTCTCTTTCATCGCTGAAATCAGATTAAAATCCCATCTTAATCCATTCTTGTCAATCACACACCCAAACAGGTTATTGTTCAGGGACAGACAAGTCACGCCAGCCTCACGCTGCTCATAAAGACCCACAAAGATGCACCATGTCACACTTTCCTCACACCCTGCTGGTGCTGAATAAGTGCTGAACATGTGCATTTTGGAATCTGCTGATGCTAAGTGCAGTTTTATAACGGAGGAAGAGAAACACACTCGTATTCTTGGGAGTAATAACATTACATGACCTAACAATGAAAGACTCGCTCTTAAAATGTTCTTGTTGTCTGGTTTATATAAATACTGTATTATCCACACACATTTATCAGAACCCTGCTGCAGGGATCAGTCACATCTGGTCTCTATTATATATTCCTAGCTTTCACTGTCAGGCTGGAATTTCCTCCTGTTTCAGTCTCTTGGTCTTTCTGTCTTTTTCTGTCTGTAATATTTATCCTCCCTCTCTCTTGTTCTTCTGCAGTCACTCTCCCTCCTTCTCTTTTTTTTTTCTTCTATATACATAGCTGATTAGAAGCTCATTAAAATCACCTTCAATCCATGTCAATAAAAAAAAAAGTTCTATAAAAGATGACAATGTTCATTTTAAAATTATGTTGTGTATTTAACACAAAGTAAACAAATATTACAGTATGTCTATTGAATCAGCATAACTGGTGGTTTGCCCTATTTGATCCTCTTTGGTTAACTCACCATAGAACCACGGCTATAACTGTATGACTATTATTAAAATTAATTACCTAATACATTTATTTTTCCAAGTAAGTACGTTTTTCTTGGGAAGCTGTAACGGTTTTATTCTAAAACCCTACAAATGAGAGTTTCACAACAAAGATAAATCCCAATCTTGTAACACTCTTACTTTGTAACCAAGCATACTGTGACATGATTGTGATTTTATTTTTTTTTTCCCTTGTCTGACACCAGCAAGAATGTTTGTCTGATAAAATTGTAATTGAATTCAGACACTGTATCAGAAATAGGGCCAGCAGACATGTCAAATACTGCTGTTTAATTTTTAATGCTGTTTTGGCATTTGCAGTGCTGTTGTTGCAGAAGGTTGCAGTATGCTAATTAGCATTTAAACAAATCAATAAATGTGGCCTAGGAGTATTCTTGACCCACTGCACACACTCCACATGAGTGTTTCAGCCAGTGCTCTAATCAATTCAACAAATCATTTAAGAAAAGATTCTGTGCAGAACGCACGAGGAACCTTTCTCGGTAGGCGTATATATGTTGTAATATCTAGCACCTGTATATTTGTTTTAGATTATATTTCATGTCACACACTGGAATTGTTCAGGATTAACCCCGGCTGAGTGACTCTAAGTGAACTGGGGGATCTATTGAGAGAAGCTGCATGATTATGAAACCGCAATGTCACGACAGTGCAGCAGTGTCACACCAGTGCATAACTCTTGTTACATCTTGGAGATAAAATGTCAAAGCAGACAAACTAGACCCCTGAAACTGCAACACTGGTCCAGCGCTCTACACCCCTATAGTCTTGTGTGGCTTGTACCTCCAGTACAGCTGTCTCCTAAAATTCAGGTTCACTTTTCAGAGGCTTCAGAGAAGAACCCATTTTTGAAGGCGGAGAATCTTCATTGCAGGAACCATTTTTCGGGACACCATCCGTAATACCTCCATGAGGCCCACCTCTTTCATTTTTTATTTTTACTGGCTGATATTAAAATAAATTTAGAACCACAAGAAAAAGACGTCTTGTAGTACAGCAGTCCTGACAGCACCAAAGAAAAATAACGTCTCTCATTATTGATCTGCTGCTCAAACTGCTTGAACATATCTGATCTCTGTCCAATTATCACCACCTTTAACATTATATTACCTATAACGAACTGTTAATTTTATTTAATTGTTTTTATAATTGCTAGTATGAATGGGGAGGCGTGGTTTCCAAAGAGTCTGTTATTATCGAAGAGTCCAGAACATTGGTGCTAATGTCAGTTGGCTTATCTTCTGTGTTTATTATGAAAAAAGATGGCTCTATTGGATCACATTCCAGCGTACCTCAATAAACCTGAAAAAATATCACGCTCTTACACAAAATGGTCAGCAGCCCCGATAGTCAAAAAATTTTTTTTGTTACATTCTACTCTTCCCACATCCATATATCTCTGCTTGAGGTAAACCATCCAAAAAACTGAGGAAGATACTTGGGTTTGAAGTTTGGACTTATTAATTAGCTAAGAGCTTTTCAAATAAGGCTTTTTTCTTCTTCTTCTTCTTCTTTTAATGATCATGTCATCTACAAAAATTCCCTAATAAGAAGTGCAAGAACTTTTTAGCACCTTGGTATTATGTGTAATCAGTATAATCAGTTATAAATCTTTCCCTGTGATAACTCCTTGCTTAGTGTTATGATGTTCTCCAGGGAGGAGTTTCTGTAGACCGACACGCACGTTTGCACGAACGCGTTTGCCGTCTTTGTCGGCTCCTGCTCTATATACGCAGGGTAGAGAGGGTATGAAGTGAACCCAGCATATGTCTTTAGAGCTGAAAGTGCATGAGACTGACTCATGATGGTTGTTCAGTCGAGGCGCCCACGTCTATTGACCGGTGCTGCCCAATTAGCTGGAGTAGAGAGGAACAGCACAGTAAAAGAGGAGGTGGAGGTGACACCGGCGAGAAAGGGGGAGTGAGTGGGTGAAAGAGTGGGAGGAGGGACAGAGTGAGAGTGAGGGGAAATGATGAGGAGAGAACAATTGGGACAGGGTGTGCTGGGAACAGAAAGAAATGACGGCGATTGAAAGAGGAATCAATCTTTAATTGGTTGCAACAGACAGCTAGGTTCATATCTCCCTCGGGTCTGTTAGTGTGTGTGAGGGGAGAAAGGGAGCGAGTGTGTGTGCGTGGGTGTGTTAAGAGTGAAAGGAGTGTGCACAAGAGCACTCTATCTTGTGTTTGCCCAAATGAATGTGTATGTAGTGTATGTGCATAACCACGTAGCTTCGTGTGCGCGCTCGCTCGCTCGCTCGCTCGCTCGCCTCGTGGTTATTGAAGCTGAAGAATCTGGCTGCTGCTCCGATGAGCGCAACTCATCCTATTAAAGGCAGAGCAGGAGAATGAGGGAAGGAGACTGGAGGCTGTAATAAAGCAGAATGAAGGACAGGAAGTGGCAGAAGTCTGTTCTGTTCATATATATCTGATAAGGATGTTGTATAATGAAGACGTCTTTACCGGATGTCTAAATTTGGGACACGCTAGATGATAATCAGGCCATTTTGAGCCACCTTGGATCATCTCACAAGGTTCCAGTGATCATCTATGTTCTTAAAATCTAATCTTAACTCATCTGTTCTTCACTCTTTGCCCTGCTCAGTATTTATGACTCAACATAATTTCAGTGTCATTTATTGTAAGACGAAGAAAAGCAGCTTTTCATGTTCACGTTGTCCTAGAAACTGTGT
>JAOTRN010000025.1:18504276-18520696 GCA_028566695.1 Bagroides melapterus | reverse complement strand
TTTTTATATCTAAAACGTGATTGTGAAGGTGAAGCAGATTATGAAGTAACTGTAACCCTACTTTTGGCCCACCCTGTATTAACAACAGTTCCAGGTTTTATTAAAATTGCAGTTAATATCAAGATTTATTTTTCACTTCCCAAGTCTTAAATATAACTCTTTGATTTTGATGATCTTTTCCTTTAAACACTAACATTTGATACTAGTCAATATCATCCTGTGATTTTATTATTATTATTATTATTATTATTATTTAAGAAGCAGAAAAGTGACCTTGTGGATATTCTGTATGGAACCCTGAAGTTCCCCAGACCTTATTTTGAGAACCGTGGGACTGTTTATATGTGAATAGGCTTCATTAACGTGTCTAATGTTTTAATACAGTTCATACAGTAAGAAAAATGTTAATGGGATCTGAAAAATAGTAATCAGTCTTGAAAGAAAATGAGCTTTCATTGAGTTGGTAGAAATGTGTCACTGTTACAAATAGTTAAATATTTAGAAGAGCCATTGATGCAGCACAAAGATTACAGGAAGAAAAATATTGATTATACAAAAGATGACATGCATATGTGGAAGTATATTTTGTAAAATCATCAATAATTCTAAACAAGTAAGTGTACTATTTAATGTAGGTGGTCAGTGTATTTCAGAAGAAATGCAAAGTCAAAAATAATTGGAAAAAAAAAAAATAAAATTCACTTGCATGAAAGTGTCTGCAGTTCAAATAAAGAATCACAATATTGTGTTCTTCCTCCATTCCTCATGTCTGACCCTGTATGATCATGCCGTATTCCACACTGTTCTCTGCATCTAAATCCTTTTTAATATTAGTGGTGACTTCTCTCATGCCAACTTCTATGTCTGCGCCTGTGTTTGCTCTTCATATGCCCACCTCCTACACCGTGCCCATGCTTGATCATATTACTGTCATGACTTTGCTGATGACTCACTTCATGACTGTTTTTCTTTCTGGAGCTGCTTCTGTGTCTACTCCCATGTCCGCTATGATTCCTGCTTCTATTGTTTTTCCTCCTTCCAGGCTTCTGGGATGTGCGCCTATTCCCATGCTCTGTATCCATGTGAGAACTTCTATGCTCCTGTCTATCTGAGCTTATTGGCGCGACTGAAACCGCATCATGATCTCTGTGGCTTTCAGTGAAGCAAAGATTACAGATCAGCTGGCGGTCAGTTCGACAATAGATCTCCAGTGGTACGTTGTGACGGAGACAGATATCCGTTCGAGTCTCCCTGTTAATGATGACTACAATGTGTTTTTCTCCACTGTTTGCTTTGTCGTTCCTAATCGTATGAGCCTCACCGTATGACTTGACGCACTCCTGGCAGAATCTGACCGCTTGTCTTTTCCGTTCAGTGCAGAAGCTACTGTCCATCTTTGCAGGTCCGGTGTTGCAAGGTGAGGCATCATGCAATCTTGCCTGTTTTAATTTCTCTACCACCTCAGCAAACATGGTGTTTTTGTTGAGAGCAGGTCTCTGTCTGAAGGTCTCCCTGCACTCAGGGCAGCTATAGGACTCCAAGTGCTTGTCCTCATTCCAGTAATCCTCAATACAATCCATGCAGTAGTTATGTCCACACGGAATTGTTACCGGATTCTCAAGTGGGTCCAAACATATAGGACAGCTGAAAGGATCCTGGTTCTTGAAATCTTCATCAGCCATTTTATAATTATTATCATTAAATATTCATCAAGTTGTATTTGTCAGTCTTGGTGTCTGTTAAAGAGCAAAATAAGAAATCCTCCTGGTTATATTTTGTGTGATTGGGCGTGAGAGTATGAGGATATGTATGCAGAAAACAAGTAAGGAGGTGTGGCGTATAGAGCAGGTCGTGTCACCTGTTTTACAGGTTCATCAACAAGCTACTCAAACGCTAAGAATCATTAAAAGAAAGTTACACAGCTTCACCATGGAAGTGGTTAAAGTGAAATATGACACTAAAATGGAAATATCTTTGACACTGCGGTGTTCCAGCAATGCTTTTAGCTACACCCAAAAGTGAGTGTTATAACAGAAGGAAATAGGAGTCATATTTGTGCTATGATGAAAAACAGAAGAAAGACGCCTGGAGCAATGTGGATATAAAATAAACTGATGACCAAAACAGGGCTGGGGAATAAAGTGGGAAAGAGTGAGTGAGAGTTGGAGTGCTTTGTTACAACTTTACATAAACAAGATAGAAATGATTTTAAATCACAAAATGACTTGCAAGCAAAATTTATTGCTACTCTGGTGTTGAGAGTCAAGACTTGATTCAAGGTTTTATCTTTGTGTAGAAAAAATAAACTTTGTTTTGACAGAATATGAGTTGGCCATGTTCGAAATAACCAGGATAATTCTTTTGTTCTTATTTGTGTGTGGCATAGAAAAGTATTAAAAAGTTTCATTTTAGTTATAGAAAAGGAGTAAAAAAAACCTTCAATTTATACAGTACTATATAATATGCTCTATACAATACTATAAAATAATTACTTCAAAAAGGTTATGAGAAATACTCGAACAAAAATGATCATAAAATGTCTCCAAAAAATTGTCACAGGTGTTACACAATTCAGTATTTTCTATTCGTACAATTCTATGTATTAGTGATTATAACCTGAATATACCTTATGAAACATTTTGATTTTATATCAACTTAATTACAAAAAAATTGCGACTGCGATTGCTGTCGATATCCAAATTTCACTTCATTTCACCTAATCCTCCTCAATCCCACAACTCCTCAATGCCTCAGCCAAGTCTTTAAGATATGTAGAGTCGGGATATCCGTTCCTGTAGACACACAAACAAACCTATCTACAGTAACCGGACATTTTGCTTACATAATAGGTATCATAAGTCAGAGATATCAATTAATGACATTAAATAACAATAACTGCATGTTGGGGTGGGGGATAAATATCATACTATGACCATTTTTATATTATACAATATGTACCAGGACATCGAGAATTAAAACTACAGTACATAAGAACCGTGTGCAAGAAAATTAAGCTTTGATTTACCTTTCTGTTTATTGTTCATTCAAATTTCATTTTCAACATCTAATGTTCCTTTTTGACAGCTTTGTTTTTCTTTGTCAATAAACCTGAATGCATTCTGACAAGATTTCTACCATATCTCCATATTTCATTATTCATTATTTATATTTTGTGTTCATTTGTAGAAAAACTCACCTGCTCTTCCCTCCTGTGATCTTGGTCTTATGCGGGATTCTGCTCCATGTTATTTTTGCTCTGCCGGTATTGTTATTTGGGCAAACAGTAAAGGTAAACCTTTGTTTAAATGCTCTCTCCAGGCATTGCAGTAAGACCTGCCCCTTTGAAGTGAGTGGCAAATAGGCCTCAAATTCACCTCCTTTGAATGGTAACCCAGGGTTAGGGTGTTCCTCCTATGTGAGGTACATAGCAGATGTGAGTATAATAATGTATCATTTTTACACAAATAGAAAATCTATAAGAAGAAAGTTCTCGTACTCCCTGGATGCCATCAGGTATACAGTAGGTAATTCTGGCTGTCCTGTATTGCTCGTACCCTGGCAAGCTCATGGACAGCTCTGTCCATCTCATGGTGCCCCGAATGCCTTGTTTCTGTTTTTGTCTTGTGCCCATTTCTTTTCCTTTAAGCTCTTCTGCATTCTGCTCCTCATCGAGTGAATGCGCTTGAATTGCCATTGATGGTTTTCTGGCTGTATTCACTTTAGAGCATACCAGACACTGAACATGAAATGCAATACAGTTAGAACACAGGAAAACACCACAGCTTGTTGGTGCACCATTCTCTCCACACACACAAGACTCCAACTGTTTATCGATTGGCAAGTTGGTCTGTTTCAAAGTCAGTGTAGTTGCTTTTTGGCTTTTCAGTGTAGTGAGTGATGATGGCTTCTGCCAATCATCCTTCAGGCCCAACAGCTCTACACTTTCCTCAGAGGATTTGTCAGGTAATGGGTCAGTCTTCTTTATTTCCACTTCTGATACCTTCTTAAGCATCTCTTTGGCAACCAGCTCACTATTAGCTCGGGTCTGATCTGATCTAATCTGACTATTGCTTTTAATTGGCGTCTGGTTAAATGACACACTGCCTTGACTTTGGTCCATACTTCCCTGATGGGTGAAGGTACTAACCAAAGATCCAGAATTATAAAAACCACCAAGAAACAATTCTTTTAACGTCTCATTGGCTTGAGAGCAGACTGATTTGGGCCCCATCAGGATTATAGCATCCTTTGCATTCTGCAGGACAATTTTTCTGGAGTATGTGCATATGTTTGCGCAGCATTCCTTGAACATATCATTTCCTTCAGTCACACCAAGATCTGCCAGTTGAAGGTTCTGAACACAAAAGTCTAAACCTATCACATCAACTAGCTTCTGAAGTTCACACTGACATAACTCAACCCTGGATGATTCTGATCCCTGTAGAGTAACCATGGTCGTATTCTTGTCTACATGGCTCTCAGCCACTTGTAGATCTGAGATCAGAGGTTTTAGTTCAGAGTCATATGCCTCTTTTATATAACTCCACATCAACGTAGGCACATTGACTGCCCTTGATACAGTGCTGCTTGGAAGTGCCTCCGCAGACACCCTACTATTTAGGCTACTGGATATTGGTCTAATAAAGGAATTTGTGGCAAGATATGACTTCTCATTGATCCCAGTCTTTTGTGTGTTTTGTTTTTGTAATGGGTGTCCTGAGAAACTATTTGTCCTTCTTAAGGAACAAGTAGAGGTGCTTGTAGATTCTAATGTAGTCTTGCCTAGTTTCTCTGTACAGGCATCTGCAGGTGTGCTAAGTGAAGCTTTGAATGCAGGTGGTACTTTGGAGGTACTTACAGAATTTGTTCTACTAACTTTGTGTGAGACCTGAACACTGTTTTTTAATGTACTTGTAAAGGACAGTGGTTCCATCTTTTGAAACAAGATGTCGTCTTCTACATTATTCACACCAGTGACTTTGAAAGCACTAACTTGTGAAGCCCTGGTTTGGTCATTATTGACTGAACCTGCTGTACCAAGGGAGGAATTTGATGGCATTGTCAACGTGTTAATGCCTTTGGTCAAATCTTGATGCTCGCTAGTTCTCCCTCTTTCTAAATGGCCAAACCCCAGTAAGCCCATATCAGAGTTCTTAAATCGAGCAGCTAGTTTGTATTCCTCCCCAGTCCTTACTCTTCTCTCAGCATCAGAGATTCTCATTTTAGGAGTCATTGTACTGGATTCACTACCTCCTCTGGCTATTTGCATTGGCTTTGTTTCAGATGTTGAGGAAAAAGAGTAAAAGGGAGATGATGAAAGTGAGGTTTCTTGCTTTTTAGTCAGATTTTTTTTATCAGATGAACCAAAGAGGAGGATCTGTTTGGCCTGAGAGACCTCACTGCTCTCACCTACAATATAAACGTGGGTCTGATCAAAACTGAGCATCACTTTGGGCAGTAATGACTCTAAGTTCTTAAATGCAGCAGTTTGTTCTCCGTGCAGTTTAAGGGCACTTCTTGGAATCTGAGCTCTTCTCAGTTTACTCTCTACCTGCTGGTAAAGCTGACTCAGCTCCTCACGGGCTTGGTTCATTTGTGTTTCTGCTTTTGCCCCAGTCTTAAATTTTGCATCGGATTGCAAGTACAGTGTGGTGACTCCTGCAGCTGTGACATCGACCACATGCACACCGTGATTTTGCAATATACTCTTGTACTCCTCACTTCTGCTACAGAGATATGCAAATACATCTGATTCCATGATAAGAGACAGAGCCTCCACTTCTACTGCATCTACCCAGTCTTTTATTTTCTCATCAGAGCATGTTTGTGCCTGTGATATTTTTGCACTGTTCACTGCTGGACTTGGATACCTGGATTCCTGATGCAAAGAAACAACTCCATCAAAGTCAAGTCCATGGGGTTTGTCTGGAGTGTTGTCTTTTCCTTTCTGATGTAAATGGCCTTTTTCACTTTCTTGTGCAAAGAACAACCTCTCGTCACTTGGAGTTTCAAAGTCAACAAGGAGCTCTTTCAAGTGAGACACAACATCACTGACCTCATAATAAGGTCCCTTTATGGTGCAGTGCCTCTGAGGCGTAATGTAACGGACGCCAAGGCCAGGAAACTTTCCAGTGATGGTTTGTATAGTCTCTTCACCCATTGGCAAGTAGTTACAGTCTATGGTCACAGACATATCACAAATTACCTGGAGAAAGAAACATGAGAAATATAAGAGCACTGTATTTTATATTACTAACATGAAGAAAAAGGCAATTATATCCTGAATCTTTAACATATGGTTGTTTGTCCTCCTTGCATACCTTGTTCAGATGCAGTGACTCCTGCCGTGGAAAACTGAGAGAAAGCTCATACATCTTGCCATCCACCTCTAAAATATGTGGTCTGTGACTGTGCACACTCCGAGCAACTGCAGGAACAGAGGAAAGATCATATTAAGCAAATATGTGCAATATTGTACATGGAATCATGGGTCAGCATTTTACCAAATCAGCTTGTTAATTAAAAGAAGCCAAAGCTTATTAAGACTCATCATCTTAAATTCAGAGAATTATGTGGCAAAAGAGTAATAAAACACTGGTATTTTTTTCTTTTTTAACACAAACACAACATCTCACAAAATGCATTTATCTCTCCACCACATTTTTGTACCATAATGAAGCAACTTGTGCTATAAGGTCATAAAATTCACTTCATGGTCTATTACTTTATTCCTAATGAACTAAGAATTAGTTCTTTTTGTTTGTTTGTTTTTTTGTTTTGAAAAAAAAAAAAGGAAAAAAAACCTTATCACTCGCACACACTCTTTTATAAATAAAGAGGGAGAGACCTCCGCTATCTTCAAAGGTAATGAAGGCACACGGATCTGATGCTTTAATGCTGATTGATGATATCTCTCCACCTCCGTTCCGCTCTCGCAGAAAATGGATCATTAGTTTATCTTCTAGTCGGTCGTGATCCATAGAGTCTGGAAGCCCGCGAACACATACTGTGTGCCCCATTTCCGCCATCTTCTGGAGAAATGAGATGCGAAAAATAAGAGTGGGGGCGGATTATTATTATTATTATTATTATTATTATTATTATTATTATATTACATTAGCATATTTTTTTATATTGCAAGTACAGATAATATTGAATGACGAGCTGAGGTAACTGAACTAAAACACAATATCTTTTATAAACATCGGAATGAAATTTAAGAAAGTATTCAGAAATGTGGCAAAGTTGCAACAGGAAGTTGTTTTTCAGTTGTACCTTCGTGTCACGGATGATCTAAATTAGATTATTAACCGGTTCCTGAGGTAAATACAGGTCGAACGGTCGTCCTCTGTTTGGTTATCTTACCACTTTGTAGCATTGTTTGCATTTTATTTGTCCCACGCCTATTCAATTCCTGTATTCTTTGAGCGTGTGCTGACGAAAAGAAAAGTGAAAGAAGCTGTGAAAAAAGTGTCGTAGTGTCATGGAGATTTAAAGAAATAGCCCCTACAAGCACTACAGGACTAACAATGGCGCTAACAGATGCTAATAATATCACATACTATTCTTCATAATGACTTCGAATATTATGTAACTTAAAGGGGACAAAGTATTTAGTCCAATTTCAGTTATATTTTTTCCCCCAAATAAGCAAATACTGTACATAATAGCGATTGTATACAGTATATAAAGATACTACATTTTGTTATTGTTATGGAAAAATATGCACGTGCCTTATGTGGATTGAGCAAGTTAGTATGCCAAGTAACTGTTGTTTATAGATTTATTTATAAAACAAAATGTAAAAGAATGCTTTGTTTGCTGCACCTTTATAACTTTCTTAGCAAGTGGAAGTCGGGGGCTGCACCTCAGAGCACCTACTCTGACATCAGTCCCTGACATCACTAATGCTCTTGTTGGTGAAATCCTCAAAGCCACACTCAAGAATTAAGAGAAATGCCATCCTTAGGATCAACGTTTATTATAACAGCCACCTGGGGAGGAATGCTCAAAAAACATGTGGGTTTTATGGTCAGTTGTCTGCATACTCATGCAATTGAGATGAATTGAATCCACATCTATTGTAGGAACACAATGGTGTATACATATACTCCAGTATAATCGCTGAGTCGTTCCATGACTGTTGTGACGTGTAATATATTCAGATATCTCCATGATTATGGTGGCCACAGTATTCATTTGATTCAATTCAATTAATCTAACTGAGTCTTAATATAAAATACTTGTAAATATTGTATATATTTCATGAACACATGAGATCTCGAGGAACATAATTCGTGCCCTTAAAATATTAACTTGTGACCTTGAGAAACTTGACTCATGGCCTAAATATATTAATTTATGGCCACACCTTATTAAGAATAACCAGGTTACATTTAAAACAAAAAACATGTTGTGTATGATGCTAATGTTCCATTTCTAAAGGCCATTTAGCCCATAAAAAAGCTTTGATTAAACATAGCATGTTAATTTAATTCCTTTTATTTACCAGCAGCCGGTCAGGGGATACAAACTTTTGAATTCTACTGTGTCCTGGCAAACGGGTTAAATTGCTGAGTAGGATTTGATCTGATCAGAAAAATCTGATGAGGAAAAAAAAACTATTTTGACTACAACTGTGACATAAATAGAAATATTTATATTTACTGCGCCCTCAACCGGCAGTTTTCTGAAAGTGCAATGGTATATCGTCTGACATTCTTCTATTTATACCGCCAGCTTGAACTGGGGGTCAACAATATCTTTTGACTGGCTGTGCAGTTTCTCAGAACGGACATTAGCTCGGATACTAGTTTTATCGTGTTTCTTATTAATAGAAAGAGCCAGAGAGCCAGATAGGAAACAAAACCTGAACTGAATAGTGGATCATTTTAAATAAAAAAAGAATGTAAGCAACTTCCTTTGGACAAAAAGTTATAGACGACCTTTTTCAGGCTTTAAGGGTAGGTAGGCCTTTTTTCATATATATTTCATGTATCAATAAATTACATTTTATTCGTTTTAAATTAATCACTCTCAGACCTGTAAAAGTGGACCTGAATGACCTGAATAGTATATGTGGGCTCACAAAGTAGCTCTGTTCTATTTATTTTAACAAGGATGAGATTTTTTTTTTTTTTTTCAGATTTCTTTACACCACAACTTTATAATAAACGCATAAACTCCTTAGCTTGGACAGAGTTTTTTTTGTGTGTGTTTACATATGCACAAAAGTGCTAACTCATTTATTGCATTAGATAGAACAATTGTGAAGACCTTAATGAAAAACAAAATGTAATTATTGTATTAAACTGTGTTTGACACAAAAAGCAAGATTGAAATCTTCCCGAAAAAATCTCTTCTCTTTTATAGCAGTTTTCCCCTGTATTGTGGCAGGCAGATGTATCACTCAGTGGCATGTCTCAGAATACGTTTGCTTTCACATCAGCCACACTGCGCTCTCTGCGACTGGAACAGGAGCTGCAGGACTGGCAGGAAGCACGAAGGACACTTGAGCACAGGAGGGTAATGAGTAGGAGGCCACTGCCAGCTGCACCCCGGCTCAGGCACGGGACCGAGAGGATCCAGACAGTACGAGCCCCTCCACCTCAGATCCACTGCAGAGACCCGGTTGTCCATAACACATTTATGTATGGAGATATGAGAAGTGTGTATGCTATACTCAAAGAACCTGGTATGGTGAATGCCCTAATGGAGATTGTTCATGAGGAGATGGTGTGGACTCCAGAAATGGGTAGAAAAACTCACACTTAAATACACACAATCAATAAGAAAAAAGGGGAACAAGTGGTACTTGGGATTTTCCAAATTTCATACTGAATTCCCACTTCAGGGATCAGAGCACAGGTTGAGGCATTATATGCAGAGATCAAGCAAAACAACAGAATGCAATAAGAACTAGGAACTGAACTAGTATGAGGAAAAATAAGAGCAGTGCACAGAAAGAGATGGAAGACTGTCATCAGGGGATGGTCAAGCTGGGACTGGAAATATGTAGAACAAAAAATGTATTTTTGACTGCAGTGTAAATTCTAGAGTAAATTATATCACATCACAATACTTCAAAATACATGGTTGCCAGAGCCAGCAAAGGAGTAGTGCTTGATAGTTAACAAAATGTGAATATAATAATAGTTTTATTTTTCCAAAACAAAATATATCTAATAATCTGTGCAATAGTAGTAGCCTAATCTTATTTTAATTCTTTCTGATCTAAACCCTCAGGCATGTGGACTCTGTCTTCTAAAGTGAAGCAGACGTCTGCCCTGCGCTTGGCTGCCAGCAGAGGTCATTATGGATGCGTGGAGGAGCTGTTATTCCGTGAAGCAGAGGTTGATGCTGACCCAGGGGGACGATCGGCCCTCCACGATGCTTGCGCCGGGGATCACCACGCCTGCGTAAAGCTACTGCTGGAGCATGGAGCTGACCCCAATCTGCTGTCATCCGACGGCAATGCGCCCCTTCACCTGTGCAACACTGCTGAGTCCTATGCGTGAGTGAGCACGGCTGAAAAAGAGCATGTTTTTTTGCTGCCTGAAGTATTATGATCCCTGTTTTAGTGATTCAATTATAATTAACACACACACATTTAAGCATGGTTTTATTACTGACGGGAAATAAACCGTCATTTATCTAATTAAATCCAATCCTGCTCACTGTTTGACTATTAAATATTATTCATTAATTATTATTATTATTATTATTGATCAACAACCCTGTACTCTCTCAGCTGTACAGAGCTGCTAGTCAGCATGGGTGCTGATGTGAATGTAGCCCAGCGTGACACGTGTCTCACGCCACTGCACTTAGCATGTAGGAGGGGTTTGGTGGAACATGTGGAACTGCTGCTGGCTCACAGAGCTGATGTGACTGCACAGAACCGTGAGGGAGAGACGCCTCTGAATGCTGCATGTGCCGGTGCTGAGAGGCCAGCTGAGGCTGCAAGATACTTGGGTGTGGTGCAGAGGCTGCTACAAGCTGGAGCACATGCAAACACAGCAGGCAGGAAGCAGCACACTGCCCTACATAATGCCTGCAGTAACTGCAGCTATCAAATTGCTGATGTGCTTCTGCAGCATGGAGCTCAAGCACATGCAACCAACTGTGCTGGATACACACCCATGGACTGCCTGCTGCAGGTGAGGCAGAAGTAATCACAGTGACCATTTTCTTGACCCTATTACACAAGCAGATTTTATTTATGCACATTCAAATCCAGTAAATATTGCAGGCCAATAAACTAAAATATTGGAGAAAAGTGCACTTGTGCAAATGACATTCACTCCAACCCCCACATAGTGTCTGTTATAATGGTTATGGACAGTTGAAAATTGCAAAAAAAAAAAAAAAAAAACCAACCTTTTTTTATTCCCAATATACAGGTATTTGAACTGTAATTAGAACAACACCATTGACTGACTCAAACTATTACATTTACAACTCTCCTAATTCATTTCTCTCCTAAAAGGTGGTAGAGGATTATCCAGACCAGCACCCTGAATTAATTGCTCGTTCACTTCTCAACCACGGAGCAAAGCCTCCTTCTTCCAGAGTAAGTTGACACTCTGAAGCTTTGGAACGCTAGCACAAATAATTTCATCAGGATCTTAATTGTAATTACATTTTAATAAAATGTTCAGTTAGAGACTCTTACTCAATGGGACCAATTTTTAAAAATTCTTTTGTGAAAGTTAGCCTTAAAGATCAGCAGTTTCTACAAGGTTAGATGTACTTTTTAATTTAATAAATTATAAATTTTATACTACCTTGTATGCTGTGCTATAGTGTGTGTGTGTGTGTGTGTGTGTGTGGGTATTGTTAGCTGCTGAAGTTGTGCCTTCTCTCACCTCCCACTCTGGAAGTGATGTTGAACTGCTACCCAGTGGTCCCAGATTGTGAGGACTGGATACAGGAAGTCCCAAATGAACTCCTGAAGGTATTTCCACTCTACTTTATACTTCATAATTGGATTGCTTATATGATCCAACTATACATTTTCTCCTTACTCCCAGGAGCACAAGTGTTTCTTCGACTCAGTTCGTCAGATGCGTGGGCAGCCTCGAACACTCCAGCACATCTGTCGATGTTCTCTGAGAATCCGTCTGGGTGCACAGTGCCACACTGCCATCAATAAGCTAAACATCCCATGTGCACTTAAAGACTACTTACTGCTACAGATTAAAGGAGAGCTCCAATGATACATGAACAAGAAAGCAGTCAAAAACATGAACTCCATAAACCATGAACTGGCTAAAGCTTTTCTTTTCATCTACTCAGGGTGCCAGTCAAATGACCATGAGAGGTTCAAATGGAAAACATCTCAAATTCATTCACGGCTTTTGTCATTTTTTTGTATTAGTCTTTTGCCAGTAATAAGGTTGTTTTATTTTGACCACTGATTCATGGATGTAGTACTTAATTTTGCTATTCTTTTAGCATATCCCGCTTATCAATCACATTATAATAGTATAATAGTATAATTTCTTAGTGAGAAATCCTTTGAAAAGTCTTTTAAAAAACTGATTATTCCAAATCACTGATACTGGAGAATTTGTCCAAAAAGGTTAAATAAAGGCTTTACAGAAATCATCACCAAGATGTTTTTCTTCAGTACAAAACACATTTTAAAATTTGGTAATATTACAAATTTAGACACTAAGACATAGAATTAATTAAATTTTAACAAGAAAATGTGCACTCGACTTGATATAAAGTGTATAAAATCTCCATGGACAGACATTTTTTATTACAATGAAACAATTAGACAATTAAAGTGTTTGCATGGGTATGTAAGAAACAAAAAAGGAACCTTCTCCCAAAGAAAAAAGGCAGCCACACCCCTACTGCCAAGGAGACAGCGATATATACATAGTAAGTGAATACACAGAATGCAGGTTTAAGGAAAAAACAAGCTGAGTCAGAAACACAGGCACCCATCAAAAAATGCAGAACACCCAACCACAGGAGAGGCAGAAGCAGAATTAGAATATTAAGGAGCTTCTTTATATAGCTGATTAGTGCATGATCGAGTTTAGAGGTGGGATCAGGACGAGCTAGTCAGGACAAGTTTAACAGACTCAGAGGTGGACTGACATTCTGGAGTCCGCTTGAACAATACATTCTTGCATAGTAGGTTAGTTAATGGTAAAACCACATCGGAGACGGGGACGTACATATAGCCTGAACCTTGGCACTTAATGGTTTAACCGCTCCTTGTCCTACCCACTTACCTAAATTGGAGACTAGTCCTTTACAAACTCGCATTTGTCCAAGTTCAGAACTAAGGCTGCATTTGTGAACTTTGCATAGAATCAGCACAATCCTCCTTTTCTATGGAGAGGGAACAAATCAGGTTTTGTCACAGCATCAACCTTCCTGTAATCTGTACAGGAACGAAAGGAGACATCAGCTTTTGGCTTATTTGATTTTTATGCAAAATTTGCAATTCCTGAGTGACTATCCAATAGCCAATTAAACTAAGCTGTATAGGTCTTACACCACATGTTCCTAACCCTGGTCCTAGTCAGCTAATTAAACAATACTGAGTTGAAATGAGTGTGTTAGATCATGGGGCAAAAACAACTATTAAAATGTGGAGAATAGCGAGTACTACAGGACCTGTGGATTACATAGTGCGCAAGAAAAAAGATGTCCGTGAATCCGTAGTAATTTGCTTTAGCCAATCGGTGACTCGCTGATCATGATTTCGAGTCTCGATGTATCTTCCCTTTCTAGGAAAAACCCTCACTTTCTCAACCAGCTGTATCCAGCTTTATTGATGAACTTATATGTGTGTTTGGGGGACAAAATCTCAGCTTCTAATTATTATTATTGTTAATCCTATTACTATAATTAGTAGTGTTCTTGGTTATTTTATTGTTATATAAAGCGTTTAGGACGGATTACGAGTTTATCTGGCAACACATTTTTTGCTTTTTCGCGGATATTGTCGTGGGATCTGGCAACTCCAGCCTAACGCCCGGTGGTGACGTAGCGTCAGCTGTCCGTGTTTGTTTATTACACGGGAGGTGTTGTGGCGGCTTTGGAGCTAAAATAGCATCATTATTAAACTTTCAAGAATGATTTAATGACGGTAAATTTCTTAATTGTTTTTTCCTAATACCCATGTAAATGTGACAAATAAAGTACTTTGTATGAAACAACACAGTTTAAAAATGATACGAGTGCTGTGTAGCAATGTCCGAAGGTCGTCCTTACCTTTCTGTAGCTACTTAGCTATAGTAGTTAGCTAGGTAGCTTAGATAGGTGCTCTAACATGTCTAGGTGAATCTCCCGCTGGTATTGTAATCTTACTTTACACATTTTATGTAGACTTTAATACTACATTTGATACTTAGTTTTTCCGCTATATTAGCTGGGGTTACACAACTAGCTGTAAAGCTAATTAGCCACAAGTTAGCGGCGGAAGAATGAAATAGTTTAACATACTTCGGTTTTTCGGAGAGTTTGACAAACGCTTTTTTAAGACAAGTTACTGCTTTGTGCCAGTTATAATGCTGTAAAGTTAAAACTGTAGCACTTCGAGAAAGCTGTCTTGGCTGCTTTTAATGTTATAACAATCCTTAAGTTAAACATTTCCGAAAATATGCCTGAGTGAGTTAGCGGTGTCATTAACAGCCCTCAGGCAAAATAAACATTCAGTACAGTTGGAATGGAAATGAGGGTGCTCGTGTGCAGAAAAAAATATTCATAGATAAAATGTTATAAAGTTATTGTAAATAAACAAGAATCAAACGTCGGATGTAACACTGCCCTGTACACACGTAGGCATTACAATGCACTAGTGTTTCCAATTAAGAAACCGGACACTTCACTGCTGCTTTGCCCTTTATGATTATTATAAATGTATTACTTTTTTTTTTAAGCCATGGAGTTTTGGATTAAACTCATTAACTAGCCACGTGACCAGCCATACAATCAGTCAATAATAAATACAAGCTAAATTTATGGAACCTGACCATCACACTTATGTGTTTGTTGAACCTCTCATCCCAGATTGAGTGCCCCTTCACCCTTTCAGTGTTTCTTTCAACTAGATTGTGGAGCGTTGTTCTAAGGATTTGTGATCAGTCAGAGTTACAGTTTATCCTAAAGGTGTTAAGTGAGTTTAAGGCCATGGATTTATGTCTCCACTCCAAACTTGGCACGTGTATTCATGGACCTCATTTTTTGCACACGGGTATTTATTATTATGCTGAAACTCATAGTTCCAATGAAGGGACATTGTAATGATACAGCAGATAAAGACTTTTTCTACAACTGATTGTTTCTAACTTTTTCGGCAGCAGTTTGGGAAGTGCACATATGGGTGTGATTGTCAGGTGTCGACAAACGTTTAGCCATATAGCATGTATTTGCTTTAATAATGGTGGGTTGCTATACGGATGGAACAATTCTGTCCTTGTTACAAGCTAAAAATAAAATGCACATTGTGAAATAATTGTTTATGAGTTCAGACATTATGTGACATCAGCTTTGGCCCTTTTAATATATTTTTTGTAGAATTGTCATTTACAGGTTGAAACATTGCACCAAATAATATAAATTAAAATGTTTTTTTCTCAACAGAGGAGGTGAGATGGCAGTGTGTGCTCTGTCCATGTTGGATGGCCTGGGTGATGAGGCTACAGCGCTGGGAGGTGTGTTCATCCTGCTCCTGGCACTGGTCCTGGCCTGGCTCTCCACCCACGTGGCTGATCGCGGCGATCACATCCTCGGTACAATCCTTACCGTGGGTGCCCACGCCTCACTCATTGGCCTAGGGGGCCATGACGGCTACGCTGTCGCTCCATCCAGCTCAGAGTCAGGTGAACAGCAGAGCGACGAGACAACAGATGAGGACAAACAGGAGGATGATGAGGAGGAGGGAGAAGGAGGAGAGGAGCTGTTGGATATCCAAGGAGGCAGGAAGACACTGAGCCAAGAGCATGAGGGCACAGAGGATGATGAGGACGATGGTGCGAGCATCACTGTGCGACTGAAGTTTCTGAATGATACAGAGGAGCTGGCTGTGCTGAAGCCTCAGGATACTGTTGGAGAACTGAAAAGGTAAGAAGAAACACATGACCCTAGTTTATTTATCACCAGTAACACCACAAGTTAAAAATAAGAAATCTGATCCTCAATCATCTTTGATATGCTTCAGTTCGACATGGTATTTGAGCAGGCGATTCTTTAACTTTTTTGATGAATTAAAAAAGTTAAATTCCAAGTTTCCTTCAGCACAGATTTTGTACATTCAGATTAGATTTTTTTCTATTGCTATAAATGAGTAAGGTAATATTTTCAGTAATTATTACAGATTCATTCCCGAATGGTTTATTATTTATTAGCCTTTTTTAATCTCTCTCTCTCTCTCTCTCTCTCTCTCTCTCTCTCT